>JAKSZT010010873.1:8298732-8396449 GCA_026826555.1 Tolypeutes matacus | reverse complement strand
CATCCATCCATCCATCCATCCATCCATCCATCCATCCATCCATCCATCATTCCATCTGTTCATGCATTCATCCATCCATCTTTATAAACAGAACCTAACAACACTTTTTAGCCCAGGGGACATGTTTAGGGACATTGCATAAACAGTAATTTTTTTTTTTTGCAATATTTTCCAAACATATCTTGTGCATCATAGACATAACAAGAGTATCAACCTCAAAATAAATGTGAAGCCACTTATTGGTGACAACAAGAACCAAATTATTCTTACCTGCTTTAAGTAAGAAACAAGCTTGAGAATCTGAACAGAAAAGTAAACTGTTGTAAATACGACCCCCCTCCCCAGACACTTTATACATATTCTCTTTTTGTTTTCAGGAGGTGAAACTCTCATGGAGCATTTTTTTCAGCATTGATATCTCTTCAGATCTCTAGTGGCATCTACTATGTACTGTGATTATTCAGCTTCACCTGAGGAAGAATAAAGTTTCCATGAAGAACTTCACTGAGCTTTCACAAGGCCTCATGGTGATGAAGAAGTTGCATGGCTAGAAGTCCATTAGAATGGGCTCTTTCTCAGTACTCTCCGTGTTGTTCCATGAGAACCTACTGATTTGGATGGAATTAGCCTCTTCAGTTTCAAAGGTGCCTCTAGACCCAGTTTAGGGGCCAATGTGCCCTTCTGAGGCAACCGAGTGTGCCCCATGCCCTTCAATGTACTTTCCTTCCAAAGCATTGAACTCATCATTCTGCAACATGCCGATCTCTTCCAGCTATGAGATATAAAATTTGGCTGGCCGGTCACCTAATTTCTTCAGATATGGTGCTGTGTTCTAACCGCAAGTACCCTGTTGTAACGTTCTTGCCTATCCAGATTTTGTACAAAATTCTTATGTTATGCAACCAAAGGTCAGGAAGAGAAAAGGCCTATTAACCCATTGAAAGGCAGGCCTAGAGGCACCAGGCAAATAAGCCCAGTGCTTTAAATTGTTCTCGGTCTGGTGTCTTGTAGGAGCAGGAGCAGAGGCACTGCGGTGGGACTGAGAAATTGTGACAGAGCTGGGTCAGCCCACTGTGCTGTGCTTTGAAGCTCATGGGTATGAAGTTCTTAAGGCTGAATTAGGCCCTGCACCCTTACAGAACTTCTTGGGTTAGGGAATAATAAGCGACAGCATTTTCAGGAGCAGGGCTTTTCTCTAAGGGAGCCAGTAATCCCACATTGTCTTAAGTAACTCTCTATGGATCTGTTGTTCAAGGGAGTTTACGGAGCCACTTCTGCTCTCTATGTTTCTGTTTTCACATCTGTAACATGTCAGGACTGTATCAGAGGACTACAGAACTGCTGTTCTTGAAGTCTGTGAGTCTATAATTGGATCCTTCCTTTTGAAGCCATTTCCGTGATAAAGCAAATGGTAGTGCCTAACCCATGCCTAGCACATGGTCGTCACCGGATGAGACTTGTTTTCCTTCTTCTTTCCATCTCATGAGGCCCCGAGGCATCAGTGTATCCACAGACTACATCCCTGTAGCAGAAAGACTTGGTTTCAATCAAGTCTCCCACCAACACGTATTTTATCATTATAGCAGGTAAAGCTTTTGTTCAATGCTTTGGAATTTCTGCTGGGGAGAAAGTCTTCTCCAAAGTCATGGTGAGGTTGGCAGGACCAGGACGAAATCTCAGTGCTCCTGAATTCCTGGCGTCACTCTTTTCCACTATCCTGCCCAGCCTCTCCATCCTTAGCCTCCATGCGATGTAGTTTACTTGTCCATGCAATGGGCTCCCTCTGTCTCTGGAGGCTCCATTCCAGGGAAGGTCAACTGCAGAGTCTGACACCTGCACTCAATAAATAGATACAGCTACTGCTATTATTACTAATCACAGGTTTACTGAGAGAATTCACAGAAATGTATGACTTGGCTTGTTTTACTTCTGAGAACTGGAGGTGAATGCTTGCTCCTTAGAGGAAGTTTTGTGGCTTAGAAAGAGAGATAGAGAAAATCATACACCAAAGTGACCCTTTCCTCCAACTGTTGTGTAGCTCACAAAGCTAATTAGCTGGGTTCTAATTGGGTTGAAGTCTGGGTGTAACCGGAAAAAGTCGCTCTGTAAAGATGACACTGTCCACAGGGTTCCCTATTTGCTCTCGCTCAGTGGCTTCTCTGTTAAATTTGTTCAGTTTACCGGGCACAAGCTGGCTTTTCAGATGGGATGGCTTGGCAGCTCCTTCTGAGCCAGCAAGCCCAGCTGTGTCATCCAGCCAGCAACCAGGAAGCCGGGAGGGGCCCCGGCGATGGCTAAAGAGGCTGTGGCCTTGGGTTCCCCATGGACACACCCACTGTCTTTGTCTGAGCAGGAAGAAAAAAAAAATCACAAAAATCCACTGTCAGTCAACCATGATGGGCCACCTGCCAAGAAGGTAGGAGAGACAGGGCCTGGGAAATGAGGACCCATGCGAGGCCGAAGCCTGGGAAAAGAAGCCACCCAGGCGCCGAGTCACCGAGGGGGCTGCGGGGGAGTGTAGCAGCTGAGGAGCTGGGAGCTCAGACCAGCCTGTGGTGAGCATCCTCCCACACCAAGAAGCCAAGATGACTGGGCTGCACCGAGGGCGGCAGCTCTGAGGGAGGGGAGGCGAAGGCTTGGCAAACAAAGCCTGCCTCCACTCTGTCTCCCCTGATGGGAAGCCAGGGTGAGTGGAGGGGTTTGGCTGAGGGCATGGAGCCACGGAAACCACTTTGCTTTTGAATGATTGGACTTGAGGTCTAACCTAAGCCTTGAGAAATCCCAAGCGAGCAACCCATTTAATTCTAGTGTAGACTGGAGATGACGTTTGAAGATAAAAGGAAATGTTGAACCAAAACATTTACTTTACTTTCCAGGACCCCCAAATGCATAGTTTCTATGAACACCCTATAAAAGGTCAGTTGCATGATAATAAGTGTAGTTATTAATATTACGTGTGCTTGCTGTTTTTCGGTAGTGGCTGTCTTACAAGCATGTGATACAAACCCAAGGATGACAGGCAGTCACAATGACGATGGCAGAGAAGGACAATGGAAGGAGCTGGGCCCCAGAGAGGTGTTTACCCGGCCATCAAACCTGGAATCGCCCTGCTCACAGATGTTTTACAGTTTCAGGTAACTGACGACCTTCGTTTCTTAAGCTCTGTGAATTGCATGTTTTGTTCCTTGCAGCTGAGCACATTCTGACTTCAGAGCCTTCGCTAAAATGCCCCAGCTCCTAGTCCATTGGTCCTCTGCATCTTCTTTGATAGACTTGCCATTCTATCTGGCTTTCCCTCCACATCTGTGAGGTCTTTGAGAGCAGGGTTTGTGTCTTATCATTATATCTCCAAATGAGTATAGTAGCAAATGGTTTATTAAATGAATGAACTGCTGGGTGAATGCATAGTCAGTGAATGGAAATGAGCCAGTGCCCTGAATGTAAAAGGGCGTACTTCTCAGGTGGCCCCTGGGATCAGGGAAGTTCGTTGTCTCAGGACCCAGCAAAGAAGGTCAACTTCTGCTCCAGCCACGAAAACTCCTTGTGAGGAGGAAAACGTGCTCATTATTTGTGAGTATGTTTAAAACCAGATTAAAGCATCCATCCCCAAAATAACACCACCAGGAAATCTTGATATCTAATGCTGATGAGTTACATGTTCCTGGGTCTTTTTTTTTTTTCCTATCTTCATTTTTCATCAGCATAAAAGAATGTGTTTTCTCTTTTGTTTTTGACTTTACCAGAAGTCATACTTATATGTGTACTTAAAGCTAAGATAGGTTTCTCAGTAAAGTAAACACCACGGTCCTCACCCTTACATTGACTGCTACCCGGGGAGACCAGTCCGCTTACAATGTACCACATCCTTTCCATGAGAAACCCGCAACGTTTTCAGTGCTTTGTAGACCAGAGCTGGTGTTGCCAGAATCCATGGGGTCACAGGTCACGGTCTTCTGGTAATAATGAGTGAGAAAGTCACTGAGAAGAAAGATTTTGATGGCTCCCCAAAAGCCACGCCCCCAAGGCCTTATTCCCCTGCACACCGATTATGGAAGAAGGAAGCAGATTTTGAGAAACCAATCATGTCGTAATTGCATGTGAGAACAGAAAGGAATGGCCAAGGGCAGGGGTGGTGGCAGCAGTGGAGACACCAGGCATCAGCCTCGTGGCTCTCTCCCCCAGCCACACAGCCATCAGGCTTCTCGCTCTGCTCACTGTATCTTGAGTCCATCCTCACCCCGCTTCTTTTTGTAAGAGCTTTATTAAGATGTAGATCGCATACAAGTCACCCATTTGGAGTATACAGTTCAGTGGTTTTGCCCATATCTACAAGGCTTTGCTACCACCAACACTATCTAATTCCAGAACATTTTCATCACCCCCACCCCCAAAAGACCCCCTACCCATTTAAACTCACTCCCTCTTCCTTCCTCCTCCCAGGCCCTGGCAACCCTTAATCTCCTTCCCGACTCTTCAGATGTACCTATTCTGGGTATTTTATGTGACTGGCCTTTTACGTCTGGCTTCTTTCACTTAGCAAAATGTTTTCAAGTTTCATCCATATTGTAACATGCATCGACATGTCATTCCTCTTTTTGTATTGCTATACCACATTTTGTTAATCCATTCATCCATGAATGGAGACTTGTTTGCACCTTTGGTTATTGTAAATAATGCTGCTATGGACATTTGTGCACAAGTTTTGGCATGGACATACGTTTCCATGCTTTGGTGCCTCTACCCAGCAGTGGAATTGCTGGGTATAATGGAAACTTTAAGAGAAATAGCCAGAATGTTTTCCATCGTTTCCAAAGTCTTTCCAGGGATCACACAGCAGCCTCCTGGATTGCCCCTTTGCCTTCTGGGTTGTTTCCTCCCTCTGGTTTGGGCTCCTCACCCCAGCAACAGAGAGCAAAGGCACGTGTCCATTGGATGCCTTTAGAGCCAGTATGGGGTCAAGGAAGACGAGGGCCTGTCCAGCAAGCTTCATACGTAAATTGGCTCGTGTCACCTGCTGCATGAAGCCTCTCATTTCACCTAGATAAAAGGACAGCCCCAAATAAGGTCCTGAAGGGTCTCTCTGCTTTGCCCCCCACCGCACATGTTGGATATATTCCAGTCACTCTGATCTTCTTGAACTCTGGGCACTCTAAAGTTTGTTTCCTCTGCCTAGATTAGAACTTGCCATTCTTCACAAGGCTGGCCAACTGAAAGAGTGAATAAACCTAATTCAATCTATTCACTGTATTAACTTGCTCAGACCATGCCTGGTTGATGGCAGTGTCTCCACCAGATTCTCCTATCAAAGACTTTTTTAAGTCTCTTCTTCCAGGTGACCACCTACTACATGAGGTCCGTTGGCAGCTCTGCTCCCACCGCGGTATCAGGGTTTTCCCACTCAGCACTGTTGACCCTTGGGGCTGTTGGGGAGGGGACCTGTCCCCCTGCACTGTAGGAGGGGGTGCAGCATCCCTGGCCCCCACTTACTAGGTACAGCAGTAGCCGCACCCCCCATCGTGACAACCAAAAGCTGTCCAGGCACTGCCAAAGTCCCCTAGGGGACAAGATCATCTTGGGTGAGAAGCACTGCTCTTGGCTCTTTTGCTGTTCAGTGAATTTTGGTGCTCAGAATAGCCAAGTGCATTTTCCATCACCCCTCACCAGAGAGAGTTTTACCTGACTCTGCTTTAAGAAGGCAGCAAATGAGACATATACAAATTTGGAAGGAACTTCAACAATAAAGTTGGAACCCAAGAGGATTTTGTGATTAATCTGCAGTTAATGAGAATATTTGATTTACCAGATTCTCCATTCTTCCAGAGTTTTGATCTATAAATATCAACTCAATGGGATCCTCAGGTATCCTGGGAATTCCAAGGGATGGTGGGGAATAGAGTGGTAGCTTATCTTGCTGTAAGTAGCCACTTTCCTCAAAGTATTTTTTCTGGATCGTTTTGTTTGTTCTTTCCAAGGACCAGAACTTTGGAATAGCTATGGCAGCAGAAAAGATTGGACTGATTATCAGAGAATGAGACCCTATGACAAATGGGGTGCATGTTTAAGCAATTTATGGTATTTTCAACAGCTTGCACTTCCCTATACCCTCAGCTTTAAGACTGAGTCTGAGAAGCAGATATTAACAGCTTGCTCTGAGCCTGTGACTTTCCAACTCCTGCGATGCTGTTCAAACTTGGGAGGAGTGGGATTGGAGCCCCAACTGCAACTCCCATGAAAATATGAGTCATCTTAGCTGGAGATGTCCAAATACAAGATTTATCCCTGCTTCCTGCCCACCCCCCGGCAGAATCAATAAATTTACACGATGCGTATTAAACATTTAATTAAAGCCTGATGCTAAAGCATTTTCAAGAAGTTATAAAAACCCTTCAGAGTAGGTCTGGAAGGCAGGGGTGTCTGTGAGTTTGCCAAGACGTGCCACCGTCCATCAGACACCAGGTCCTACCTTCGCTCTCTTTCTCTTCAATACCTGGGGCTGTTTTGCAGGGTTTGGGGCTGCCTGATGTAATGAATTGGTGATGTTGGGATGACTGCTAAGATTACAGACGTCTGAGCTTTAAGGGCAAACTCCCTCTGGCCAGAATCACACTCCGGCTTCTACCTCCTTGCCCCTCCCGTGATAGGTAGGGAGATGGGTGCTTCACGCAGAGCCAGCATTGGAGAAATGGAAAGATCCCAAGAGCACTTTGAAGCTTAAGGGAGAAAGTGCTTAGAGACAGAATCTTGTTCCTTTGGCTCTAATTGCCAGTAAGACTTCCTAGGGTCTCGGAGCTGGATGTGTTCCCTGGCTGAGAAGCCAGTCTCCGACGACGCGGTGCTGTCCCTCACACGATGGGGTGAAGCCTTATTTAGTAGCCGTATTAATTGAATCCTGACTTCGGGTGGGTTGATGAAATTCATATCAGAATGTCCCCTCACCGTTGGACTTCCTCTGCCCTCTCAAACAGGAACTCTTCGCTTCCTCACTGATGTATTTTTTGTTTGCTCATTCATTTGTACATTCATCCATTTGCTCACTTATTCATTCCACAAAAGTCAATTTAGAGCCTACTGTATAAGGTACACTGTATTAAATACCAGGCAGTGTTCCAAGTGACTTATATGCACTCACGTCTTTAATCTCCATATGGACCCAGTGGGCATTTCTCCCACTCTATGTTGGTCTTTCTGCTTGCTTTTCTGGCTGCTTAGCCTTTGCCAGGAGCCCTGGTTTCTTTCACCTCCCACTGCCTTTTGCTTTTCCCTCCACAGATCCTTAACTGACTGCATTTAAAAATGGTAGATATTATCATGTGGGCATACATGCTGCTAACTTTTTTTTCTAAAACTTAAAATCTGGTGCCTGACTCTCGCTGCAGCCTCAGTCTGAGGTGCAGGCACATGGCACTCCCTGCTGCAGCCACACCAGCTTTCTTCTACCTTGCGCACTGCTTCCCACCCCAGGGCCTTTGCGCATGCTGTCTGTGTCTCCCTGCCTCACTTTCCCCAATCCTATTTGTACATTTGATTCTTGTCACTTTCAGATCCAAGCTCAACTGCCTCTTCTGATGAGAAGATTCTATGGCCTTTCTTATAAAGATGAAGTAAAACCCAGCTCCAGGTTCTCAAAACAATGCAATCATTTTACACCTATAGTTCTTTATTCATAGGAAAGTTGGCTGAGTGTGAGCTCACAGGTCAAATCTGGCCCATGGCCAGGTTTTGTATGGCTTTCGAGCTAGGAGTGGCATTTATATTTTAAGTTTGTTTGTTTGTTTGTTTTCCTTTTTTTTTTTTTTGAAAAAGAAGGAGGAGGAGAAGGAGAAAGAGGAAGAGGAGAAAAGAAAAAAAATGAAACATAGACTAACGTATTTGTTGCCTGACCCTTTACAGGAAATGTTGCCAATCCATGGCACAGTTTATGTCTCCTTAAGAGACTTTAAGTTCCACAAGGGAAGGATGCTTCTATCTGGCTCACCAGTAGCTTCAGCACTCAGCACGATGGCTAGCGCATGGCCGGAGCGCAATAACACGGCTGGATCACAAAAAGAATGAATGAAGAGCTCTCATCTTCCCGCCTGCAAATCCTCTGTTGTCTTGCCTCTGAAGCCTACTTCAGATGCCCATTCTCACCTCTTCAGCCATGGACTTCCTTTCAGTCATGTCCCTGACCCAGTGACACTGCCTCTCACTCAAGTCCAAACCATTCAGAAACTCTCGCCAAATTTTCATTCATCCCTGTATTTCCTGAGGTCAAAATACCCCTTGCAAAATGCAGACCTGGTAATGTCTCCATCCTTCTTCAGCTCTCTCTGCAGCTCCCCATCATCTTCAGGGTCAAGTCCAAACCCTTTATGACAGCACACAAGGAGCTTTATCGTCGGGTTGTTCCTCCTACCATCTGGTTAAATCTCACTGGCCTTCAGGACTCAGCTCAGCTCTCACCTCCTCTGGGAATTTTTCCTTGAGCCCCTCAGGTGACATTAAATGGTCTCCTTCCTGCCCCTAACCCTCCTTGACTTATTTCTACCATAGCACTTAACAATCCCATGTTGTAATTACCTAATTGCGTGTTGAGGTCTCTTCCTCCAGTGTAGCAGTTTCTTGAGGACAGGGATGGTGCCTTAAATCCTCTCTTATTCCCTACTCCCCTGATGGCCCACGTCCCACATTAAGCACTCATACATGCAGCCGATGACCTGAATGAATGAATGAGTGATGACCAGATGTCATTTCTAGTTAACAACACAGGAAAAGTCACAGACATTTCTTTTAATGCCTGAAACACTTTTTATCTTCCCAATACCATGACAGTGCAGCAATTTCCTTTATAACTCCCTGCTAGTTTACAGAAGGGATTTTTTTTCTAACTTTCCTCGATTTCCATTTATGGTAATGCTAAGTGGGTGGGAGGAAGAGGCCCTCAGGAAACAGTCATGGAGATTATGTTTGGAGGCCCCCAGCCTCCCCCGGACCAGCTCTGCTGTTCTCTGAGGGTCTTGGGGATGAAAAGCTTGTAGGCTCAGGAGATTTCAAAGTTTGCATCGAGGATGCTTAAGTTTTCAGCAAGGTGCAACCCTATGCATACAGACAACTGGTCGAGTGCACTTAGAAACTAATCCCACGCAAGATGAGTGAGTATCGTGAGTTTGTTACTCATTTATTTTTCTATTTTAATGTCTGAAATGATTATTATAATACTGTTTATCCATAAATAGAATCCGTATTTGGCAGTCAGAGCTCTCTCTACGTGGATGCCTGGATTGGAAGTTGGGTGTATGAGGAGGTGGAATTTTTAGGCTGGTGTCCAGCAAGTTACAGATGCCAGCAAACAATGAGCACGTATGAGGGGGCAGGGACAGGTGCTTCCTTACGTGTCAGAATAAGGTGGCAAAAGTTAGTGGCTGGAGTTAGACACCAGTTCGAATTCAGCCTTCCAAAGCCAGAAGTCTTAGGCTTCTTTACCTCCCACTCCAGGTTGTTACAAATATTTAATGAGATAATGTGTGTGTTATGCTCAGCATAGGGCCTGGCACGCGATACTTGCTCAATTTCTATTAGCCATTGTGCTGGGCAGAATCCTTAGACGACTTCCCAAGGTTTCCAGGCTTAATCTCCAGAACTGCGGATGATGTGATTTATGGCTGTGGCTATGTCATGTTCCCTGACATAAGAGGTCTTGCAGATGTAGGTAAGGCTACTGATCAGTTGACTTTGAGGTACATTATCCAGGTGGATCTACCTCATCCCATGAGCGCTTTAAAAGCTGAGAGTTTTCCCTGACTGAAAGCAGAAAGGGAAGGCAGAGAGATTCAAAGCACCAGAAGGATTTGTTCACTGGGCTGTTCGTCAGCGGAAGATGTAGGGGGATGAGACATGCAGTTTCTACAGGGCTTGAGAGTGGCCCTGCCAGCAAACAGGGAGCTCAGTCCTGCAGCCACAAGGATTCTGCCAACACCTCGAATCCACTTGGAGGCAGATGCAGGGAACCCAGCTGAGCCCTGCCACACTTCAGACTGAAGAACGGTAATGCTCCAGAATGCTCCAGAACTCCGGAGCTAGTAAATAGGTTTGTGGTCCTTTGTTACAGAGAGAGAGAAAAAGAATACAGCTCTCATTCTTACTGTTGCCAACAGACTTATTCAATCCTTTTAGATATTATTCTCTCTTGGTTAAAGGTGAGGAAACGGGACTTTAGAGAAGGTACGATACCTAGTCAAACCCATAAGGGGGGCAGAGCCAGATTCAAACCCAGGTTTTCTGACCACAAGTGCATACAGCCTTGTTCCGATGGGCCCCAAAACCTTCCTGGTGGGTATAAGTCTGTGTGCATGCTCTCTGTAAACTCTGGCATTGCGAATGGGAGGCACGAACTGTTGGAAAAAGGAGGGCAGCGCGTCATCCCATATAGAAATTTTGCGTGAGTAGAAGCAGCCCTGTGGGTCCAATGGGCAAGCTGTGAGCTCAGGCTAGACTTCAGTCCCCGCTCAACCCTGGCCAGACACCCTTGTTCTGTGACCATCCTGCACAGCTGTGCACTGTGTCCTGTTGGAGCCCAGCTACCACCTTCCAATGGGGAAGAGAGGCAGGGGGCAGACATGATTTGGGCTACCTCTGGTTCTAAGGTTGGGGCCAGGCCAGAGGCATGGGGCTCCAGTACCCTTCAGCTTCTCCTCACCAGCATGTCTCCAGCTGGTGAACTCCAGGGCATCCTGGATGGGTTACATCTCTGGCTACCCTTTAATACCCACTTTGAAGTAAATGGGACAAAATACTCATCCCCCACTGGTAACAGCTCTGTACAGTCCTAGCCCTGCCTCCACTTATATTTCACTTGAATCTGGAGCCTGTAAGGAGGAAGAATGGGGCTTCTGGTGGCCATGCAGGCATTTGCTTATGGAATATTGACCCAATTCTTGACATACTCTGGCTCCTAAGAATGCATTGCTGTTATTTCTTGTTGAACTTCTTTTCCAGAATCATTGGCATAGTTCAAGGGATGGAAGCCATTAGCACCACTTAAACCCATACATTTTCCAATAGTTAAGGACACTTTGACACTCTGATGTGTCTGATGTGAACTTGGGAACTAGCAGCCAAAGAGTGGTTATCTCTTGAATGGTAGTCAACCTGGGTAACTGAGAACCAGAAGTAGAACCTCAATGTTGTCCATCTCCCTACTGCTACCAATACCCCTTCTATGAGAATAACAACTACTGACAATGGTTGAGCCCATACCAAGTACTGGATTCTGGACTCGTCATTAAATGACCTAAAGCAAGAATTCCTGGCTTGATGTGCCTTAGTATTCTAGGGACCATGGATGAACTGATAACATGTAGACATTGCTACTCTGAGAGCGTCATGTTCTTCATCAAATTCTCAGAGGCATCTATAGCTCAGGAAGAATTCTGCAGCACTGATCTAAGGGGAGGTCAGGAAAAGAAATTCATCTGTGGGTAATTAAGGCATGAACTGTCACAATTTCACTTCTGGTGCCCTGCAAGACACCTAGTTAGAAAAACACAGCGGTCAGTTGAAAACGCATGACTGGATTTCCTGAGAAAGGTCACACTGGAGAACATAGACTTGGGGACCACAGGAGAAGAGGGCGAGGTGGTGGAAATGGAAGAATGCAGAGAAAGGACTAAGGTCAGGATGTTGGGGAACTTCTAGTTTTCAACCCCTTTTCACAGTCAAGGACACACCACTGAAGGTCCAGAGTGACAGCAGGCATTGTAATAGGCCACATGCCCCGAGTCCTTCCTGGGGGACTGATGAGCCCTTCACATTGCCTTTTGGCAGCTGTCATTCAACACGATCACAAATCCCCTTTGCCATATCCACCTGCTGCCTCCTCACTGTTCTGTCCTTGGGGTCAAAAGGCCAAGCATCAGTGGACCCTTGCTGGTCCCCCATGGCACTGCTGCTACTCTCACCTTTTGGGGGCAGATCCAATAGTGCTTTGAAGAAATATTATGCTAATGACAAATGGCAAGGATTCTAAAGTTTGGCTTCTTTAGTGTTTTTATAAATCATATTTATAATTTCGTTCTCTGATTATGACAGTACTTTGTGCTCATTACAGAAAATTTGGAAAATAAAAAAGAGAAAGAACAAAGTGAAGGTAATTACCCAGAGACAGTGGTTGTTAATAGTGCCATTTCAAGTCATTTTTGAAATGAATATATGGGCATTATATTCAGACATGCGAATCTGTAATTAAAAACTATTTTAACAGAACTGGGGTCAAATTGAATATTCATTTTATATTTAACTTTTTCACTTCATAAATACCATCAGCACCTCCCTGGGTCATTGAAAACTCTTTGAATGAATGACTTTATTGGTCACATAAAATTTAATCACGTGTTTATAGAATACTTTATTTGATTATTTTGCTGGTTTGGGGACATTAAGATTCTTTCCAACTGTTTAGTCTTGTGCATAATGTTGTGATCCCTATCCTTGTACAAAATTGCTGAATATCTTATAATTTCCCTAAGTTAAAATTCTAAAATGGGGTTTACTAGGCTAGAGTGTAGAAATATTTTAGGGCTTTGCCATAATAGAGTAGTTTTTTTAAGAAAAGTTCTCTCTGTCTCGCTGCACTCTTGTTAATGTATTGAGTTGGTTAGAAGGATTTACGTCAATTTGATAAACAGTACGCTTTTTTAACAGCACTTTAGCTGCCTGCCCCAATTTTTCTCTTTGATAACTCATTCCCCCAATGTGGCTCCCAAAATGTCTCCAAGGAGCAAAAAGAAGAACTCTAATTAGGTAATTCTATCCATGCATATCCAAATTTGTTTGTTTATCACAAAGATGGCCATATGCCAGTGCGCATGGCACATGTCAAGTACGTTGAATTCAAAGGAGAATGCAAACGACACTTTTAAGAACCCTGTTTAAATCTTTTCATATTTTATTACTTTTAATTAACTACCTAGCCTTAAACTCCTATGTGTTTCACAGCTAAGAAAACCTTTGCCATTTAGCCAAATCTGTTTGGAGAAGCAAGGAAAGAAAAAAAATCAAAATTGATGAGGCTATGTCATGTGCTAGCCTGTTTTAGGGTCCACACCATATGTGATTTGGTTTAAATCTCACAAGGTATTCTTTTCTTCATTTCTATAAATAGAGAAATCAATGTCAAGGTTAAGACACTCGCCAGGGCCTGCAGCCAGCACCGCAATGCTCAGAGAGAAGACTGGACCCTGGTCTGTTTCCTCCAATCCCACATTGCCTGTCTCGTTTCCACGGCCACCGTGCTCTCTGCACTGATGCCCGTGATGGCTTCCACGCGAGTGCCCCTCTAGTGATTCTCCACACAGAGGTCAAGGGATCTCTGCAGAATATACATCAGATTGTGCCTCTGCCTAAAACCTTCCAGCACCTTCCAGTGCCCTCCGGCCCCTTTCTTCCCTGGACATCACCATCACACCTTCTCCCCTCCATTCAGTGGGCCTGCTTCCCCTACCCTCTTCCCATTCCAAGGCTTGGCCCCGGCTCCTCTGGCCCCTTAACCCAGCCACCGCCTTCTTACTCTTCAGGTGTCAGCTCAAACTCCATCTCTTCCAAAAAGCCCTCCAGGAGTGCCTGGCTCTTCATACGGTGAGGATCTGAAGTTACTTTTTATTGAACACAAGCTGCATGAGGGCAGGGACCTGGCCTGGCCTATTCATCACTGCATCCCCAGTACCTGCAGGATGTATGAAATCCAGTTGTATCATGGGGAATCCAAGTGCAAAGTAACCTGCCTCTGACATCTTAAACTTAGGCTGCGTTCCAACAATTGCAGTATAAAGAGCAGTTAGCAAAATGAATTTGCTAAGGCCTCTTTCCTACTTGAGACATTTGTTGGCATTTGGTTTTTGTTTGGGACACATGTATCATAGCATTGCAGAGAACATGTATCTTAGTGTTAACATGTATATTAGCCCAGATATTTCAATGTCAGTAAGTTTAATGTTCAGAGTTGGGATAAAGCCTTTCGTTATATGGATTTTATCCTCAGTTTCATTCAAAGGTCCCCATCTTTGCGGACCTCAGACTCTAGGAGTCCTGGAATATGAGGCTCAAAAGTCTTCAAGAACTGTGTATACTGTTTGAAGAAGGAAGGCCAGTCATGCACTTAAATACAGTGAGGTGGTGAAGGTGACTTCATTTTGGTTGAAATTATAAGAAGCCAGAGTAGCGATCTTATTATAATCAAAAGCTCTGACAGGTGATAGCAGATGTCCACAAAGCGAACAATGGAAATTGGAAAGAAAACTCCATAAATCAAATTTTTGAAACATCAAATCTTTTGGAGAAAACTAATAAGAGTGTGCTTGGTTAAAATGAAAAGATTGGAAATCATTGGTTAAATATATCATTCTTTTTCTTCTGGTTAATATTGATATCTTCAAGCTAATCTCAACATTCATAATTACCTATGCACCCTTTCTAACTGTCTACCTATCTATCTATCTGTCTAGCCATATATATATACATATATATCATATATTCTATATATAATTGCAATTTCAATCAAACTCACAAATAAATCAATAAAAAGTAAAAATACACAAACACTCACTGACACCATCCATTTCTGCCCTCCAAGAGACAGGTACTATAATTCCTACCAGGATCAATAAACATGTCCATATTGTTGCCTTCCAATTAAAAACCCTCTCTCAATAGATAGATGGACGAGAGAAGTGGAAGAGAGAAAGAGAGAGAGTGACATAGTCATGCCTCCAAATTTGATTCTCTTAAGGAAGAGAATGCTCTGGACAGTTCCCAGGGAACTCAGACTAGCCTTTTGCCGACAGTGTCTCATCTCAAGACCCTCCTCCCCATCATTTTAGCCCAAGAGCATCTCTAAAGCTGTGGAACCCCCAAAACTCTCACAATCCTACCAGAAGGGTGATGGAATTAGAGCCGCTGGGGGAGCTCTGATGGCCAAGACGGTGCAGCCTCCCTCCTCCAGTGGACAATTCTCACCCATTGTCCACCACATCCATTTTTATAATACACTCTTATATTGACTTTTGGTTCCTGCTCTCTAGGCTTCCCCATTCCTTCACTTCTGCTTCCCTGGATTAGCTCCCACATAGGCCAACTGAATTCAAGAGCCTATTTCAGACTCGGATTTTATGGGACCCCACACTAAGGCATTTATTTAAAGACCAGTGCACTGGAAGGACCCAGTGGAGCCCTGCAGGTACCCAGATACAGTTTTTCCCACTTCCTCCTTCAGTCTTCAGATTCTCCAGAGGCAATTTCAATATGTTCTGCAGAGATCACCCTCACCAGAGAGTGACACCCGCACACAGAATTTTTGCCTTCCTGTGCCTACGCAAGACCACGAGTGAATCACAAGCGAAAAATGGAGATAGCTCCCCAGTTGCTGGGTCCCATATCCCCAAACCACACTTATGTTTTTATATGCTTGTTGGGATGATTCAGCGGAAACTTCTGGTCAAACGGATTACCATAGTAACTTTCAATAGATATCCAGTATGCAAATTAGAGAGCAGAAAGGGCCACTTTCTCAATAGCCCCAACCACCATCCTCCAACCACCTCCGTGGCTTTCACACTAGACACTTTGAAGGTTTAGTGCAGTTTCTGCTTAAATGGGAACCAGCACCTGTCCGGGTCTGCTGTTACCGTCAGATCTCCAGATGCTGAAACAAGAAATCAAAGGATTGTGGGTGGTTTCCACACTCTGAACTCTTCTTCTACAAAGGAAGACAGCTAGAGAGGACCTGGGAGACTGGGGTTCAAACTTTCTCTCTATCATTCATACATCTTGGTATCTTAGCCAAATTTTGAAAACTCCCTGAACTTCAGGTTTTTCATCATTAAAATGGAAATAGAAATACTTGCTTAATAGGGGTATGGTATATCTAAAATAGTGATTAGAAACTTCGCAAATATCAGTCTCAGTAAATGGCAGTTATTGAGAATATCCTCATTAGACTCTCTGAAGTCTATTTTCTTTCTTCAGGGCTCAGTATTTTATTGAATTCCAATTTTATGCAAAATGTGTTGTTGATTGCTAGGGATTTAAATGTCAACATGGTATCTGCTCTCAAGGAGCTCTGGATGTTACCAAGAAGAAGAGTATAAAGGGATTATAATTCAGGCAGGATATAGGAGAATCAGGTTTGAATTAATTGAGATAGAGTGTCTCAGTCTTCAAAAAATCATCATGGTATACAGATTTCATTTTATAAAGCAAATGGGGAGGGGGACGGATGTGGCTCAAATGGTTGGGCGTCCGTCTCCCATATGGAGGGACCTAGGTTCGATCCCCGGGACCTCCCGGTAAAAAAAAAAAAAAAAAAGCAAATGGGGTGTTGGGGGAAAGAGGAAGTTATTTCATTAACACATTATTCACTGTCAGAAATGAATGTCTTTGGCTACAAACAACAAATAACCAATTGACATTGGCTTAAACAAATAAGGGATGATTTTCTTATACATACACACACGTGGAGATAGCAGGCTGCAAAATTAGTTCATTGGCTTGATAATATCAGGGTCAGCATCCCTGATATCTTTTTTCTTTCTTGTTTCTCACCTCATCATTCCAAGGTAGCTACTGAAGATTCATCTATCATGTTTGCATTCTAACTAAGAAAGTAAGAAAAAGAAGAAAGAGAAATTGGTGGTACCATTGGATTTCTTAGATCTCATTGGTCAGAATTGTGTCACTTGGCCATTCCTAGCTGCAAGAGAATCTAAGAAAGTGACTTAATTATTATTATTATTATTATTGTTATTTTAACTTTACCAGCTTCTGTAGCGGAGGCAACAAGGGTAAAGGAATGTCTACCACATTCCCCTTACATTCATTTCTCTTAGGACTGTCCATTTAAATGTGATTTGACTTTGCAAAACTATAATTCCCAAATAAGGCAAGGCCACTCTGCCTCTAAGTTTAAGAATTTAATGTGACTGGGCACCCTTTGCCTGCCTCTCTGAAGTCCCAGAACACTGTCTTTTGCCTTCCTTCAAAAAGTACAAAGCATGGGAAACGGATGTGGCTCAAGAGGTTCGGCGTCCGTCTACCATATGGAGAGACTAGGGTTCGATCCCCAGTGCCTCCCGGTAAAAAAAAAAAAAAAAAAAAGTACAAAGCAAATAGTATCTGCTGATCAGGCATCATCTTGTGGAGGGGTGTAAATCAATGCACAAGCCCAGATTCCTGACCCAAAGTACTGCTAGTCTAACAAGTAAATGAGAATTACATTAACCAAAAAATAACACGTGCATTGGTTTATTGCGTGACATTACAAATTGCCTTCCTAGATGTAGCCATCCTTCCAGACCCCAGGGAGGAACCGACCTTGGGCTGTCCTGTCTCCACAGTCCTGAGGAGGGTCATGTCACTGGTTAGGAAAAGGGCAGAGTCAGGCCTAGAGCCCAGGCCCCCTGACTCTTGGTCCAGTGCTCTGCCTTTTGCATGGCTCAGCTGTGATTCAGCAGTCAAGAGAGGATGGGGTGAGCTGGTAGAGGGGAGCAAGGTCCTCTGAGATGCTTATGACCCATCTTAGTCTCTCCCAAGAAGAGTGTGAAGGTCACTGGGTCCAAGGGTAGAAGTGGAAAGCAGCAGAGGAGACCCTACTCCATCCAGACCTCCTGCGGCAGGCAAAGGGAACCATGCCCCCTGTGATGCAGTTTGGTCCAAAAGGTTTACTGCCCTCAGGTCCTTGCAGGAAGGAATCAACACAGCTGAATTAAGGAATGTGAGGAGCGTTCAATAAAGGGAATGTTTTCAAAGAGGAGCAAAAGGTGTAGGAAGACCTTAAGGGAAAGTACAGTTTCCCGAGTCTACCAACTTCAGGGAGCCAGTACTGCCTCTTGCTCAAAGGGGTAAGGAGAGGAAATGGTTCCAAAATGGAGGAGGGTGTGGAGAGAGTGCAAGCCCTGAGCCAGGAAGGCAGACTGACCCTAGCTGTAGCCTCTGTCAAGGGACACAAGCCGAGTCCCTCAGGGAGCCCGAGGGAGGGAGAAGAGAAACCCCTGATCACATTGCCCCTTCTCACCCTCTCATCTCTTCCCAGTGTTTCTTGTAGGCCTGACTCAAATGGAAGCCAGAGGGCTTGGGGAGACCATTTGATGAGTCCCGTGCAGCTCTGCCTCCCGGAGCACAGAGCCAGGTGGAGAGACGTGGGCAGTGGATCTGAAGAGCAATGGAATGACACCTGCATAAAGCTGAGTGAGGGCAAAGAGGCTATTACCACACTCAGGCCTTGTTGCCCTCACAATGATTCCCACCAGTTAAGGTGCCAGAAGCTTCCCTGGAGCCTTTGAACAGGTTCAGGGCTCCATGGGATTCACATGACACAAAGCCCTTTTGCCATGGTGATCTCAGCCTTTGGTCTGCAGCACCCCACTGCCCGCCTTTCACCATCCTGCCTATGTTCCAAATTCCATGAAAGGGCCTAGAAGTACTCTCACTAGCGTTTCTGCTTGCATATCCTCCAGATAGTCACACTTGGGTTACTAAAACCGGTTGCCGGTTTTGTCATTGACGTTCTTCTCATCAGTAAATTTTGCAATCCAAATTGTAAGAATACAAATTTCCTTAAGGCACTTGGGTTGAATGATGGGGAAGGAGAAGAGGAGGACATATTTATACATTTTTCTTCAAATTTTAGATTTTAGTCCAAATCTCAAATGGTAGTTCAAAAAGGACCCACATGATTTGCAGGGACCAGGAGAGATTTAAAGGAAATGGCTGCTGACAAAGGGAAGGGAAACATTTATACATGTTGATTATGTGTGTGTGTGTATTATATATATATGTTTCTATACACATATGTACTCATTAAGTGATCGATCAATTCTGTCAAAATAGAAGCCGTGGAGATACAGCATAGAGTTCATTTGTTTCTTTCAAGATAACAAAGAAAACTGATACTAGAAGGCTCTGTACCCTTCTCCCAAGCTGTTTCCACCCTGAGGACTAGGTGTAGTTGTTTTTCCCTGCTTGGGAGTGTTCAGATGTGTTGCTGGTGACACATGAGGCTCTGCTTTTCAGAGGATCACCAATAATTCTACCGCTGAGTTTCAGGTTTGGCAAGAGGCACATAAAAATGTTCTTGAGGCATAGTGATTAAAAAAAATCCAGGCCTCAAGGAGGATTGGTGTTCCTTCTCCCAACCTGCTTCACAGTCATAAAAAAGGTTGGGAGGTGGCCCAGGACTCCCTGGGAGCAGGCGTTGGCTCTGGCGTGAGACGTGAGCCACCAGATAGCATCGTCTCCCCGTGAACGTGGTGGCAGCAAGTGTACAGAGTGTTCACACAGAGCGGAGAGGCCCCATGCCCAATAGGAGGACGGAAACGAGTCAAACGGCTTCAACAGTCAGGTTACAGGCCTCCCTCCCTCCTTGCCGGCACCACCCTCTCCCATGCACAGAGACAGGGAAAAAGACAGAGTCCAGTTGCCTCGGTGTTCTGGGCTGCTATAACAAAATACCAACAACAGGGATTTGTTGTCTCCCAGTTTTGGAGGCTGGAAGCCCAGATTCCAGCTGGTAGGCCATGCCTTCTCTGCAGTCCAGCATTCTGGTGGTGACGCTGTCTCTGCCTCCGTCGCATGGTGAGCTGTCCTTGTCTCCTCCTCTGGCTTCAACTTCTGCGGCTGAAGCCTCCAGCCACATTGCACTAAGGCCCAGTCTGACTCAGTTTGGCCTCTTAATAGAATCTTTGAAGATCCCACTTTACAAATGTGTTCACAACCACAGGATGGGGGCTGAGGATTTGAACATATCTTTGCAGGGAACACGATTTGAATCCACAATGCCAGTTGATGAGGAGAACCTTCATTTTGAGGGTGGGACACATCAGCAAACGAGAGGACCATTCTAAACGAGCAAAGTCATCCGTTCCACAAACATCCACTGAGCACCTTCACTGCATCAGACTCTGTGCCAAACAACAGCCCCTGCCCTCCAGCAGGTTCCAGGCAGGCAGATCGACAGACAACAAATCTGAGCTGACAGTAGGGAGCAGCGTATGCTGTGACAAGCAGCACGGGAGGCCCCATAACCACGCTGACCTGCATCACAGACAGAGCTGTGGGCTTAGGACATCAGCAGAGCAGCTGTTCCTCCCCTCCCCAAAATAGTTCCAGTAACAGCAATTTAAAAAAAAATATTAAAGTCACCATCATGGGAAAAGCTGAACTTTGTTGGACTTCTTTTACTTTTCTTCCCGTCTAAGATGGTTTCTATTTTTCATTACAGATACAGTCACCATCCTCTTTCATCTTCCAGTTCTTGGAGCTATTAAAAGGTTTAATACAGGCACGTTTGGGTGCATAGAGACCCTTTCCTCCAAATTTGGAGTTTAGGTGAGATTTCCAGGAGAGGGTGATGCCTGCAACGAGCTCCTCATCCTTCAAGATAGGGAAGGGGCATGTTGAGAGGAAGGAAGAGCAGAAGGATGAGCCTGGAAGTTACCAACCGTGATGAACAAGCCTCTTGTTTCTACTCCATGCCCAAGTTCTTGCTGGGATGGGAGGTGATGGCTGGCACCTGCGCACTTGCTGTGTGTTGCAGCCAAACCACATCACGAGGACTGAGCACAAAGTCTGGCCAGGAGTGAAGGATCTGGAAATGCTATGATGGTTGTAGCCACTGATGTTCATAGTATGATTATTATCATTATTATTCCTTTTCTTTTGGACCCTAGAGCATCAAGGATCCTGTTGGGCATTCTGGACAGAGGCAGCAAGGACCTGTGAGGGTTCCTGCATCACACACCAATTCCTTTACCGGGCACTTCGCAAAAGCCTACTTTGAGCCCAGTGCTGGCTCCCAGCAGAGCTGCGCCGAGAGCCCCATCTGACCTTGGGCCAGATGCAAGCCACTAAGCACAATGGTCGGGGGTTTCCTGCTGATGTGGGGTCAGAGCTAAGAGAACGAGGAGGCACAGGAAAACATCACTAGAGACCCGGAGCTCACACAGTGAACAAATCCCATGGCTGTGCATTTACCTAACCAGCAAAACTTCCTCCACAAAACACAAAACACTCCCAAATGAATCTCACCCTGAAGCCAACACATCTTTTTTTTTTTCCTATTTGCAAAAGTTGCTGTCAGGAGCCTCAATGCCATCGGTTATAGGCCACGAGGAGATGTCAGGGAGTCGGGGAAGGGAAGCAACCATTTACTGAATGTCTACTCTGTGCCAAGCCCTGGGGTTTTATAAGCATGAGCTGCCCTCACCTTCACAACGCCGAATGGTTGAATTACCTCCCCACATTGCAGATTAAAAAACTGATGCCTAAAGAAGTTAATTGGTTTCCAGGATGTTATAGAGCAGATAAGAACCTTGTTAGAAATGAGCTCTGCCTTGCTTCATCCCAAACCTTCTCTTCTCTTTCTACGTAAAGCAAAATTGGACTGAGAAAATTCCCCTGGTCTTCAGCCAACGGACCTCTAAGAAATTGCATAAGGAGATGGGGTCCATGTTGCCTCTATCCACTAGCTGGTTTCCATGGGTTTTCAGGGAATATGTGTTAGTCTGGGGAGCATTCCAAGTACATTTGTGACCAGATACTTCTCAGATTTCAACTCTGCAGGGCTAGAGTTCGCAGAAAGAGCTGGAATTGGTTGGGGCACAAGAGGTGATAAGGTAGGCAAGGTGGGTGAGGCCAAGTAAATATTTGCCAGGGCAAATGGTATCTGAGGACTACTGGGAAGGCTCCAGGGGATGCGCCTAGGACATCATTACCTATTTCTGGACACCGCGGCCCCAGCCAGATAGGCTGAGAAGGAAACCAGACTGCGTTCCTGTGTTCGGAGTAAATAGTTAACTCTTCTGGGCTGGGAGAAATGATTATTCAAAAGTTGGTCCCCACATACAAATGCAAATGACATCCCGAGACACATGAATGCTAATTTCTCCAACGAAGTCTGTAGACAAATGCTAGTCATTAGAAACATTTCCGTGCATTTATATTAGGCTGTCCTCTAAAAGACTTTTCAGACAAATATGTCATCAAGATATTCAAAACCATGTAATCTTATCCAAAGTTTCATCTATCAACAGTACAGTTTTCATCTCTTGCAGCTGTGTGTCAGAACGCGCGGGGAGATTACTCAGCTGATATGGCGGGCCTGGGAGGGGCTGTCGTCCAGGGGGCCCATTAGATCGCCCCAACGGAGGGTCTGGGTGTGCTGGGTGGGTCAGGCTTTTAACCACAGGTGAAAGGTCCAAGGTAGGTAAGGAAGTGACCTCTCATGAGTCAGAGAAGAAGCATTCAGGGGGCACTCCTTCTGCACTGGCTTGCTCTGACACTCATGTGCTACTGAGATAAGAGAGGAATTAACAGCAGAGTAACTGGGAGCTCAAGACCCTCTTTTACCACCTTCTGCAAAGCAAAACCTCAGACCTATAGACTGCTCTGGGGGAGGCTAGGGGTGAGGGGAGAGGGTAAGGGTGAAGTGACAGCTTTTCAAACCCCTAATAGGAAGGCACAACTTTAAGTCATTTCTGTGTGTGCATATGTATTCCTCCCCTCCCCTCCCCTCCCCTTCCCTCCCCTCCCCTCCTTTCCCCTTTCCTTCCATGTCCTTTTTCTTTCCTTTTTTTTTTTAAATCCTTTCCCCCTTTTCTCTTCATGTCTAGGAAAGGTGTTTGGTGAGGAGTGCTCAGAGGGAGGCTTCATGAGTTCCCTGTGGCTGCAGAAGTGGCTGTTACTTGGCTCTTGCCTGAGAGGCCCTCTGGGCTCTGGTCACTTTAGTTAGAATGTGAATGGATATATGGTGGTTTTCGGCCATGATGGAAGAAAATTCCTCTTAATAATTTATTCATCTTTTAATCAACACAATAATTCTTCTACCCACCCAACAATCCATTCATCCATATATTCATCATCTATCCATCCATCCATCCATCCATCCATCCACTCATTGATAATATCTGAGGAACTCAGGAGTATGGCACCACTCTTGTACTATTTCTGTGATGGAGAAACTGAGGCATAGAGAGGTTAAGTAACTGGACCAAGATCACCTGGCTAAAAAAAGGATGGTGCTAGGCCTGGTTAATCTATTCTCTGGTTAACTTGTTCACTCATTCTTCTATTCAATCAACAACCATCTCTTAATGCCTACCTTATACTAGATACCAAGTCTGGGTACAACAGAAATGAAGTCTCAGCACTGACCCTGCCTTCACAGAGCTCAGTCTTGAATTAGAGCCAAATGCCACCAGGCTGACCGTGTGATTGTGTGTCTGGAGAAGGTATGGCCCAAAGACAGTAGTGGCAGCTGAAGCCAGTGCTCAAACCCACCTGCCAAGGTGCCTGGAGTGGAACTGGCATTGTCAGGAGGTGACTGTGGGTCATGGACCCCTGGGAACACTGTTTTTGAGGATGTCTTTGTTTATGGATGTGGAGACTGTAAGCAACACCCCCACACTGCTGCTTTGCAAGAAGACTCAGGGAAGAATGGGACTGGGTGAGGCCCAGCCTTTCAGTAGATAGGCTTGTTGTATCTTCACAGGGTCCTTCAGGCAATGCTTCTTAAGGCTGAAGCATCTTCTGGGACTGTTGGCTCCTGCTTACCAAAGTCACGGATATCTCTAGGAAACATCACTGGATTACGGAGAGGCTGGAAGGAATGCCAGGTAGAGGAAACAGTTTGTGCAAAGGCACATAGGCGTGAATGAGGATGGAGTGATACAGCCTGATGTTCTATGCCATTGGGTGGGGTGTGTAGTGGAAGTGCATGGCTGGCCCCTTTTCCAGACACACAATCACGCAGTCGACTTGTGGAATTTGGCTCTAATTCAAGACTGAGCTCCTGGAAGGCAGGGCTAGTGCCGAACAGTTAGAATGAGGCTTCACTGTGAGGGGTCTTACCTGCCCAGCAGAAGAGTTTGGACTTTAGGGGAGCCATGAAGGTATTTGGGAAGGGGAAGTGTTTACCTAGATTAGCATTTCAGAAAGACTACTTGGCAGCGAAGAGGAAATGGGCAAATCTGGATGTAGGAGCACTAGCGGGATGGTCATAGCAATAGTTTAGATAATGACCAGTCTTAGACTCAAGGAGTGGAATGTGTTGGAGATGACCGATTCTCAAGATATTTTAAAAATAGAATTGAAAAGGTGTGGTGCTATATTAGGGTACTCAATAAAGGAGAGGGAAGAGCTAAGCACTACTCATAGGTTTCTAGCTTTGAAGCCTTGTGTAGATGATTATGCTGTAAATTTGGATAGGAAAGTTGAGAGAAGAGGTCAGCTCTGAGGAGTCCAAGGTGCAAAGGAGACATCCCAGTAGAGATGTCTAGTAAACTCTGAAAATCTGGCTCTGGAGTACAGAAGATAAGTTGTTGTTTAGCATTGTGAATTAAACAGTCATCAGCCTATAGACAAAGGGTGGCATATGTGTCACTAATCACCATTTCTATACCCAGATCAGACATCACTAATCAATTGTGGAATTATTTCCCATTGAGCCTGGCTGCTTGAGCACATAGATTCAGGCAGCCACAACCAATAAATAGACGTTGGCATTGAGACTGAATTCTTCTCTTGAAGGCTTCATAGAAGTGATGCCTGAGTCACGCAGGGATGGAGAGGAAAGCATGAAGTGCACTGAGGGTCCACATCTAACAAAACACACAGCTGCAGCTTAGTGGACAACTCTGACGAAAGAGGAACTGAGTGCACAACCCATTGTCACCACTTACTGTGTGAACTTTGGAAAGTCAGTCAGGTCTTAATAGTTTGTAAATTATGGATAATAGAACAGTACCTCATAGTGTTTGGGATAGTATTGCAGTCATGTAAAGTGTTTAGAACAAGAAACTGACACATACTAAGTGCTCAATAAATGTGAATTACTGTTATTTGGGGGTAATGAAGAACTTCTGAGGACTAAGAATGGTTCTTTAGGGACTATGCCAGCTTGATTTTCCCAGGGACATCTCAACTCAGGCAGTCTGATCTGGTAATGATCCTACTCACAGAGTAGCTGGCATTTGGGAAGAATTCTAAACTCCTGCTTATTTCCCCACTCAGCATCGTGTGTAGGAGAGCATGTGGTTTCCATGGATGTCCTGCCCCCTTCAACTCAAATATAGTTTGCAGTTTGAATCTACACATTTCTAGGACTTTGCCTCCTAGAATTTGTAACAGGTCCTCAGTGTGGACTTTGGAAAAACTGGTTGACGCTTTGATTCTGCATGGCGGCCCCGTGGACTTGAATTTCTTCTGCTTCATCAAGAATGGAAGACTGGCAGGTGATCCACAGCAATCCAGAGGAAAAGGAGGAGGAGTTTAATTATTTCAGGTCAATAGGTCATTTTTTAAAAAATTTATTTTAGATCGCCAAGTGTGTGTTACCTAAGAGAGACCTTGTGGCAAGTCTAGGTAAGCATGTTACAAAATAAATAAGTATATATAATTTATTTGCCTGGTTTGCTATTTCTCAATCATTGTCCTCAACCTAAAGGCGCAGTTACGGTCTTTTGGGTGTCGTACAACCTATAAAGTGTTTACCAAAGTGCCCTCAAATTTATGTAGCAAGTATCATATTTATCTGGGTAAATAAAATATCATGCCTTCTGAAGCGTGTCTCCGGCTGCTCAGCCAGCCTTTAATAATCTTTGCCCAGAGACTGGAACCACTTTATGTGGGCTTCGTGACCACAGAGTTGTTGCTTCTTTTTGGGGCAGAGGGAGTGGCCTCTATGTTATTTTTCGCTGCAAATGTGATGGTAGAGTGTATCACTCTGAATGCAGAGGATCATACACAGTTTCTTGGATTGAATGTAGAACTTTTGGTGACCTCGTGGAGGGGGCCCCAAGCCCTCAAGTTGCAACAAATCAACAAATGGCAAGAGGTTGATGTTTCCGGTACAATCTGTGTCTTGACAATCTGTTGCTGTGTTTGGTATGGTTTTGTTTCTGAGAATGTTGGCTCAAGGACATGTTTTCAGTCTCATCATCTGATTTCCTGCTAGTGCGCTGGTGAGTGTGTGTGTATATTTGTGGGAGTGCTAGAATATTTGCTCTCACACCTGCCAGTGTCTGTGTATCTGCCGATAAAGATGAGAAGAGGGGACAGGCCAGAAAGACAAAGAGTAAGAAATAAGACAGGGCGAGGAAAAGATGGGCAAGGATCCTGGTGGTCAAGGAAAGAAGCGATGCTTGGGATGTAGTCATCCTGTCCTTTACGGCCCTGTGCTTCGTGTCTGGCATGGTTCTAGGTCCCGGGAATACGACGGTGATGTCGGTCGACATTTGGCCCCTGACCGCACGGACTTTGCCGTCGAATGTGGACTCTGATGATAAAGTGATGATTAAATGAGGTAATTTCAGATAACTGGCTAGTCCACTCACGGCTTTCAGTAATACCTGCCTTCTCAGCAGGGTGGCCGTTGTCACACAGCAGGGCCGCTCTCGGCCCCCAAACGGTCTTGCCCAAGGAAGCTCGTCTCTGGACTGCAATCATTTCTTTCTAGACAGAGACGTCTGTGCTTTTGTTTAGACCACTTTGTTTCATTTCAAGGTTGTTTTCTTAAATTTCCTTTAGGTCAGTGGTTCTCAACCAGAGCTATTTTTCCCTCTCCAGGGGCCATTGGGCAATGTCTGGAGGCGTTTGGGGTTGTCACGGCCGGGCGGGAGGCGCTACTGACATCTAGTCGAGGCCAGCAGTGCTGCTTACCATCCTGCAATGCTCAGGACAACCCCCCCCCCCAAAGACTTACCTGGTCCCAAATGCCACCCGTGCTGAGGCCGAGAAGTCCTGGTCTCCGTGTTTATCTTGTCTCCTCCACGATGAGAAGGTCTGTCTGGTTCTCTCTTGTTCTACGACATTGACCCTTGTAGAAGCTCAATAAACATTTGCCGACTGCCAGTGCCCATACTCAGGCCAGAGTAGGTGGTCTAAAGATGTTTGCTGAGCGAGTATGTGATAAACCCCGTGACTTGATAGCTGTGTGAACTTGCTGAGTCATCTCACCTCCCGGAGCTTCAACAACCACCCCCTGCCAAGCCCCCACCAACAGAGAGCGATTCCATTCAACTGTCAGTAGTGCCAGGTTGAGAAAGCCTGGCTTAGGTAAAGCCAGAGGCCGAGCTGGGGCACCCGAAGCACTAGGGCATGGGATTGTGTGCAGGTGTGGGTATGTGGGTAAGATTTGCCAGGAAGCCAGGCACTACCCCTGCAGGATGAGCCCTCACCACAACGATTTGTCTCTTTCCATAGAACTGCTTCCCCCCAATAGTGAGGCTGAAGCCCACACGCCCCACTCTGGGGGCAACTGGCAAGAGGCTTTCTGTGGAATGGTTTGCAGAGCCAGCATCCCTGGAAGGTTGGGGCACCCTCACAATCTGTGTCCCCAGGACACCCTGGCCGTCTAATCCGCTACCGTTCGAGAGCACTTGTTAAAAATACGGTTCCTGATGGCACACGGGATCAGCCTGAAATTTTCTCTGCCTGTAATAAATTCTGTCCCCAAACCACTTCTCCGTGGGAATTCACTCATTAACTCCCTCTGAGCAGGCTAGAGGCTCCGTACCTGAATGAGTTTACTACCACTGCCATCTGAGGCAAGGGGTGTTGGGAAAGAAAATAGAAATGAAGTATCTGGAAAATCTGAGACATTGTTTTAAAACAACAGTTTTTTAGGGTGTTTGATTTACTATTCAACTGTGCACAGCTGCTGCTCGGAAAATAGGATGCATGCCAAGCCAAGAGAGCTGGCGGAGAGGGTGGGGAGAGGGGGAACAAAAGAACCAGCAGTGTTGTTTGCACACTTACTGTGTTCACTGGACTTAAAAAAAATCAGTTCGGCTGACCCTTCCAGAGATGCTACTGGCTCACGCCTCCTTCGGCTGCTATGTGTCCCTGAACTCTTACTTCCCCAGTGCTGCTGCCTTCCTTTTCTTGATTACAGAGATTTAGGGGACTGCCCTGCCTTCAAAGTGCAAAGTTTTAATCAGGGCTTTGACAATCACTGCCTCCTTTTTCTTCTATTTTCTTCGTTCCGACATTAAAACACCACATATTGACTTGGGAATTTTTTTTTTTTCAGTTGAGGTAAAATCCACTTAACATAAAGTTAACCATTTTAAAGTGTACAACTCAGTGGCACTGAGTGCATTTATTATGCTGTGCAATCACCACTTCTATCTAGTTCCAGAACATATTTGTCACCCCAAAAGGAGACCTCGTACCCATTAAGAGTCATTCCCCATTTTCCCTTCCCCACAGCCCCTTTCTATTCTACCGTTGTAGATTTACCTATTCTCAATATGTCATATAAATGGACTTACACATATCTTTTGTGTCTGGCTTTTTTCATTTAGCATAATATTTTCAAAGTTCATCCATGTTCTAGCAGGTTTCAGCACTTCTTTCTTTCTATAGCTGAACAGTGTTTCATTGTACGGCTCTACCACATTTTGTTTACCCATTTATCTGGTGATGGACGTTTAGTTGTTCCCACCTTTTGGCTATTGTGAATAATGCTGCTATGAACTTTCACATTCAAGTGTTTGTTTGAATACCTGTTTTCAATTCTTTTGGGTATATATTGTGGTGGTTGGAAGCTGTAGGTACCCCAGAAAAGGGACTTCTGTGGGCGAGGACCCATTGTGAGAAGGGTCTTTTGGTGAGTAGGAGCTTTGCTTGTATTAAGATGTGACCCACATCATTCAAGGTGGGTCTTAATCCTCTTATTGGAGCCCTTAATAAGAGAATGAAATTCAGACAAAGAGAGAGAGAGCCATGGAAGCTAGAAGCTGGTAGCCACGAAACCAGGACGAGAAGGGAGAGACCAGCAGACACCGCCATGTGCCTTGCCATGTGACAGAGGAGTCCAGGATCACCGGCAGCGGATCTTCAGAAAGAAGGTATTGTCTTGATGATACCTTGATTTGGACGTTTTCGCAGCCTCAGAACTGTAAGCTTGTAAGCTAATAAATTCGAGTTGTAAAAGCCAAGGCATTTCATGGTATCTGCTCTGAGCCTCTTAGCAAACTAAAACAGTACCTATGGGCAGTGTTGCTGGGTCATGTGTTAATGTTATGTTTAACTTTTTGAGGAACCAAGATGACTGGATGAAAACAACAGTTTCATGGTGCCGACGACACTTGGAGAATCTCTGGCTTAGAGAGCATTCAGTGCTTGAGTGGCATGTGTCCATTCTGAATATCTCTAAGAGAATACCTTCTGCATGTTTCTTAGAGTCACTGTGGGAGCGCCTGGCCTGGGTGACCTGCAGTGCCCTGTCTTAACTCCGAAATCCATTCACACTAAAATCTGATTCTCTTTTCCTCTTTTTGCTGAGCAGCTCCAGACGTGTTCTCCAACTATCTACCTTCTGCCATAAACCCTTAACTTGTGCAAGGACACAAGCAAAGGGGCTAACCGCATATCTCCTCTCTGTAACCAATTGAATAACAAAGAACAAGAAAGCATGTATTGCAGATTACACTCAGCAAAGCCCTTTTTCCTGTTCCACAGACTCTACCGAGTCTGTTATGTTTTCAAAGTTAAAATCCAGCCCTGCTAAATGCATACACTAATCTTTCAGAGGAAGAATTTGAAAACAACAGCGGCAACCTACATATTCATTGGAAGTGACTTTTTCAACTTCCCGTTTAGAATCCTACCCCAGCTGGAAGGATTTCTCTTTTCTTTTAACCTCTCTAAATAGGTGAAGGAAGGCTGGCTTGCAAAAATATTTGGCAATCTATTTCTTCATCCTCATCAGCCAAATCCTGATTTCCTATGACATTGGAATGCAACCTACAGCTCCTAAAAAAGGTATGTGTGGGAGGGGGATGGGATGGGAGACTTATTTGACAGTGTTATAAGGAGGCAGGCTGGAAGCAAACATTTGACACTCCAGTCCTGGAATGCTGTAAAAATTTAATTAGGTGGATCCATTAGTCATCCCCACATGAAGGTTTCATACGGGACTTACAAAAATACAGGCTACCGAAGGAAAGTTTCAGACCTTCCTGTAAATGCCATTTCCCTCATTATTGGGAAATGTGGTCTCAGTGGGACCATTGAACCAGGCTTTGTATTTACAAAATATGGTTAGGACGAGATTAACAGCATTTACTGAAGGGGTTTTCAAATCCAAATAAGAGATGACTTTTTGTAAGGAGTTCGCTTAGCCCGTCTGCTGCTGAGTCTACTGGGCTGAGAGATGATTTGGGTGCCCACTGCGTTTCATCATTTCCTGACTCAATTTCAGGTTTTAAAGGTACCTGTAATGATGTTACACTTTAGGATTTAATGGGATGAGCATGTGTCTGTTTTCAAATTGAAAATACACAGGCAGCCTCTCTAATTCAAAAAGAGTGCATAGGATGGGGAGTTGGGTTCAGAACGCAAACTGAGGATTCAGGGCCTGTAATGCTTACAGCTTGATCGGAAAGCAGGCATTTTCTATTTACAAACACTGGTATTTTGATTTTAAGTGTCTGCTTGGTCACTGTGGTTAGAAGGAGGTAGACCACGAAGATACTTAATACAATTAATCATATGGTGACATTTGAACAACATTGAAAATTAACTCAAGACTTTTAGCTCTTCATACATTTGAACCTTAAAAAATTGCCAGTATTGACCTTATTTGAATTTCAGAGATATTGATTTCATGTGGTTCAGTCTAACACGATGCTAAGTGTTCAAGTAGAGACTAAAAAGTTGGGCGTAACATTACTGTTCTTCCCCATACTGGCCGTGGACTGAGTTCCATCTTGATCTGGATGCATTCATTCATATACTCATTTTATTATTTCAACATGTATTTCTTTATACTCTGGATCAAGATATAAAGTTTAATAAGACACAGTCCCTGCCCTAGAGTTTAATGGAGAAGACTGAGTAATGAACGAGTAACCACAGTCCAGTATGATAATAATTATAACATCACTATTTGTTGAGTGCCTATGCACTGAGCAATGTTCATATATTAGTTCACGTGTTTTTTAGAAGTAGCCCAGCAAGAAGTTTTTCTGTTTTGTTTGTTTTGCCTTTTTTTTTTTTTTTTTTTGGTGTTTTTTTTTTTTTTTTTTTTTTTTAAAGATAAGAAATTGAGGCCAGGCAAATTTAAGAACTTTCCAGACACATGGTTAGGAAATAACAGAACTGAGATTTTAATCCAATACAAACTCCATTAAGCCATGTTGCCTCAGAACCATCAAGTCTGTACCATGATAGAGGTAAAGTAATAGAACAAAGGCAGTAAGTGAAGAATTCTGTGGGGAAGAGTCAGCAAAGATTTGGGGGCTCTTGAAGGATGACTAGAAGTCCACAAATTAAACAAGGAAAGTATTTCGTGTCTTATGGGAAACCCAGACACAGTGTAACTAATATTTTCTGGTCACTGTTACTCTATATCTTGGTTTAAGATAAATAACCTTGTTTTATATAACTGAAAATATTATTTCTCTAAGGGTAATTTGGCTTGATAAATTTTTGGCATTCTCTGTTTTTCTCCAAATTCATTAGATATGTAAAGATGGCAAGCATCAGCCCACAACCCTGTTTAGATTGCTGGTTCAATTCAGAAACCACTGAGGCATACGTGAAGAGAGAAAGTATGTAACTTTGGGAAAATCAAATGGGAGGAAATTAGTGGTTAAAGTGGAATGAGTAACTGGCACAAACAGAGAATGCCTGTGAGCAAGGTCTGCAGATATTATGATGAAATACATACCCTGTTTGTGTTTCAGATCTTCAGGGATCTGAAAAAGTCAGAGTTCGAGTCTTCTTGAATTTTCACGTCTTTGACCTCAGAGATCTTTGGCGTGAAGGCAGCCACCATCTTGGTTGAAAACTCTTTGTTTTGGCGTAGGAAGGTGAAAAACAGAGTGCAGCACAATTAATCCAAGTTTCATTCTTCTAGAGTTTCTGGGAATGTGTAAACTTAGAATTATTCTTTAAACTCCTGGGGCTCACACTGATCTGTCTTATAAATTCAGCCACAGAGAGCAACACTTCCTAAAGTAGATTAGTCAAAAGACAAACAATTGTGCATCAAAGGAAATTATTTTTTAAAAAATGAAAAGCCAACCTACAAAATAAGAGAAAATAGTTGCGAGCCATATATCTGATAAGAGTTTAATACCCAGAATATGTCAAGAACTCCTACAACTGAACAATGAAAGACAAATAACTCAATTAGAAAATGGGCAAAGGACTTGAATAGACATTTCTCCAAAGAAGATATACAAATGGCCAATAAGCATGTGACAAGATGCTCAATATCATTAGTTGCTAGGGAAATGCGAATCAAAACCACAAGGAGATAACACTTCACATCCATTAAGGTGGCTATTTTTTTTTAAAGGAAAATAACAAGTGTTGATGAAGATGCAGAGAAATTGGAACCCTGATGTGCTGCTGGTTGGAATGTGAAATGGTGCAGCAGCTGTGGAAAACAGTTTGGCAGTTGCTCAAAAAGTTAAACCATAGAATTACCTTGAGATTTTGCAACTCCACCCCCAGGTCTCTACTCCAAATAAACTGAAAGCAAGGCCTCAAACATTTACTTGTATACATAGCAGCACTGTTCACAATCATCAAAAATAGAAGAGACCCATGTCCATCAACAGATGAATGGAAAAACAAAATGTGGTATATCTATACTACGGATTATTCAGCTATAAAAAGGGATGAATTCTGATCCATGCTATAACAAGGATGAACCCAAAATACATCATGTTGACTAAAATAGGCCAGACCAAAAGGATAATTATTGTATGAGTCCACTTAAATGAATAATCTAGAATAAATAAATTCATGAAGATATAAAGTAGATTAGAGGTTACAAGGGGAGGGGGAAGTAAGGGATTATTGCTTAAAGGGTGCAGAGTTTCTGTTTCAGATTATTAAAAAGTTATGGATGATCGTGATGGTAGCACAACATTATAAAGGTAAGTGATGCCACTCATTTGGACATATAAATGGTTAAAATGGCAAATTTTACTATATATATATCCACAATACAATAATAAAAAAAATAAAAACAAAGCAAGGCACAATTGGTGTTCCTATGCCTCAAGATTGGTATCTTCCATTGAAGTCCACAACTCTGAAATTCCGGGGAATGCCCGAAATGGCCATAAATCCAGGACAAAATGATCCAATAGTCTCTATCGTTAATGCCCATCTCTGGTAGAAGTCTGATACTTTTGTCTTCCAAACCAGAAATCACTCCTTCATTTTTCTTTAGGGAAATAGCTTTCCCCACCCCCATTCTTGAGGTTTGCATCCGGTGGGCCCCCTAGAGTCCTGGCCCCCGAGGTGACTCAGTGCTGACCAAAGGCGTATTCCATCCCTCTGGCCACAATGTCCTGCTCCGGCACAAGTAGGGCACTACCAAGCCAAGCCAGCCAACCTCAACTCCATCCCCCCCCTTGCTGCTTGTGCTCGCTGGGTCAGCTAACCATGCCGTGCAGGCAGGCTTGCCTTCACCAGGAGGCCCCGGGAACCGAACCCGGGGCCTCCCATATGGTAAACGGGAGCCCTACTGATTGAGCCACAGCCGCTTCCCCATATTGGAATTCTTTGAAATGAGAAGCTTATTCCACAGGGAATGCTCACTGGAGGGCTGATTGGAGACTGGAGTTTCCAGTGGAGACTTTTCTACCTCAGGGAAATTCATACAAAGAATGAGGGCAACAGAGAGGAAAGTGAATTTGGGAGCCAAGACATGCTCCTGGTGACACTATTTGTGTATCTGGATCCAGTCATGATTGAAGTCTGTCTTCACACTTTGGACTTTTCAGATATGTGAACCAAAACATTTTTTTGGTAATTTCTTAAACAGCTTTGAATTGAGTCTTCTGTCACTTATGGGCAAAAGAATCCTGATACTAACTCTATTTAGGGTGCCTTGGATGCCTCTAGAGATCTTAAACCATGTTATAAAATTCTCAAAATAGTCATAAAAACTTATAATAAGTTCATTTTCATTTAAAATAGGAATATATGAATGGTAGAAGAATATCATTAAATCCAAAATTCAGTAACAAGGCAGAGCAATTGATTAAAATGAGGAAGTGTTCACTAGCAGGGCTGACTCACCAGTGCCACGAGCCACGTGTGATGGGCCACTGAACACAGGAAACATGGCTGATCTGAATGGAGATGTGCTATAAGCATAAAACACACCCCAGACTTGGCTTAAAACACATAGTAAGATAAAAAGAATGCAAACTATTTCATGCATAATATTTATATTGATTACCTGTCAAAAAGATAATATTTTAGAAATATTGGCTTAAAAATGTATCATTGCAATCATTTTCACCAATTTCTTTTTATTTTTTTTATTACATAGCTGTGAGAGAGTTTAAAATTATGTCTGTGGCTCACATATTCCTATTGGACCATGCTACACTAGTGTCCTAATCAGCAGAAGATTTTTCTTTATGTAGTATCAAAATCTCCATTCCTAACACTCTTACCTGGGTTTCCTTATTTTGAACCAGTGTGGCCGACCCTGTGTAATAATCAAATGAATCAAATCATTTTTACAGTATTAGCCCCTCAGCTATTTGAAGGCAGCTCCCAGATTCTTCCCATACCTTCTCTTTTTTAGGGCAAAGACCCCAAGTTCTTCAAACATTTTTTATATAGTCTAGTTTCACCACTTTTTCCTGGACACTTTCCAGTTTCCCAAAGATCCTTTAAAATCATGATGCTTAAAATAAGGCACATCAAGTATAACCTGACTATTAGAGTTCTCACCTCCACACACTGGACACCATATTTCTATTAACATGAACTGTGTTTTTATTAACATCTTTGGGAACCGAAAAGTAGACCATGTGTTCTCAAAAGTGGGTCCTCAGACCAGCATCACCTGAGAACTTGTTAGAAACGGAAATTCCCAGGCTCTCCCCAAGACCTCCTGAATCAGAACCCCTGAGAGTGGGGGCCCAACAACTGTGCTTTAACATGCCTTCCAGGAGATTCTGATGCTTGCTGGAGTTGGAGAAGCACTGGCTTATCCCCAAAGCCCGCTACAAACAGCTTTTCAGCCAGGTTTTCCCTGTGTTAATGGTTGGCTGTTTTGAGCCATAATGCAGGAGTTTGCATTTGTTCCTGTTAGTTCATCATCCTCTGGGCCCATGTTTCCAGCTTGTCAAAACCTCCTGAACTGCAGATTCTGCCATTTCTCCCTGTGTTGTGTCAACTGCACTTGCCTTCCATCTTTATTCGGAGCTCTGATGCCAATGTCGAACAAAACAAGTACCAAATCAGGATCACACTTGTCTCCATGTCTTGGTTCATACTGCTCTCTCTGCATCCAATTTATTTGTAAAGCCCATCTCCCTCTCCCTCCAACCTATACTTCCTGGCTCATTCCATCAGGACCTGTGTCTCCACTTAGATGTCAACACCACCAAGAAAATTGGGCTTGGTCTGTCCTCTGAGCTCCTTGTGCTTCTGACTGTTGGCCTTCAATTAACGACTCCTCTTCCAGAGCAGGGGTCTCGACTGGGGCTGACTGTGCCCCCTAGAGGCATGAGGCAATGTCTGGAGACATTTTTGGTTGTCACAACTTGGAAGGTGGGTGCTACTGGCATCAGGTGGATAGAGGCCAGGGATGCTGTTAAACATCCTACAGTTAATAATACAGGTCCCACCGCAAAGAATTACCTAGTCCAAAATAACAATGCCAAAGTTGAGAGACCCTGCTCTACGTTATAAGTTCCCATTAACTTTTGGCCACCAATTTTATTCCCAACCCTATAGAGTGCATGGCCCAAAGAAGGCACTGAATACATATTTGTGGAACAGACAGGTGGCATCTCCTTTCTTTGGAGGAAACATGAGAAAAACTCATCAAGATTATGTGCAGGTTTATAATTTTCTGTTTTAGGAAATAACTTGCTTGGGGGCTAATGCAGTTAAGGACATATGGGGACCATTTTTAATGAGTAGATAAACTAGCTTTATAATTACCATACCCATTGCTTATTAATACATGAGCTTCAAAAGTATTTAAAAACCACTAAAACATTTTTACCTCCTTAAGTTGGCTGAAGAAATCCCCTTTTGCTACCTTATTGCCCTCCTAATTTGCTGAGCCACATGATATGTACTTGCTATGTGAACTTGGGCCACTTCAGCTCTCCAGACCCCAGTTTCTTCCGAGTGGGTATGAAGATATGTGCACTACCGGAAACTTTGGGCGGTGATTAAGAGTTTTCAATCAGATGTCATGTCTGTAAAATGCCATTTTACATTGCATGGCCTGTGGTCGTCACCCTGTTTGGTAGCTATTTTCTCATTCAATCCTTACAACCATTGTGCAAAGCCAGAAGCAAATATAATCTTAATTTAATAGATGGAGAACCTGAGGCTCAGTCAAGCAAACTGGTTGAGTTTTTTTTTTTTTTTTTTTTTTATTATGGGTAAAAATCAAAATTCTCACAATACATACAAACATTTGTAAAATGATATATAAATATATATGCATATATGTGTATTTGCTTACAAAAATGTTATTTTTATATATATATCTGTGAGGATGTTATTGGTGTCAAGGACTGAACTTGACTGAGGAAGACAGTCTCTCATCCACACAGCTTTTCCGGAAGCCTCTCAGATATTTGAAAGGGACTTTTCAAGCCACGCAGCATGAGGATACACCATTGCCGGCTATTACTTTCCAAGCATTCAAGGGGCGTGCGTTTATAAAGTCAGAGCAGACTAATGTTTAAACTGAGGACATTTGAACTCCTGAAGGAAGCCGCCGGAAGGACCCATCCCGAGTTGCGTTTCTATCATGCTCCGCATCTGCCTGGAGCCAAACGGCATCTGTGGGGAGAAGGGCGGTCTCTGAATGCCTCCCAGAGTGAGACCAGGCCTAGGAACCCGTGAATCATTCCGCCTTGGCACGGAGGCCCCAGGGCTCTTGGGGAAAACAAACAGACTTTGTTGAGCTGAAGCCCTCCTGCGAATGAATGGCCCCCAGTCAACTCCTCAGAGGCCTGTAACCTGCCACTGTCCCTTTTACAACCCTCTTGGCCTGAGGAAACCACAGTGGCTTGGGAGCGGGGGTGGGTATTTAGAGCTCAGGCCTTTGTTGTCAGTCTGGAACAAAGGCCCAGACCCCAAATGGAGTGACATTTCCCAAGGCCTGTCCTCTTGGGGCTTCTGACTCCCCGCTTTAGCTGTCCTTGGGTAAATACAAGGCAGAGCTGACCTCTGATTCCTGTGGCTTCTTCTTTTAGCTGTAAGCAGTCAGTCTCTGCCAGAATGTTGAAAACATTCTCTTTTCAGAAGCTCACTTCTGTGATGTGGATACACCTTACCTCTCTCTGAAGAACTTCTCTGGTGAGCAAGCAGCTGTGTTAGGTAATACTGTGGAAAATATGTTAAATTTTCTAGGCAGCTGTCACATGAGTTTCTTATGGGCAGAAATCCAGTCTTTGGAGAAAAGAATATTCAAAAAGTTCTTTTTGGGGCAGGAGGTGGGAACTGTTCTTCCAGGGCCTGATGTGAGTAGGCTGTTGGAGATGGGGGTGGATTTATGTATTACCCTGGAGAGAGGAGGAAGAGGAAGATGGCATAGTAAGGACGGGCCCAAAGCCCATGGGATGCCTGATGGTTGGCCATATGCCTCTGAGACCATTAGCACCATTAAACCCACAAAATATTTGTGATGAGTGGATCCATTCTGGAAATCCTGTTAAGAAACAGCCTGCTTCTTCAGCTTGAGGAGGGTGGGATAGGATGCCTCATGCAGGGGCTTATGTGCTCAGAAGCCTGGAGAATTGTGAGGAAATGAATGCTGGGAGAATTCACAGCAATTGTGCGGACAACTTTGGATTCTCACACAGCTGTGGGATTGGGGTCTGCTCTCATTTGAATGAAATCCCCAGGAGTGGGGGCCACGGATGACATTTGAGTTACATTATTAACATCCTCCACTAGCCCAGGCTGACACTGTTACTCTCCTTCTCTGACAAAGAGTAGGGGCTTGGTCTACATCTCTTGAGGCTTGCTCTGATTGAGGACATTCAATGGTCTCTCAGGAGGAGGCCATGCACCCAATACGAGGCGTGACCTTGTTTATTAGCTCCTCTGGACATGACAAGTGAACTGGGGCCAGGGTGGCAGGCGCACAGTGAGTCTCCCACTAGTTAGTCCAGATGGAGGTCACAGCTCCATCTTGGCTGCTGCCAGGAAACAACTGCTTGTCAAAACTTGAAGCAAAAGCAGAAGGTTCCAGCTCATCGGAACCCAATTCCTAGATGAGCATAGGCAGAAGAGAAAGCTGTGCTTGACTAGCCCGAGATAGGCCAAGCAGATGTTGCGTGGGACTCCTCTCTGCAGATTTCCAAAGCTGGCCGGGCCCATCATCCCAGCAGGGCCCCAGGGAGACGGCTGATGAGGGCCCCGTGGTGCTGGGAGCCGCCGAGTGCTGGGATCTGGTCCCCGGGGGTGGCCTGGACCCCTGCCAGCTCAGTTTGGAAGGGAGGAGTAGGCAGTGAGTCGTGCGTGGGGAACTCTTACAAAAGACCCAGCAATGCTTTTGGATGACATCCTGATGTCACACGCTTCGGTGGGGTTGGGTGAGTAGAGAGATGGAAGCTAGGTGCTCAGGGAGCACTAAAGCACCCGTTTTCTACACCATCCGTATTCATGGGGAGGGTGGAAGTTACAAGACGTTGCATCCCAAACAGGTCTCTGAACTGCTCTGCCTGCTGTGGCTGGGAGAATAACCACAGGCTCCCTCCAGTCAAACAATTGCTTGCTTTGGAAGCCAGAGAGATTCCAGAAAGAAATAAGGAGCCTATGTGTTCATGGTCAAAGTGTGTGTGTGTGTGCACATGTGTGTGTTGGCATGTTCTGCTGGGTATGTTCTCTGAGGGGGGTGCACATCCATGGTTTTGGGGTGTGTGTTTAAACAGGGTGCATAGATATTCAGTTTGTGTGTGTGAGTGTGCAGATATTTAATAAGTGTATGGGAATGTGGGAATGTCAGTGCTCTGGACACATGGACGGGGAGTGTGCACTTCCTTCACACACACTGGGTGTGTGCTGTCTGAGCATGTGTGCATGTGTGTGCAAGTCAACATACATGTGTCTGTGCATGCATGTCCTCTATGTGTGCGTATCTGGCCACAATGTCAGTGATGTACTTTGAGGAGGGTATATGCCCTGTTGGTGACTATTTGCACGAATGTCCTGTATGTGTCATTGGACTGTGAGTGTGCACACATACAATGTGTAGCATCCTAGGAGGCTTGCTGCCTATGTGTCCACTGGGTGTGCGTATAGTTTTCTCAAAAATCACTATATATGTGTCTAACGTATGTGTCCAGGTCTAGGCTCCGTGTATGAATTTGTGTGAACGAGAGCAAGCAAGTGTGGAGTTAGAAACAGTGGCCATGCCTGGCTGACCACCTCAAGCCATTGCCACCCCTGAGCACAGCACACAGGGCCTGCCCAGCCACGAGACACAGCTCTGCCTCCTGTCTCTCCCATGCCGCCTCCTCTGCCGCCAGCCCCCCCAGCCCCTCCATTGTTCTCTTTGCTCTAATCCTCTAAAGTTGTTTACAGCTCCCTGAATGGACCAGACTGTGTCATGCTTTGCACGTGCTGTTCCCTGTGGAATGTCCCTTCCCTCCCTGCGTCTACCCATCACTTGCGATTCAGTTCACTTGGTGACACCTGTACGAAGCCTCCTTGACATCGCTGGTGGCCCCGAGCATTTCCTACTTTGTTTTCCAACAGTGAATGTGAACACATTTTCCCAAAAGCACCGCTAACATTTGAAGCACTTGCTTGCCTACATGTCTGTTTTCCTGTCCAAGAGGGTAGCCGCCAGGAGGCCAATGCTGAGCCCTGTTCTTTGAGTATCAGTATATCCCAGGCCGTCTGCTAAGCACGCCCCCATCCTCACAGCAGCCCTGTCAGGCAGCTCACTTTATCCTCACTTCAGAGCTGGGGTCACTGAGGCTCGCTGAGTGAAGTCGGGTGACTGCCACGTAGCTAAGTAAGAGATGCTCCCTGAAAGGGACTCCAGAGCCCATGCCTTACATTGTCACACCATTCCTACGCTGCAACTCAGTCTTCTGATTGACTGATACAATAAATACTTATCGAATGCTTGTAATATGCCAGGCACTGTTTTAAGCACTTGGGTTAAATCCCAAAACTGTCCTCACAGAGCTTACATTCTCTTCCCAATCCGACCCATGAGGCTGGGATGGATGGGGTATGTGTGTGTGTGTCCCCAGATCCAAGATGAACTCAGATGGCTGTTCCCTGAAAAGTCACTTGTGTAACTGCCAAGAGGAAGCGTGAGGCACAGTCTGTCCTCAGAAGGGCGGCTGTGGTAGAGAGAATAAGGGCCCCCAGCATGCCCACTTCCTGCTCCCAGAACTGTATGTTGGGTCACGTGGCAAAGGGAAATGAGGGCTGCAGATGGACTTAAGCCTGCGAGGCGTCCACCTTTAAGGTGGGGAGATTATCCTGGATTATCTGGGTGGGCCCAGTGTAGTCACAAGGGTTGAAAAGTGGACGAGGAGGACGGCAGAAGGGCCAGTGTCCGAGGAATGCTGGTGGGAAGGCCTCTGGCCACCACTGCTGGCCTTGAGGCGGGGGAGGGAGCGTGGACCCAGGAATATGGGAGGCCTCCAGGAGCTGGAAGATGCAAGGAATCAGGGTCTCCCTATCCCCTCTGCAAGGAGTGCAGCCCTGTGACATCTTGGTTTGCGTCCAGTGAGGCCTTTGAGCGGGTCTCTGACCTCCAAAGCGTCGCATGATAAATTTGCACTGGTTTAAGCCACTGGGTTTGAGGTCATTTGTTATGGCAGCAAGGGTTGCTGAGAACAGGAGCCGAGGTCTGAGGTCAGGACCAACTGCTTCTGGCATGGGAACCGGATTGGGGTGGGCTCGGTTTGGTAAAGGCATACAGGGTGAAAGCGGTCCCGCCAGAGGCATCAGGGCACAAGCTCCCACTGCGTACAGTCAAGGCTTTCTCTCTGAGCCTCTGCTGGGCCCGGCCTTTTGCGTGTGACGAGGCCAGCTAGGGAAGGAGCCACGGGGGCTGTTATCCCTGCAGCTAATTTTAGTAAGAAAGCGAGACCACCGGGGCCCAATGCCACAGCCACCGTGACCGCAAGCCACCCCCACGCCGCGCTCTTGGCCCCAGACCAAGTCCCCCAGGACCCCGACAGGCCCCGTCCCGAAAGCAGGTCACCTGACTCCTCTTGGCCAGAGTCCTGCTGTCCAGGAGCCCCAGGCAGCGCGGCCCGCAGCGGCGGCTGCGTCAATAGCAGTAAAATGAATAATTACACGTTTGCCACTTGTGCTCATCGTCGGGGGCTGAGAGGACGAGCCACAAATAGGGATGCTCCTGAGGCAGCTCAGGAGGGGAAACCGGACTGGAGCTGAGCACCAACTAGGGGTGGGTCCATCGCTGCAGTTAACGCGGATAAGCGGTACTTAAAGGCCCTAATGGGAGTCGGTGGTGATCCATCTGCAATAGACAACTGTTTTATGCAGGGAGGGAAGAGGGCAACTATTTCCAAGTCAATTTAATAGTCTAGTCTGCAAACAATCCTCTTCCTCCTTGTTCAAGCTCTAGCCTGTCCCCCCCCACTGGCTCGGAGCCCCGGGCCCTCCCAACAGCTGTGCTCAGTTGAATGGTAAATCAAGCACCCTGAAAACACGGTGTGTGGAGATCCTTTCAGCGTTGCCTGGCTCTGTTGATGCCATGGTGGGGTGGGCTGCATCTCTCACCGTCCTCCCAGGCCCCCCCCCAGACAATCACCATACTATTTAGCCTCTCCTCTGCTAATTTTTGAGTCACAAACCCAAGGGGTGATGGAGCTGAGTTTGCTGGAGAGGGAAGGTTTCTTTGCGAGGAGCTAAGAAGCCCCAGGAGATTCCTCCTCAGACCTTCCTGATTTTCCTCCCCCTTTAGAGGGCCTGCCAGGTTTTGTGTTCCTGTGTAGCTCATGAATATATTTCTCTCTCTCTCTCTCTCACGCTGGATGAGGCTGCCATTTTGTCATCCAGCTAGACTCTAGGTCAAGCAATTCTGCTCATAACTGGGGAAATTCCAATGGCTGAGTTTTAGCAACTGAGATATTTTATACCACTTCTTTTATTTTTCTCTCCTCCTCTCCCCTCCCCTCTTCCCTTCCTTTCCCTTCTCTTCTCATTATTATTTGTATTCTGTCTCGGTTCTTTGGAAGGAAACAACCAAACATGAAGACACTTAAACAGGTAACAAATATTTAGCATTGGCAGTAGGGATGCGGCAGTAGCGTGGTGTCCTGGCTCCCTCCCCTTCCCTCCACCTTGGTCCTTTGGAGTCACACACATTTGCTCTCTAAAGATTGTGAAATGTTGAAAATGAATGCTTGAATTCTGACAAATTGATAAAAACTGAAAAGGTTTCCTGCAGCACCAAATACCATGTAGCGGGTGGCAGGAATGGCACTTGCCAGGATGTCTGGACTTTCCCAAGGGGCACAGCCCCACTTGGAGGGGTTGTCGGTGGGGAAGATACACAAGGATGAAGGCCCCAGCCTCAGCAGGTCAAAGGTAGGGAGAGGGGCTGGGGTGGGAGGAAGAGGTGTGCACTGCTGGAAGATTCAGCTATGGGGTTTATGCCTGATGATGGAAATTGAAAATGAGGAAATGGAAAAATGGAATAAGAGCTCTGGCTTGATCCCTGGGGCATAAGGGGGGGAGGCAATAATGGGAGCAGAGAGCTGGAGAAAGTGGGCAACAGGCAAAAGGTCATAGCTGGGGTGGAGGAAGATCCTGAATCAAGAGCTTTAGTTGTGCTAGCCATTTCACACAGGCTGTGATGTTGGGCCCAGGGACAAGTACATCTGCCTGCTCAGAGAAAGGAGAATCTGCCCCTGATCTTACGTCGCAAGGGTGATGGGTTTTCATCAAAGCAGCTAGAGTAGGAGCCAGCTGGAGCTATCAAGGAGATTTCCATTGCAGTTTAAGGTGTATGTCCAAGTCAGCGTTCCCCCACCTCGGCGCCCTTGACCCAGGGGCGGCCCTGTGCATTGTGGGATGCTAAGCCGTATCCCTGGCCTCCACCCACCAGGTGCCAAGAGCACCTCCATCTGGAGCAGTGACAACCAAAAACGTCCCCAGACATGACTAACAGCCCCTGGGGGCTGGGGCACATTGGCCCCTGCTGAGAACCACTCTTTTAAACAAACAGTTTTACAGCAACTTTACGAGTTAGAGTTTTCATCTCAGAGACTGTTTCCCCTGAGACCACCCAGGTCTTAAGAGTCTGGGTTCATATCTTGGGCCCTTTCTTCAGATCCCGTTTCCCCATGGATTGTTCCAGAAAACCCTGCGCGGCCTGAAGCGGGGAGGCCCATGCTGAGTCCTGTCTAGTGGACATAGCATGGTAGGGGCTCCCTGACTCTGCAGGCTTCCAGATCTGGCTGTAAAAGAGAAACACCGTCTCTGTTATAAAGAAAATCACGACTGCGGGGGGAAATACAAAACAAACAAACCAGGAGAGACAAGAATGATTTATCGGACATCGAGTGAGCCATGCCTAGGGTCGCTGCTTCCCTGGCCTGTATGAGGTCACGAAGGGCCTTGGCGACTTAAAAATGGAAACCTCCTCTCCTGCATGCTGGGGACAGATCCACCCGCCTGGGTACAGGGCAGGCTGAGTGCAACCATTAAGATAACCTTATCAGAGACACGGAGTCAAATCCAGAGAATCCAGTGTGCAGCCCTTGGAAGGGCCTTGGAAATTCCTTTTTTAAAAATGTATTTTGCATTGAAGTATATCGTTCATATGTGAACATACATAAACAATAAATGTATAGTAAAAGTTGTGAACTTACAAAATGAACATGCATAACATCATACAGGGCTCCCATGCATCACCCCTCCACCAACACCTTGCATTGTGGTGATCCATTGGTTACAAACTATGCAAGAGCATCATCAAAAGATTACTACTAACTATAGTCCCTATCTTACATTTGGTGTCTTTTTCCCCCAACCCACACGATTTTTTGTTAAACAAATCAATTTTATTGATACATATTAATAAAGCATATAATTTATCCAAAGTGTACAATCAATGGTATTTGGTATAATCACATAGTTGTGTGTTTACCAATTCAATCATTATTTAAAGCATTTTCATTATTTCAATAATAATAATAATAAACAAAAAAAAAAAACAGACAAACAAGGAAATTTCTAATCTCCTCTTGGCCAGCTCTGATGTGCCAGGACTCAACATGATCAGCTTTGCAGTAGCTGGGACATATGGCAAGCTATAGAGTGCAGTAGCCAGACTGGGGCTGGTGGGGAAAATGGATCTTCAGGTGCAGATCGGGGCTGATAATTATCCCAGCTAACATGTCAAGCTGCGGAGTCCATCTCTTTACATATCAACTCCCGTTGCCACCCTGATTACATCTTCCTCTGGGAGGCCGTGTGTGCAGCCCCCTATTATCTGCTGATAGATTACTTTCTAATTGCACTTGTGTAGTTTTCTTGAGGACAAGAGGGTACAGTCTTCTTGCAACGTGTCTCACTGTTCTCCATGCATGGTTAATCCTCTGATCAGGCTTGCTGAATGCCTGGGTTGAAAGAGGAGCAGTAGAATTTCCACCACCCCATTAGGGGTCTTTGTGCCCCAGGAGACAGTTGCCCAAATTCCACCCATTAAAAAAAAAAAAAAAAAAGAATGGGCTAATTAAGCCTGCCAGCCTAATTTTGCACTTTCTAATTTTGCCCTTTAAATGCATCATAATTATCAGATGCAAAATACATTTTCCAAGGCACAACCACTGACGGGTGTATTTTTAAATGTGCATGGCTAAGACTGGAGGTAATGAAGAGGCAGGCAATATTTTTAACTTGTATCGGGACAGGAAAAGGCCATTGTTCTCTCTCTTGGATCTGCCACCATATTTCGAATATAAACAGCTTTTATTCCACGTGTTGCTGAATTGGGTGAGACATCTCCGGTCAATGTCTCTGATGCTGCTGCTGGGGCACATTTCCTCATGGGATGCGCTTGGACTCAGGGGGAGTCACAGCACTGGGGCTCGTGGCTTCATGTCGGGCACTCAGCAGTTTCACGGGCCACCTTTCTCGGCCGAGGCCACAGGAAGCCAGATGCGTGGTGCAGATATAAACACCTGGAAGAGCGCGTGTGAGCATTTAACTCAAGCCCTTCCTTATTACATATGTTTTACGTGTTTTCAGTTGCTTTTCTTTACTATTGACAGAAGTGTGTCTGGAAGCCTGGAAGCCCTTCCTAATTAGGTAAAATGAGATAAATGAAGCGGCCGTTTATTGGAGCATTATTCAAAATAGCCAAATGGTGGAACAACCCAAGTATCCATCAATTAAGGAATGAAGAAACAGAATGTGGTGTTTCCATGCACAAGATTACTATTCAGCCATCACAAGGAGTGAAGAAAGGACATTCTACAACACGGAAGACTTGGACAACGCTATGCTGAGCGAAAGAAGCCAGACACAAAAAGCCACATACTGCGTGATCCCATTTATATGAAATCTCCAGAGTTGTCAGACCTTAGAGACAGGAAGTAGATTAATAGTTGCCAGGGGCTGGGGGCAAGAGCAAAGGCAGAGTGATGGCTAATGGGTATGTGGTTTCTTTTTGGGGCCATGGCATTTTTCTGAAATTAGATGGTGGTGATGGTTGCACAACTTTGTGAATATACTAAAACCCACTAAATTGGACATTTTTAAAGGGTACATTTTATAGTATGCAAATTATATCTCAATAAAAATATTATTGCATTATATATTTTATTAAAAATTGATTATCTATTTACCTCGGTATTTTCCCTCAGAAATGGAAGCCAAATAGTTTCGATATTGATTTAGTGGTGCTTGTTTTCTTTAAAGAGAAACAATTTCTTGTAAGTCACCAGATAGTTTCTGGGAAGTGTTTGGAGCCACCAGTGAGGGGTGAGAGGGTGGACTGGGGAGAGAGCACCCATGAACAGAGCTGATTGTCTAAGCCTGAGGAGGGCAAGGCTGTCAGAGACGCCAATGAAAGCATAGCAATTGGAGCAGAATGGCACTGCCCCTGGAGCCTGATGATCGGGGTTCAAATCGGCAGTGCCATTTAGAGCTGTGTGACCTTAGGCAGGTTACTTAAATATTCTGTGCGTGAATTACCTCATCTGTAAATGAGGACACTAATAGTACCTACCTCAAGGAATTTTTAGGAGAATCAAAATGATAAATTGTTACTAGTAAGGGGCTAAAACAGGGTCCAGAGCTATGCAATGTTTTGTTAAATAAAATAATTTGGGAATTGTATTATTGTGATTGCAATATTTCTTTTTAGCAAAATCAGATGTTTACAAAATATGGTGTAATGAAGTCTTTCCTTTTGATTCCTCAGAAACAAATTCTTCACACATTGAGTTTTATTTTGATAAAATTCTTCTAGAATATCATAATTGAAGATTTCCATTTCACCAAGTTTTCTACTGCTACTATAATAAGTTACCACAAATTCAGCGGCTTAAAAACCTCACAAACATATCACCTCCCAGTTCTAGAGGTCAGAATTAGGAAATGGGTTTCACTGGGCTAAAATCAGCCAGCAGGGCTGGTTCCTTTTGGAGGTTTCAGGGAAGAATCTACTGCCTTGCTGTTTCCAGCTTCTGGAGGCTGCCTGCATGCCTTGGCTTGTGGCCCCACAGAGATCAGAGGGACCTCTGCCTCTGGCATCACATCTCCTTCTCTGCTTCTGACTGCTTCCCTCTCCAAAGGATTCTTGTGATTATATCCAGACAATCCAGGATAATCTCCCCATCCCAAGATCCTTAACTTTGTCAACTCTACCAACTCCCTTTTGCCATGTGAGGTAATATATTCACATGTTTCTGGGGACTGGGGTGTGGGCATCTTTGAGGGCCATTCTTCTATACTCCATGGTCTGGGCAGTTAGAGATACATGCAGTTAGGAAGAGGACTGGGAACTGTTTGGGAGCACTTTGAGATTTTCATTTAATCCAAGTACTCCAATGGGTCAAGAGTCCAACAAAACTGGAATGGTACCCCAGGGTTTAAACCCCAATCGTTTTAGTCCCCTCCGCGTCAGCAGGGGCAAGGCATCGCGCTGCACGCAGGCATCTCCCACCTAAAGGGTTCATACTTGCTGTCCCCTCTGCCTGGAATCCACTTCCTTCTTCCCTCGGCTTCCTGGGAGGCCTACCCTGACAATCCTGTCTAAAAGTGCAGCCCACCCTCTGCCCAGCTTAGTTCTCACCCTACTTCTCTGCTGGATTTTTCTCCATGCTATTGTCTAATGCTTTATGTAATGTATGCATTTAGTTTAAATCTCTTCCCCCCACTAGAATGCAAACTCCAGTGGGGACAGTAGTTTTTGTCAGTCTTGTTCCCAATCATCTAAAGCTGTGCTGGCACATGCTAGGCACTCAATATATATTTATTGACTGAATGAAAAAATGAATGAATGAACCTCTATGGGGCACTTACCATGCTGTACTGCATCATGGGTGGATACGCGTCTAGATGCAAATTCCTCTCTAGGGTTCTTGGCACAGGGATTGGTAACTATTTGGCAAAGGACCGAAAGGGGCAGAAAGTGGTCTGAAAACAAACTGCAGCCTGCATAGCTATGGTGAGGGGCAGCCTCGTGTCTGGCCTGGACATCTGGGAAGCTCACATCCCCTTGGGGGCTGAGTCCTTTCTGCCCTGTGATGCAGAGGCAGCCAGATCCTCCTACTCAGCTGACTTATACTTGTTAACATTTAATTAATTAAACGTTTCCGCACTAGTGTCTTTACATATGGGTGTTTGTTTTCAGATGATTTTTTAGTTGAGGTGGTGCCCAAGGAGACCTAAGAACTGTTGTTTTTACCCCGCATGGTATTGCAAAAGGCGGGTGGAAGGCAGCACATCACCACCTATTGCCCAACATCAGGCTGCCTTGTGTATTTATGGGACCACCATGGCAGTGGGAGGCATCTGATTTTGTGAAATCTGGTAGATGCTTAGATCATCCATCAACATGTCCTATCATAAACTGTACGTGCAGTGTCCACAGTGAAAAATAACCAAAGCATTGTTGTCTTGACAATCCCACCCCCCTCAATCAGCATGGCAGATGAAGACACTGTGCCCCAGAAAGGGGGACTGATTTATCCATATCAAAGTGCAGTTAGTGTTAGGCAAGTCACTGGAACTCAACCATCGTGGCTTTCAAACCAGTACCCGCTCACTATTCCCAGTGAAGAGGCAGGAAAGATTCTCACTCGCTTATTCATTCTTTCCTTCATCCAATCATTCATCTGATCAGTCTATCAATCACTTGCCCTTTTCTCCCTCTCCAGCCCTATCTTGTTTCATGTCCCCGTGCTCTCTCTGCGCCTGCCATATTAGACCTCTTTCACATTCTACTAGATCAAGTGCTCTCTTCTACCCCAGGACCTTTGCATATGCTATCCCCACTTCCTGGAACACTTTCCTCTCCCCTACTTGTCCAGTTGCTTCCTATTCACTCTTCTAATATTGTTAAAGAATCTTTCCTTAACCTGCTTTAGTCATATCCTAATATTCTACACACTCAGGGCATTATGTACCTCTCTTCATATCACTTGTTGCAATTTTCAATTTCCTTTCCTTCCATTTATTTATTTATTTTAAAGGATGATTTGATTACCATCTGACCCTTCAATTAGACTGTGAGCTCAATGAAGGCAAGGGCTAAGCATATTCTCAATAAATATTTCTTGACTGGAAGAGTAAAAGGATAATTGAACATACGCATGAACTTAAAAATTTATCAACCTCGACCAAGGTTCTGGGGAGGGAAAGAAAGTCTGAAAGAAATGAACTCCCCATGAAAGTAGGAGAGCAAAGAAAAAGATGTATGTCTAAATAGTTTTAATTCAACTTAGGAAGTAAAGTTTACCACAAGAGAACTTGAGCTCTATACTGTGAGCATTGGAGTTAGGATCTTACTTCCATGGTTTCAAAAGGCTTCATAAGGAAGGTGGCTTTTAATCTAGAGTTGTCCTAGGGAATCTCACAACACAGCAGACAGGACAAGGCAAACACCAGAAACAAGAGGAGTTCTGGTAGACCACAGAATCTAGGGCCTAGCGGGCATGTTCTGACAGTGCCCCATATGGATGTTTCCCAAACCTCTGAGGCCAGGTCCATGCCCATTCCTAGGAAGCTACCAAGCCTGTGTAGGATGGGACTTAAGGCAGCCAAACTAGCAGGCGGGACAGTTCCCACCCCCTCACCCCATAAATGTGGAAGGGCCCTGATTTTCCCACATGCCACATTTAATCAGCTTTCTGAAGTTGGGCAGTTCCCTCTAGGGAACATTCCATCCCTTGAGCATCCTGATAGCGGAGAACTTGGTACAACCCTTGCACCCGACGGACATCTGGAAGCCAGGAGTCAAATTGGGTTGACAAATGACTGCATTTGATTTAACACAGTGATAGGCATTAGTGGGACCTTCTCTGTCCCCTTTGAAAATATTAGGTCAAACAGAAATAGTGGAGACTCTCAGGATCCTGAAGTGGACAGCATATCCAATTTCTCCAGCTAGTGACAGGAATGTCCTATGTAATATATTTTATTCCACATGGTCACTCAACATATATGTGAAGTCTTCTATGATAGTGACTTAAACCCATTCCAGGTAGAAATTAATTCTTCATGTGTTTCCTTCTGGTTGTCTCCCTACCATGTAATATTCTGTTGGGCATCCCCCAATTTGGCAATTCCTGCTTTACTAGGTCTGACTTTAGGATTGGGTTGACCATCGAGTAGAAAAAGAACATCACCTCTGTTGCTTTGAAACTTCTATCCTATTTAATGCATCCTGTCTCCATTACTATTTTCATCAGCCAAAAAGCACTGTTGCCTTGTATTAAGCATTCTTGCTGACCAGAACACCACTGACTTCTTTTTCTTACTGTCCCTACTTATTGTTTTCCCCCAGTCTGCTTTTTTTTTTTATTCTTTTAAACCTAAGTATAGTGCTTTGTATCTTTTTTTATATCTCTCTAAATGGGATTTTACTATTATTCCAGTCTGTTAAAGTTTCCTTGGATACTGATTCTTTCATCATTTTAATTCCATTACAGTCTTCTTGTCATCCAAAGATTTTGCTCACCTGCCACCATTTTCCTGACTAAAAGCAAGGAGAAAGATGGAGCTTGATGAGATGCTAATAGAGACCCCATTCTCAGTTAACTTGAATTTGGGGTATATAGCAATACATATGGATTATCATGCAACTCACATTTTTTTCAATGTTTCAATGATTTATTGAGAATTGATAAGAAAAACAACTGCCATCTATTTCGTACTCAGCTTATGATAGCCACTTTGCTTGTTGCCCTACATATATTATTTCTAATCCTCACTAAACCCCTGAAAAGTAATATTATCTCAGACAATAATAATAATAATAGTTGGTGTAGACAGACTTCTGCAGAATGGGTGTAGCTCAGTGGTTGAGCGCCTGCTTTGCATGTACAAGGTCCTGGGCTCATTCCCTGGTACCCTCCCCCCCCAAAAAAAAAAGGACTATGACTTCCATCTTTCCCTCTCTTTTTCTCTTGTGTGAGCAGTTCTATAGTGCCAAGGAACTGAGAATAGACTCTGGTCAACAGCTAGTGAGGATCCAAGGACCACAGCCCAGCAGTCCCCAAGGAAGTGAGTCTTGCCAAGAGCCATGTAAGGAGTTTGGAAGCGGATCCTTCCCTTGTTGAGCTTTGAGATGATTGAGATACTGGCCAATACCTCAACTATTGCCTATGAGAGACCCTGAGCCAGAGGACCTGGCTAAGCCATGCCCAGATCCCTGTGAGATAATAAATGTTGTTGTTTGAAGCCAGTATGCTTTGGAGTAATCTGTTATTCAGAAATAGGTAACTAATATAATAGCCAACATTGATTGGAAGCTAGCAGGAATTGTTCTATGGGCTTTTGTCATGTTAACTTATTTGATCCACAAAAACAATTTAAGATTGGTACTATTAGTCACCCATTTTATAGATGGAGAAGCTGGGGTTCAATAAGATTGTGATTTGACCAAGGTCAAGAACCAGTGTTCAATCCTGACAGTATGGTTTCAAAGCCAGGGTCTCAGTGGTCATGTGGACCCACATTGCTTTGGATAAGCTGTACAGGTAATGGGTTCAGGCTCCTTCTGGGGAAGAGTGAAACTTGTTTTGGATTGATGTGGGAACCAAGCAAGTATTTGGCTGAAGACCCCATTTATAGAACCCTCTCCTTGGGTTTCCCACAGCTTCCTCTTCTTAGTAAGTCTGCCTGCCTGGATAATTTTCTCATGGTTCTAGAAGCTGGAGTAATGGGTTTTCTGTGCATTTCCCTGGATGCCCATATCAGGCCTTCACTGCAGCTGTGAATGGTGGGTGAGGAGTGCTTCGGGCTCCCATCTTCTTTCCCAAAGCCATCCAGAGGTGGATTCCAAAGTCTCCTCTAACCTGGGGATCTACAGGAGGCATGTTCTTCTCAAGCAAGAACTCTGAGAGCCACTGGAGGCAAGCCAAGGAGGAAAAAAGCCAAAAGGCTCTTTTCTGCCTAAATCTATGCAAATCAGTGGTTTGCCCTCCAAATATGAGTGTTTATCTCAATTTCTTTTTTCAGTTGATTGAGAGATTGGAAGAAAGCAGAGAACTTGTGACCCTGACTGCACCCTGCCCCTAGGAACCCCTTTCTTCCTCCAAAACCTTGGTATTTTGACCACACCACCCCTTTCCAATGGAGAATTCCAAAGACTGTAATCCTTACAGAGTCATGAGAATATGTTCCCACCCCATCCACAGACTCCTACTATTCTTTGCATGGAACTTGCCTTCCAGTTTCCAATTCCCAGTCTTGGAGGTGAAAAACAGAGGCCACTTCTCTTAAACCTATAGACATTGAAACACAGAGTGAAATATACTGATGTTCATCTGTATTTCATCCTTAAGATTCATGGCAGGAGCATGGCAGAGTCAGGAGGTCAATATTGGCAAGGTTTGGGTGGACAAGTCCAACCTCTTCATGGTACAGACAAGAATCTAAGGCCTAAGAGAGAAAGGGACTTGCCTAAGATGATCTAGTTGGCCATTCAAAGGGTCTATCTTGAGGACCACAGAAACATAATGTTTGGGACAGCCTATTACAAAGCTTGGAAGGCTTACTCCACTGGCCAGGGGATGATGCAGCAGCTGCAATGAGTCTTGCTTTCTCAGATACTTTATATACGTTATCTCTACCGTCACAAAAAGTTTAAGGCCACAGTGGTTTTCTTTTTTCTTTCTTTTTTTTTTTTTTTTTTGAGAAGTCACTGACCTAGTTAAAGAGTCTGCCAAAATCTAAAACCCTTTCCCACATAAAATACATGTGCACCAAAAATTGTGTTCAATTTTGGAGGTTTCTTAAGGATTCATGGGCTCTAGGATACAAGTCCCTGTTCTAAATTAACTATTATTTTGCCCGTATAGAAAATGAGCAAACTGAGGCTCAGAGAGATTATGTGCTATGGCCACACTGGTAATGGCATCTCAGGCCACTAAATCCTTAAACCTAGACTGACTAAACTCCAAAGCTCCTGATGGCTCCTCCCCTCAGAATGCGCTGAGATGCAAAGCCACAGACTCCAAGAAGCAAATGTTCTTTCACTACTCTACTCAACCAATATTTTTTAAGCACTGACTAAGTGCCTGACATTGAATAAGTGGTGGCCCCCCAGGAGCTTACAACAAGTTTTGCATAGCGTTAGCCAGCTTTCCTTTCTCTGAGAGAACTTTCAGCTCAGAACTCCTGGCCTACCTTCTCACGATTTCTTTCACTAAAAAGTGAAGTTCAGAGATCCTTAGTGAAGGAGATGGGGCAGATACCCTACGGAGGACTTTACTGGCTGAACAAAGCAGTGGCTAAGAAACAAAAAGAGCCAGAATTCAAATGCATTGCAAGTCGATAACAAAATGAATCTGAGTCTTAGGGGATCATTCACATCCTGATGTTTATAAGATTAAGAATTTAGGTTTTGCCTCAGTGCATTGCCATGGTTTAGCAATGCCCCTCTTCTGCCTTACTTAGAGATGATGGAGCTAAAGACCAGATCTTATAAGGTGGATCCTCTCCCTTTGATTCAAGGGTATCCAAATGATTTCTGGTTAAAGTAAATGGTAAAACGTCAGCAGGTGGTATGGAGGTCACAGGAAGAGCCAGAGCCTGGTGAGAAAGAGAGGCAGAGGCAGAGGCAGAGGCAGAGGCAGAGGCAGAGGCAGAGGCAGAGGCAGAGGGAGAAGGAGAGGGACTGTGTAGAACAGAGCAAGTACCCTGGCCTGGTTTGCATAGGTGAATGAGAAGTATTGGATGGATTCAAAGCAACCTCCTCTTTCTCCTTCCTTCACTTTCTGCCTGACTCAAAGATCTCTCCCAAGTCTCTATAGAAACTTGGGTTTCTCCAGAATCTGGTCCCTGAACACTTTTCTGATTTCTGGCCATGAGGGTTACTCCTATCTCTATGTGGAGTTACTGAGTCTTTTTCAAAGGTCACCCAATGGTCCAAAGATTACCTGAAAAAGCAGAGCTCATGCATTCTGAGAGAATGCAACCCTAGTTCATTTTTTGCTAGCCTAGCTCCACACTGGTCTTCATAGACAAAAAGCTTGGGAAGTCATCTTCCTTGGGGAAGTATCTTAGGAAGGGATGTGGAAGGAAGAAGCAGGATGGAGTGGATACAAGGGTCCACTAGGCTGGCCTCAGCCCAGTGGCCAACTAACCAGTAATAAGAAAGCAAGGGGGATGCTGGGTTAAAGTCATTGACAGCATTCCCACTGGAAGAGGTCTTTCAATGAGGGTCCCAGCCCTCCTGTACATCAAGGGCTTTGAGTTCTTGTCCAGATTCAGCCACTAAGTCTATGTGGTCTTGAACTTGTCACTTCTTTAGGGGACTCAGTTTATCCATCTACATGAAGGATTGATGACGTTACTAACCCCAGCCCTCCTTCTGCCCTAAAATTCTAAGATTCCCTTTGAGAATTGAAAAACAAAGCATCCAAAATGATTTTCTTAAATTGCGGTATAATTTACATACAGGGAAATGTTTTTATGTATACTATTGACTCAGTTTTGACAAACACATATATTTGTGTAATCCACCCCACCCCAACCAAGGCACAGAATGTTTCCATCACCACAGAAAGTTCCGTTGTGCAACTTTTCAGTCAATCCCCACCCTAGAAGCAACCACTGATCTGATTTCTATCACTGTAGGTTAGTTTTGCATATTCTAGGATTTCATATAAAAGGAATTGTAGTGTTTATTTTTCCTTGCTGGCTTTTTTGCTAAGCATATTTTTGCAATTCATTGCATGTATGTAGTTTACCCCTTTTTTGCTGAGTTATAGTCTATTTTAAGACTATACCACAGTTTGCTTATCCATTTTACCATTGATAGACATTTGGCCTCTTTCCAGTTTTGGGCTGTTATGAGTAAAGCTGCTATGAACAATCTTGTATGAGGCTTTTGTTGACCTATGTTTTCATTTTTCTTGTATAAATGTGTAAGAGTGGAATTTCTGGGTCATTAGGTAGATGTGTATTTAACATTTGGAAAACAAAAACAAAAACACGGTTTTCCAAGGTGGTTTTGTCGTGTTGTATTCCCACCAACAATACACGAGAGTTCCCGTTGCTCCATATCATCTCCACCATTCAATGCTGTCTTTTCCTCTTTAGTCATTCTAGTCAGTGTGTGGTGGTTCACAATTATATTTATATATATTTTCATTTCTTCAGTTTTCCTTTACTAATAAATCCAAAGCAGATTAATATCAAGAACACTTTAAAGTATCAAAAATATTTTAATGCTGGTTGAATATGTACATTTTTCTGCAAATGGCTGGGTATGCCAAATCAGACCTCATTTTAATGAATCCATTCATTTTGACCATTTCTTTCCATTTCTTTCCACAAATATGTATCAATTTCCAAAATGTTCAAGCCTCTGGTGCTAAATTCCTATCAGGATGGCAAAGAGAAGTAAGACTTGGTATGTGCCCTCAAGGACTTTATAATCCATGCAGAGAAGTAGTCCCTAATATAAAATTATGTTACATCATTAACTACCAGGTAACCTGGGGAATATGTCCTAATAGAAGTGTTTTAGGAATCCTGGATAAGGAAAAAATAATTCCCACCACAGCAAACAGGGAAGGAGGCAAATGTATGTTTGAAAATCAATATTAGTGAATCTTGGTTTTCAGACACTAGGGAAAGAGCAAGCAGGTAGATGAAAACCTAAGTGTGCCTCCTTAATTGCCCAATTTGGCATGTGGTGACCATCCCTGAGACATGGGAAGACTTGGCATCATTAATGGAGAATGAGGAGAAGAGAATGTGGCAGTCCAATGAGCTTAAAAGATTGCATCAACAGGCTGGTTCCTGTGAAATGAGTTAGAGCTGCCTTGTAAAATGGGTGGTAGTGCAATAGGACTTGATGTAGAGCATTAAGATCGAGAAGATGGTGGCGAGCTTTCTTTCAAAGGTCTTGATCTGGAAAGTACATTCAGTGCCTGAGGAAGGGATGTGTGGGCCTGTTTTGAGGAATACACCACCAATATCCAAATCAGAGCTCCATCTCCTCTATGAGGTCATTGTCTTCCTAGGCCATGGAAGGATATCGTTCTTGGGTAATGGTTCTTGAAAACAAGTGAGGAGTTCATCTTCCTGGAGAAGTGCTGGATATAATTTTGTTCCCTGTCTTGATTAGGGTTACCCCATGCTATGTTGAAACATCCCATAGAATAGACTGATCTAAAAGGAGGTCACTTTCTCTGCCTGGTTTCATGCTGACTGAGCATGGTGGAGTAGAGTCATCCTCCCATTCCTTCATTATGATATAATGCAAAATGCTGGAGATACAGAGATGAAAGTCCTGGTGCCTGTTTGCAGGAAGCTTAAATATCTAGTCACACAGAAAAATAATATGATGATTATACAGGGCAATCAGTGCTAAGACAAGGCCATATACTGGGAACTTTGGCAGGGGCACCTAATCCAATTTGGAGGTTATCAGGGAATATTTCTCCTAAGAAATACCACTTAAGCCTAGAAGGGAAGGATGGGAAGGGTAATCCAGCAAAGAGAACAGTGCATGCATAGGCCTGAAAGAGAAAGAGAGCCTGGCATTTTTAGTGGGGCTGGAATATAGATTGAGAGATTTGCAGAAGTTTGCAAGCACTCATCCCTTGGGGCCACTGAGTGGGCAGACATCCTGTCAGTTTCCCTGATTTTTTTCTGTGATGTGGTTCAGGGTATGTGTTTTGATCATACAGATTCTGTAGTTACAGTCTCTAATAGTTCAGGATGAGTACAATCCATTAGGTTTTGCTCCCCATATTTCCTTTTAAAAATCTATTATTTGCTGCTGGACATCATGCAGTAATTTTTCCTTTACAAAATTTGGACTTGCTTCTGAGGAGTAGGAGGAAGGTAAATGATGAGATACAACACCCAGAATATAGCAAAATTATACTGGCCTACTACAGAGTTGGGGAATGTGGTATAGATGTTCTGATTAGAAGTCCATGCCACTTGTGTTGGAAGTGATTCTGAGCTAGTTCTCACCCCTGTGATTAAGTGGAGAAGACCCCCTGGACTGAAAAGTTTAGCATCCTCAGAGCCTACAGAAAGCAGGGACTTGAAAAATCTCCAAAGTCCCATGAAAAATCCCATGCCAAAGAAGGCTTCTCTTCAGGCTGACCAGGAGTCGACCCTAGCAGCTAGCTGCAGGTAGCCCACAGCGACACCTCCACACATTGTTAAGAACGACAAGGCAGAAGTGCCACAAATGCAGATTAAAAGTGACTTACTAAAGATGATACTGGGAGGATAAGACTCAACCATCTACAGATCATGGTCTTTGGAAGCTGGCAAAGGCAGGCAGTTCTGAAGTAGATTCTCTGACTGTACATTGCTGAGTCCTGCTGACAATGAGGGTCATGATTTGGCTGTAGAGTTGAGCCATGAGCTAGTTGTTACTCCAACCATCCTTTGTGGTTGTCCACAAGGGTTAGGAGAAAAGCCTTGATTTCAGTCCATGAAATTCTGTGCTTTTTTAAGGAAGGATGACTCTGAAAATGGCAGAGGGAAACAGTGTATACCTTTTCAAAGATGACTTCTCCACCCATTTTCCCAGGACCTCCCGTTGTCCCACCCATCAGCCACATTGTCAGAGTCACCCAGTGTCCCACCTTCTTCTTCTCCCTCCACATCTAATCAATCCCCAATTGATCCACAAGTCCTGCTGATATGACTTCATAATACTTTATGAATCCACACTCTCAGTCTGTTAGAACGGCCACATCTCCAGCCCTCATCCTCTCTGGCTTGGACTGCTGCAGTGTTTCCCTAAGTAGACATGCTTCCTCCAATACGGGCTCCCTCCAGGTTAACTTTATGCTCTGGAGGGGGTCAGAGAAATTGTACTACAATGTGAATCTCACTCTGCCACAACTTTACTTAGACCCCTGATATGTGCAGAGGATACAGGCTGACTTCCATAGCCCAGGTCCCAAGATCCTCCCTGGACTAATGTGGCCCAGATTTTCAGCCTTTTTACCCATGCCTCCTTATCTCCTCCTTACGGCACCAGTGGCTGGCCGTTCCTCATGAGCACCTCACTTATTCCTTCTTGCCTCCATGATTTTGCCATTCAGTCCCTTTCACTGGAATGCTGTTTCCACTTAAGTCAAGAGAGAGCCCCTCTTCTGGGTTCCCATCGCATCCTTGACTGCGACTTGCCATTATGACATCTTCATAGTTGCATAATGACCATAGTTATGTAATGACAGGTGCATGTATTAGAGCCCCTCCCCTGCATCTAAGTCATCTTTTTGTCTTCAACTCCCCATGGCTGGCCACGTGGTCAGCTTGCAGTAGGTGACCCTTGAAGGTGTGAATGGCCACATGTATAACCCACTTACACACTTTATCTTTACCCTAAACCCATGCAGTAATTTCAAAAGACTCTAAAGACCAATTCAAATCCTCCTCCCATTATTCCAGTTATGTGGCCCCAGAGCAGTTACTTAATCCTTTCAGCTTCAGTATTCCCATGTGTAAATAGTGTAAACAATTGTATTATTTTGAGAATCACAAAAGGAAATGCAGGTAAGGCTCTTACCACAAAGCTTGGCTCATGGTATGTGCTCAGGGAATAGTAATATTATCATTACTATCATCATTATCTTTAATATTAGCATAATTAGCAAGGCCTCCTTTTCAGGTTTTCCACTGGGAGTTTTCCCTCTTGCTTTTGGCCTCAGATTTTTTTTTTTTACTTGTTATGACATTTCATCATCCTGATATGATGTGGGCTTGGGAAAAAGCCCAATTCACATCCAGTGAATTTTTTCTCATCATCAAATAATAGAATTCAAGCCTCCCTTAGAGCCTATCTATTCATGTCACCATTTGGAGGTATGTGTTCAGAAACCAAAGGAAGAAAATAAGGTCTAAATGCTCACTCACACTAATAAGTACATAGTGTGTGTTATACACGGCATGTTTTTCCTTCTGAATGTGTTAGATCTAAGTTGAAAACGCTGACCTTGGACTCTGGCCTAAGGCAGCTACCAAAAAGGTGCTATGACCTCATTATCTAATCTCACAGTCTCAAGAAGAGACTTTATTCCTCAATTTAGTCAAATCCAAGAAGCAATTATGTATAAGAGTCTAAGGAAGGCCTATTCACCCTTCATACCACATCCAAACCCAACACAGTGATGCCTATTAACAGCCAAGGTGTCAACTTGTGTGGGGGTTGCTGGAAATCCGGAAGTCACCACTGGCAGTTTCTCTCAAGGCTGACTACACTTAACTTGTCAGAAGAGCGTGACAGATTTATTGAATTTAATTCCCTTTTACGGCCTTCTGGGCTACTGTTGTTCTCTGACCTACCACAGACGAAAACAATCATTCAGTTGTCAAATTCACAGGATGGCCCTTACTCAAGAGCCTCACATTATGCAGCAAAGATCTTCATCAACGATTATAAAAAATCCCTTGTTATTGTTGGTTGTCTCTTGTTTTTGTTCAGAAACTTTCTCAACTTTCTTTATCTTTCCTTTCATATTTTCACAATGTCTCACTTGAAATAAGGTGAACTGTTTTGGATTTATAAAATGAGATATGGATTTGCTATCAAAATCTTTTAAAAGAGGGGATAATCATGGGATTCTACTTGTTGCAAAGGACGCTGCTAGATCTTTACTATATTGTAGAGAACTCATTTATTATCATTATAACCCTGATGATTTTTTACAACTATGAGAAAACTGGGTTCAGGAAAGTTATTTAATTTGCCTAAGGACACACAGAGAGTAAACGGTAGGGATGGAATTAAATCTTTTAGAGGCCTAATCCAAATTCCACACATATCATGCTACTTTTCTTTTGTTAATACTTCCTGAGGTCTTGTTTTCTGGGCAGAACTCTGAGTTTTTCCAAGGTAGAGAATGTAGTCAAGAAAAAGTCACTGGAAAAAAAAAAAAAAGAAAAGAAAAAAAGAAAAAGTCACTGGTAATTTGGCAGGAAGTTTAAAGAGCCTCCTGTCTCTCCATGGGTTGGAAAGACATAATGTTGGTCCAGAAATTAAATGATATCTCCTGTTCATCAATGAGAAGAGGTTTATGGCAGAGAAGTAAGGAAAGAAGCTTGCAGAGATTTCTCTTAGAATTGTAAAAGCTAAGGATTTCATCTTTAAAATATAATGTCAATTTAATTGTAGGATAGAATTTAAAATTTCTTTTATTTCGTCATTAAGATTTCTTGCATAAATGATTGACTGCATCTCTAAGAGTGAAGAGTTCTGCTAAAACAGTCACACCTTGGCTTTCTAAGAGACCATGAGCTTCCAGAATCTCCTGGTTAACCACAGAGACCAGCCTCCAAGTCTTCTTTTGAGAACATCAGGAGTCTCTTGTGAGTCCTTGAGTTTGATGCTGCCAAATCTGGATCCCACTCACCCAGAAGAGACTGTTCTCAGCTGGCTTCAGTGCAGAAGCTTCTCTGCCACCAAGAATTGCTGAGAGATTAGAATAGTTTCAGAACCTGGAAGAGCTAAAAATTAATTGCATTTGATTACCCAAGACTAGATTATCAAGTATCTTCTAGATACTTTGTTTTTGTTTAGGAAATCTTAACTAGTCTGTTGTCCCACCTAATGGAGGCTGTCCCTTTGCTCTTTCTGAAGTTAGGATTTACTATCTGCTCTGGAGTAATCAAAGATTCATTCTTGTCCTATCAGATGGTATTTGGCCTCAAGGGATTTGTGAATAGTTGAGTAATGAGTACAGCTACAAGTTCTAAAATGTTCAGCATTAAATCTATATTAAGTAACATTTCTCCCCTTAGAAAAAGGGGACTGGGCAAAATCATTGTTTAGATTTAAGTTGTCCCTCTTTTCTCAAACTCCTTTTGACCTTTACTTTGTTCACAAATCAGTATATAAGAACTGCCCCCCTCTGTCAAGCCAAAGTAGACCAAGAGCTCAGAAAAACTTTACTATTGGAAGCTCTCCAGATCCATAAAGAGAATGGATGACCAAGTAGGGTGGTTTACTGGAGGTCTAGGGGTCTGGACTTCATTTGTTCACTAATTACTGAGGAGTTCATCTTGAGTAAATACCAGCATATTTCTAAGTGTCACATGACTTCACTGTAAAACAGCAGGATTGCTCTACTTGATCTCTAAGTCCTCTTTAGGCCTAATATTTTATATGTTTATGGAGAAATACAGAAGAACCCAGAATTGTTCCAAATATAATGGGAACAGAGCAATATAGAACCAGGGCAAGTGGTAATGACTTAAGAGGAATATAATGCAGTGGTGAAGAGTCAGTTTTTGACATCAGAGAGATCTAGGTTCAAATTTTGCTCCTGGGCTCACTTACAGATTTTATAACGTCAGGCAAGTTGCTCTAGTCCTCTAAACCTCCAAGTCTTTCTTTGTTTATAAATATGAAACAACATAACATTCCTTGTGGGGTAGAATTGAGGGTTAACTCTGATCAGCATAAAGTTATAAAGTACCAGGTACACGTTGGGGGTAAAGTGAGCTCTCATTATTTGCTGACTCTAAACTTAAAAAGTAATAATAAGTATGAAATAAATAGCTGACAACTATCTGTATCTCAGGTTTTTGGTCTGTTCACCCTCATTGTTTTTAACTTCTGCTAAACCTTTCAGTTCTCTCTTTCGGTTCAAAAGTAGTGCCCGTATAATATTAACTGCTCAAAGTAGGAGCATCGAAGTTCCAAATTAACACTATCTTTATAGTCCATGGAACTCTGAACTTGCCTTACAATAGAAAAGAATAGCGGCACTTTCTGTCTATTAGACTGACACATTAGCCTCAAGCTTGTCTCCCTATAGCTTGTACACATGCACCCCACTATTCTATACTGCAGCCAGAATGAGCCTGTCCCTCCCAAATGCAAAACTCTCCAATAGCTTCCCACTGGCTTTATCAGTAAAGCTAAAATTCTCAATGCATCCCTGCTTATTTCAGACCTCACCCATTTCACTAGACACACTCCATGCTCCTCCACCTCCTTCTCTCGTAAGCTGTCTCTTGGCACCTTAAAAATGGCAGGACCATTGGCATGATGCTTCTGCCACCTATATTATACCCTTCTGAGTATATTCCTGCTCACCATTCCAAGCCCAGCTCAAAAGCTTCTTCCTTTGATTGATCTTTATTCTGTGACTCTATCCACTCAATACAAGGTCAGGATTCCTGGTAAAGAAGTCTGTTCTTGACCTCTCATTTTCAGCAATCATTACAAAGGAAATATAACAATTATTTGCCCCGCCCATATTTTGACGTGCAATCCCATATAAGTTCAAGGTCCAGGCTGTGACATTCCCTTTCATTACCATGTACATGTCCAATAACACAGTAAGGGGTCAGAAATACTTGGTGAAGGAATGACTGGGTATTTGAATGAAGACATACATGTCTTCAATGAGGAAGTTTCACCCTGTATTGTACAAAGTGGAGTTGGATGCTCATAAATTATTTAAAAAGTTAGATATTTGACAGGAACAAAATGATCCTGAGCTCCTGAGAGGCACCGGGATGCAGTTGTTGAAATGTCACCTTTAAGACGTGGGTATTGATTTACAGTTTGCATTCTTGAGTGCAGAAGATTCTGTAGTAGCAGGGAAAAAATCAAATTCCTGCATCTGAGTGAAGAAGGCTAAGTCAGTTTGGGTGTCATTTGTCGGAAGGTTGCGTGTGTGTGTGCGCGTGTGTGTGTGTGAGCGCAAGTATTAAAGGGTTTTGCATCAGGCCCAAACCTGATGGAAAACTCATCAGAGTTAGCTTGCCTGTTGTAGAACTTCAAATGAATGGAATCACACCTTTTGTAACTGCCTTCTTTTGTTCAGCATAATTATTTTGAGGTTCAGCCGTGTGTGGCTTGTATTAGTTTGTTCTTTTTATTGTTGGATAGTATTTCATCGTGTAGATAGATCCGCTTCATGTTGGTGTACATCTGGGTTTCTTTTAGTTTTTCAAATTATTATCAATGAAGCTTCTTTAAATATTCTTATATTATTATTTTGTGTATGTAGGCTTTCATTTCTTTTGGGTAAAAATCTAAGAGTGATACTGCTAAGTCTTGGGGTAAGCATTGTTTAATTTTATGATATTACCGGAATGATTTCCAAAGTGATTGTACCATTTTATACTCCCACCAGCTCTTCATCAACTTCTGGTATTATCATTCTCTTTCATTTTGGTCATCCTCGTGGGCGTATATTATTATCTCATTATGGTTTTAATTTGCATTTTCCTGGTAATTAATGTTGAACACCTTTTCAATGTGCTTATCGGCCATTTGAATATTTTTCTTTTGGAAGTTCCTGTTTGAGTCTTTTGTCCAGTTTTTAAAAACACTAGGTCAATTATCGTTTAAATATTGAGGTGCAGGGGCTGTTTATATATTTTGAATATAAGTTCTTTGTCAGATATATGTATTGAGGATAATTTACCAAGTCTGCGATTTGCCTATTCACTTTCTAAAAGATGTCTTTTGAAGAGCATAAGTGTTTAATTTTCATGAAGTCTATTTTTATCAATGTTTTTCTTTCATAGTGCTTTTTGCATCCTAATAAATCTTTGCTCACCTCGTGAAAATATTCTCCTATTTTCCCTCTAGAAGCTTTATAGTTTCAGTGTTTATGTCTATGAAACATCTCAAATTAATTTTTGTATATAGTCTGAGGTATGAGTCAAAGTTCACCTTTCTTCCGTGTAGATAGGTAGTTAAATTGACCATTTTGTTGAAAAGACATTCCTTTCCCAAATGAATTGCTTTGGTCCCTTGTTAAAAATCAATTGACCGTTTAAGTGTGAGTCTGTTTCTGAATCCTCTATTCCATGACAGTGACCTATGTTTCCTATGTCTACACCAATAACACACTGTTTTTGTTACCTCCGCTTCATAATAAGTCTTAAAATAAGACTTAAAATAAGTCCTTCCTCTCTGTGCCTCTGTGATGTTTAGGCTAATGTGTCAACTCGGCCAGGTAATTGTGTCCAGGTGTTTGGTCCAGCAAGCACTGGGCTAACTGTAAAACAAGAGCATTTATGGACTTCGGTCACCAGTGAGTTTACTGTGTGGATGGCTGATTACATCTGCATCAATCAGGGAGATTGCATCAGCAATGGATGACGCTTTTATCCAACTAGTTGAATGCCTTAAAAGGGGAAGTGATTTCAACATTCAGAGAGAATTTCCCAGCTGTCTTTGGACAGCCAACTTCTCCCTGAAACTCATCAAGGACCTTCATTGGACTTTCATCGGAGCCCCTGGTTTGCAGCCTGCCTGCGGAACCTGGACTTGTGCATCCCCACGGACACGTGAGTGACTCTTATAAAATCTCATGTTATTAACAGATATCTCTGACTAATGCAGCCTCCTTTTCAAATATTTTTCGGGTATTCTAAGCTTTTGCATTTCCATATACAATTAAGAATCCACTTGTTAATCTCTACCCAAAAAAATGCTAGCTGGGATTTTAATTGAAATCAAATTGAATCTTCAGAGCTATTTTTTTTTTTTTTTTTTTTTGCTTCCCCTTCCTTACTTGCTTTTAAGGTTTTCTCTTTTTCAGAGATTTCTTCAATTTGACTGTGATGTACTTTGGTATACTTGTGTATGTGTGTGCATGTGTGTTAACCCTGCTTTGAGTTAGGTGAGCATCAACAAATTTAAAAGGTTTTCAGCCATTATTTCTTCAAATAGTTTTCTGGTTCATTCTCTGGCTTCTGTCCTGCTGTTGCAATGTCAGTTGCTTGATGCTGCCCCTACAAGTAACAGTGAATTTGTTGAATTTTGTTTCCAGCTTTGTTTTTTCCTGTGCTTCCTATTGAACAGCTTATATTGCTCTGTCTTCAAGTTTTCTTATCCTTTCTTCCACATCATTTGGTCTGTTTTTAAGTCTATCCAGTAATTCTTTAATTTCAGATCTTGTATGCTTCAAATTCTAGAATTCCCATTTGGTTACTTTTTATAATTTTGATTTCTTTATTGAGATTTTGTCTGTATTTCCTCTACACAAATATTATCCCTTAAATTCTTGAACATATTTATAATAACTCTTTAAATTTAAACAATTATTACTAATTCTTTCATCACTGTCATTTTGGGGTCTTTTTCTCGGGACTGAAAAATTACTTCATTTCTAGTAATTTTGGGGGAATGTTAGACTTTATGGATGTAAGTTTTAGGTGTCTGAATTTTCTTGTCTTTCTTAATAGTGTTTAGTTTAGTTATCCTGGCAGTTAATTTATTTTTAGATCAGTACAATTCTTTTGAGGCTTGTTTTAAACTTTTTTAGGGGTTATAGAGCAACCTTTACTCTAAGTAACCATTCTCAAATATTTTCATTTCACAATCCCTTTATATGCATTATATTTATCTCACTTTACAACATTATAATTTAAAACATTTATTAATTTATATAAAATGACAATAATAACCCATTGTACATTAACATCTATGAAAAATTTTTATGAAAAGCAACTTCAATTCTATTTTTAAAAAATAGTGAGAGGCATGGTTTTGTTTTACACTTTGGCAAATCTCTTTGCTTAACTCGTTGTGAAACTATTCTTCTATTTTACCTCTAGAGCTTTATAGTTTTAGTGTTTATATTTATGTTTATGAAACATCTCAAATTAATTTTTGTATATAGTGTGAGGTATAGTCAAAGTTCACCTTTTTTCCTTGTAGATAGGTAGTTAAATTGGCTTAATAGATAGAGTTGAATTCTCAAATCTGCATCTGCATTCAATTTGTTGCTATATGTTGTATTGTTTGAAGTCTATGAAGAAAATACAGCCTCAAAGAGATATGTAGTTCAAAAAGGAAGGAGTATTTAAATAGGTTTTTCAGAGAATTGTGGATATATATATTTTTTGATACCACACCAAAACTTGACAAATGGTAGTTTTTTAAAGCTTAGTTGCAATATAGATTCTGAAACCATATTAATGAATTTTTCATACTCTGTCCCATTAAAATCCATCAGTCTATCTTAAACTTTAAGTAGATCTTTTACTCAGAAAATCATGGAACTACTGGTTTAAATGAAAAATATTGGCTTACTGAGATACACAGATTTTCTAAATGTTGGCCCATTTCATTATATTAAATTAAGAAGCCATGTTTATTAATATCACCATGGTTATTATCAAGCAAGCCTTTAAGTATTATAAAACTGTCAAGTTCATTGTGGTGAAGAGAAATTCTTGAAGTTCAAATATTAACATTGGTAAAAAGTTATTAGTAGTTTTCCTTGAAAAGTAACAGATTCATTTAATTTATTTTCAAGAAAATATCTGAAAAATACCCAAGTCTTAATAACCATAGTTTATCGGTCTTTCTTTCTAGTAAAAAGACTGTTACATTAAAAAGTGGTTAGTTCATCCTGGAAATCATATAATCATACAAGGGCTTTTCCTATAGCAGAAGTGCTTTCTGCCTACTTCCCATTTCATTACACAGAATTCCCAAAAGACTCTATCTTCAGGATAGATATTTTATGAAATTAATAATTTTTACAAATTTATGAAGGACATTCTCAAGTGAAACTAACATTTTTTTCCCCCTGCGAATATGTGGCTATGAGTGATTTACTAGTCATTTGGGTCCCTGGCTTGGTTTGTGCCAAGGCAACAATGGTTTTCTCCAATGTTGCTTTTGAACCATTGTTAAAAATGAAGGCAGAGTGAAAGATGCAAATAATGTCTTAGTATCTTTGGCAGTTTGATATTATTTATGAATTCCAAAAAGAGATTGAGTATGTTTGTAAACTGGTTTCTCTGGGCATGATAACCCTTTGATTGTATTAAATTCAGCTGAGACATTCTGATTAAATTATGTTAAGATTAGGGCTTTGATTCAACCATGTCATTAGAGTGTGACTCAGTGTTGAATCCCAGCCCCCTTGGTGGGCTGATAAAAAAGACTCTCACACAGAGGTAGACAGGAGAAGTAGATACATAGAGAAGATACACAGAGGATCCTGTGACCCCGGGAAGAGGGTTAACCCTGATAGTTTACAGCTGAGTTGTGAAGAGAACAGAGCAGCCGAGCCCAGAAAGAAACGAGCCCCAGGAAGAAAGACAAGGCTTATGCCAACCTACAGCTGAGATCTGAAGAAGCTGGACCCACAGAGCCTTAAGAGGGAAGAAGGAAGCCTGAACCCTTACAGAGGTCACCCATCATCTTGCTTCAACATGTGGCAACAGACTGGGTGAGAGTACTTCTTATGGTACCTTGAGTTGGACTCTTTAGGGCCTTGTGACTGTAAGCTTCTACCCCAAATAAATACCCTTTATAAAAGCCAACAGATTTCTGGTACTTTGCATCAGTACCCCTTTGGTTGACTAATACAGTATCCTTACAAAAATATTTTTGACCTTGTAGACCCTTGAAAGAGTCTCTAAGAACTTCAGGGGTGTGCTGCCCACACTTTGAGAACTTATTGCCTGGAGTGCAGCTAGCCCTCTTCCCCAAAAGCAGTCTCTACTAAATATGCAGAGTATTCTTAGATGCCTCTTTGCGCTCTGGCTAGCTGGAACCAGAATGTCAACCAGCTCTTGGCCAGCTACAATGGTCGTTTGGCTCACAGCCCTCTGGAAATTGTTCTTTACACAGTAGTAAATTTTGTCTAGGCTTGCTGAATCTTGCTTTATGCATGTGCAATTCATTTTTTGGCCAAAGATTAAAGGGTACAGCTATAGAAATTTCTGGGACTTTTTCTCTGCCCATCTCCTTATTTCTAGTAACTTGCCCCACCAATTCCAGCCACATCAGCAGCACCAAACTCCCCATCTCTAAGGGGTCAGCTTGGCGAAATTGGGCTGTCTGGGGTCTCTCTCCATTCTATGGTACAGAAAAGTATGTACAAGGCAGGATGCCAATATAACCGTTCACTCTCTCTTGTCCAATATCTATAAGTAATTATTTCGTAGATATTTGTATAGTTTTTATCATTGTTTATAGAGGGAGGGCTTCTCCTATCTTGGCCAAATCAATCTATATAGATAGATAGAGAGAGAGAGAGAGAGAAGTAAGAAAAGCTTTCTGCCCACCTCCATTACCAGTTCTCTTCTGTTTAAAGGGGTTGGGTCACTCCTGCGGGATGGAGTGTATCACTGCTCAGGAATGCATTGCTCCTCTGTTCTCGCTGACCAAGTGTGCAGGTCATCCTCCTCTAGAAGCGCTGGACAGGAGTCAAGGGCAAGCTTGACTAGCACTGACTGAGAAGCACCCCCAAGCCAGCCACTGTGCGGCCTGAGAATAGAGTTGAGGCAAGCGGATCCCGGACCTCAGGGAGCTGCAGCCCTGGCCCAGGTGTTCTGATCTGCATGTATCTATTCACTGGGGATACACCTTGGCATTTGGACTACAGAACTTTTCCTCATCGGTAAAAGGTACACAAATATACTAAGAATAGCATGGAAGTGCTTATCCATGGCAATTGGCTATGCAAGGTATGGAATTCCCATTAGATAATGTTCAATGTCTCATCCAATCCAGAGAAAAAAAAAGAAAAACTTTTGTGGGGGGAGGGGCTCTGAATGGCGACAGCCCAGGCTGAGGGCTCAGCTGGAGGAAAGGCACCCGTGTGGAAAGGCCAGCTTGGAGAGAGTCCCCCACCCCCATGCCCCAGGTTCAGCTCAGTGATGGTGGGTCAAGGCTAGTGTGACAGAAAAGGCAGGAGAAGTTGGATTGGAGCAATTTTGTGGATATCCTTGAATTCTAAACTGCAGAGTTCAGCAGGCAGTGGAAAGCCATTGAAGGGTTTTGAGCAAGGGAATCCCGTGGTTAGATCTGTGTTTTATTGGTTGACCCGACAGTATGTGTAGGATGGATTGGGGAGGAAGGAGACTAGGATTAGGAAGAGAAGTCAGAAGATTTTTACAAGAATATATAAAACAAGGGACATGAGCCCAAACTAAGCCAGTGGTCTTCAGAATGGAAAGAATATTAATAATGGAAGAAATATATCCTGGTAGAACTAAAAGCACTTAAACAGTAATTGTACTTTTTAAACTTTTATCTTTAAATTTTCTTCTCTCTCTCTCTCTTGCTTTCTCTCTTTTGGTAGAATTTTGATAATGTGAGGAGGTGCCAGTGATTCTAAAGTAATTTGATTAAGGGAGCCCATTCTGAGATTTTATGCCAAAGTCCCTATTTTCCTTCATTTGCAGGATTTGGGATTATTGCAGAGTGTTTTTAGCCCAGTGAATCCTTATGCATTTGAATTAATGCACATTCTAACACTTATTTACTATTTCCTTTCTAGGGGCTTGCTACTTAATAAAAGGAATAAATGCATTTTTCTTTCTTAAAACCAGAAATATGTAAAGAATGTTTTCTGTTTGCCTTTGAGTGCGTTCTGGAGAGGGGACTTTGGGCCATAAAGCCTTGAGCATTTGGGTCATATCCAGCTGTGGAGACTTCTGGCTGTGCCTTGTTTATTTGGAACATAGAGGAAACATTGTGGAGGCCGCTCAATTCTCAGGAGCCATCGGAAACCAGCCAAACACAATTCTTAGGAAAGAAATATATTCTTTTAAAATGATTTCTTTTTATGAAATGTAAGGCATTAGAATATTCTAGAAACTTTAGATGTTTGTTTAAGTTTGAAAGTCCTAAAGAGAATAGTCTCATAGACCAAATACAACAGACAAATTGATATTGCAGCTAAATCAATCAAAGAGAAGATGTGCCTTTTCTTTTGCAAATCAGGTAGAATTATTTTAAGCTATCTTTTTTTCCCCTTTGTAATTACAAACAGCACACAGGTAGACTGTGAAATGCAGGAGTTCAGACTGTCGTTTACATTTACATCTCTGCAACTTTCTTGCTCTGTGGCCGTGAGCACACAACTTGACTTCTCCAGCCTGTTTCCTTACCTTAGTGCAGGAATTACAACAGAAATTATCTCATAGGGCTGTTGTGATAAGTGAGAGGATAGATGCAGAGCACTTAAGGATAGTGGTGGCTAAATAAGAGTTAGTCATAATTTAGTCCTTGTCATTGTCATCATCACCATTATCTTATTACTCTAGGATCTTAGCAATGGTAACATGCTGTAAACCACTTGTCATAAAATAAATGCTCAACAAACTAGCCATTTTCTTTAAGGATATAAGGTGAAGATCCCCCCACTTCAACTCCCTAGCGGTAACCACAGTAAACCTCATCATAAGCATGTATATATGGATATAGGGATACATGCGTACTTAGGTTTTTAAATTAAAATGAGAGCATACTGTACAGACTGTTTTGAAACTTTCAATTTCACTTAAACTTTACAAATTAATTCTTTATTAACAAAAATTTACCCCAACTGATTTTTGGCAATGCCATCAAAATAATTCAATGAAAGGACAGGATTTCTGACAAATGGTGCTAGAGCAGTTGCACACCCATAAGCAGAGAAACAAAAACAAAACAAAAAAACCCTTGACTTAAACCCCAACCCTTATATAAAAATTAACTAAAATGGATCACGTTCTTAAATGTAAAATACCAAACTAGAAGAATTTAGAACATATGGGAGAAAATCTTTGGGATCTAGGGCAAGGCAAAGAGTTTCTAGACTTGACAGCATAAGCAGGATCCATAAATGGAAAAGCTGGCAAATGGGAACCTACAAAGTTAAAACTTTTTGATCTGTGAAAGACCCTGTTAAGAGTATGAAAAGATAAGCTATGACTGGGAGAAAAGATTTGCAAGCAACATTTCCAGCAAAACACTAGCATTTAGAATATATAGAGAGAACTCTCAAAACTCAACAGTGAAAGAGCAAGCAATCCAATCAGAAAACAGGCAAGACATAGATGTTTCAGTGAAGTTATCCAGATGGCAAATAAGCACATGAAAAGATGCTCAACATCATTAGCCATCAGGAAAATACAAATTAAAACCACAATGTGCCGTCACTACCACCTATCCGATGGCTAAAATAAAAATACTGACAATACCAAATATTGACAAAAATGTGGAGAAACTGATCTTTCACACATCGCTGGAGGGGCTAGAGAATGGTACAGCCACATGGGAAAACAGTTTGGCCATTTCTCATAAAACTGAACATGCAATGACCGTATGACCCAGCCATTGCACTCTTGGACATTGATCCCAGAGAAATGAAAACATATGTTCACACAAAAATCTATACATGAATATCCACAGCGGCTTTTAATAATGGCCCCAGAGTGGAAGCAACCCAGAGGTCCTTCCGTAGGCGAATGGTTAAACAAGCTGCAGTACACCCATCCCATGGAATACTACTCAGCAATAAAAAGGAAATTACAATGGATGTAACTTACGGATGGTAGTTAACAGTAACATTGTAATATTTTGCAGCTCCAGGCTGGCCTCTTCAAGTCTGGGGAAATTCGAGCCCATTTTCTCTTACTGGGAAGGTGGGAATGACTCTCACGGAAGAAGGAGACCTCAATTTAAACAAACAGCTGTTTTTCCTTAACAGCAGAAGGGGAAACAGGGCTCCAGTCGGCCCTTAGCGTACTGATCCATGGAAAGATTGTTTGAACAGCTACTCTCATTGAGCACAGTGAGAAAGCAATCAGCCTCCCTCCCAGCGCTGCGCAGGTAATGTTCCAGGTAGGAGAAGGAGACCCCATCCTTTGATGTCCCAGATCCCACTCCTCTCCCAAGACCACCCTCTCCTCTTAGGAGGGCTACCTGGGGCCCAGGGCTGGAAGGGTTTGTGGTTTGCCCAGAGGGAGTCCCTTTTCCTGTTCTTGTCCAATGCTCTACTATTTAACTAGGGCACCCTCCGGTCAATTTCTCTGGGCACTGCAGGATGGCTTCATATTAAGACCCTACAGATTTGCTCCTGGCCTCTGCCTGTGGGGAGGACTCCGTTGCAGCCCTGGAGGGCTGTGCGTGGGGGCCTGGCTCGCTGGCGCCAGTCAGCTGTGATTCCCATCAGCTGTATCTCATTATCCTGTCAGGGCTCCCTCTTGTCTATCAAGGAGAAACAATGTGTAATCACTTGCAACTGATTGCAAATCACTCAGCATAGAGGCGCGTGCAGGCTTTAGCTGCCGACCACGCGGTCCAGCCTGCACGTGGTGAGGCTTGCCAAATGGTCCCTGGGAGGTCCCATGCTGCCTTCCTGGTGGGGAGTCCAGGAACTTGGAAGACATTGGCCATCCTTTCTTCTAGGTACAGGATGGGGGTTAAAGAGGGACATTGGCTAATGACAAACTGCACAGAACTACAGGGTCCAGGATTCAGAACCGCTATTTTAGTGGAACTCATTTCAGAGACAGAAAAATGGTCATACCTTGACGCTTCGTGGAAAAGAGATGGGTCCTTGAGTTCTAGAACCCATATTTTGGCAGAATGGGCCAAATCTTTCCTAATGGAGACAGTAGAGTTCTGCTGTGAATTCAGGCACAGAAGGCACACAAATGCTTTCCAAATCCTGATTCTGACTTTTGCTAGCTGTGTGACACTGAGCAAGTTACCTGCTCTCTCTGAGCCTCAATTTGCTCATCTTCAAAGTATGGATAAAACCGATATCAAGTATTTAGAGATAGCTTGATGATTCATTGAGATGATGAGTGCAGAATTTTTAGAAATCCGTGAGTGTCAATTGTTGGTACTATTACTATCGCCTGAAATTGAGCAATGCACTCATTTCCTTGTACTGGAGGGGAACACCCGTACTGTATACTTTTTCCACCCAGGGGAAACTATACCTGTGGTAGAAAAACCCCAAGTTCTAAATATGTCTTCTACTGAAAACTACACTCATCCTACCAAGGTGAGATGGATAAGAAGGGGTACTAGGGTCAAATAAATGTGGGAAAAGTTTATTGATCTAAATTTGGAGCCTCAATGAGCACCAAAGGGCAATGGGCTCACCAAAGCTGCACATTAGAATCACCTGAAGAAATTTCCAGAGCTATCTATGACCAGCCTCTTCCCCAGACCAATGAGATCAAAATCCCTTGGGACGAAGCTTTGGCATCTTTATTTTTCATGCCCTGTTTCCCTCCTGTCCCTCTTTCCATCCCTGCCAAATAATTCTGATGGCTCTGGCTGGGGTCGGAGCTACAGCAGTCAAGCTCTGAGAGACACTGCACTACCCACCTTGGTTTAAAAATGACATCTCTTATGCCACTTTGACAGAGCAACAGAACTCGTTCCTTCTTCTTCTTATGAAACTTTGAAGTACACATTGAGAAGCCACCCTGGAAGCCTTCTCCAGCTCTTCCTCAGTGGGGGGAAGCCTGAATAGAATGCTTTCTGACTTGCTACCTTCCCCTGGTGCTGAAGAGCTCTCATGAGTCAGGACAATAAGCCGAGAGCCTATAATTACCCTGATTACTCTCAGCAAGAGTGTTCAGCCCGGCAGAGTCACAGATGTGCCCAAACCCTCCTGCAGGGATCCAGAAAGCACCAAGAACCCAGCTGGGCTGGAACCCTGAGGAAGGACCTCGGAGGAGAAAGAGCTGCGTGTCAGCCTTGGGGGCTGCTTGCTGTTAGGAAGGGAGGGACCCTACTCGGCTCCTCGGTCCTGGGAGCAACTGCAAAGGCTTTGTATTCTCTTGGCACTGGAAAGTTGTTTTTTTCAACAGCTCCAGAAAAAGGAAAGAGGTTGTTTACTCTCTTGCAGAGATACATTTTTTAATTCCTGTCTAATGCCAGCTCACCAAAGCTTGCCAGCACAACCTGCTGATAAGACAAAGCTGAGCTCACTGCTTGCCCTGGTAAGGGAGAATGCCCCCTTGACAGAGCTCAGGCAGCGTCTTGGAGAGAAGATGGAAGATCTGAATTTATTGAAAATTGGAAGTTTGGTTTAAGGTGGGTTTTTCGATATGGGGGCTTGTTTAGGATTGGGTAAGTATTGCCACGGGATACTGTAGGATTTTTGAAGCATTTTTAAAAAAAGATTCAAACAGTCTTAGCCTACCAATCTTCTGTTGATGCTTTCCATTGAAGAGTTGGTGGGTCTTTGAGGGAAGTTCCTGTACCGAACAATTAAGCCCTCTGCTTGGGCAAGAGTCTCCCTGAGTAGCAAAGACCTGCTAAAATGAAGACCATGGAATAGTAAAGTTAGGATAATGTAATGTGAATAGTACATTGTGTCCAAGCTGTGTGTGAGGATAAATAGTTTTGGTCCTCATTATTTATTTTTACTATAATGAGGGAAAATTTTCTTTCAGATCTTAACCTCCTGAAATTGCTGTGCTTCCCCTGCCAGACCCATTGATTTTGCCTTTTGGATACCACAAATCTTGGAACTGGTCATATTTCCCTCCTTACTGTGTTCTCAGGGAAGCTCAGAGTCAAATCCCAAGTATAAATCACTCCACGTGCGTTTTGCATATTTTCCTCACACCTGGTGCCATTTTGTTTGTGCTGTCCATAGTTTATCGGTAAGGTGGCAGTTTCCAAAACCTTACAGTATATCTGTATTTATAAGAAGTTTTATATTCTTTGAATGCCAGGAGCAAGGAAGAATTAAATGAACATAAAACAAACATGGAAGTAGAATTCAGAATGAGATACTGTGAATGCTCTTCCCAGCACCATGTACGGGGAGGAGGGAAACACTGGCTGGGGGAGAAGGACAATCTTTGGACTCTGGGTGCCCCGGGCCATGGTTCCATATGCAAATGCTTGAAATTTAATAGATGTTTCCGGAAGGTATTGGCCAGTCAAGAAGAAGAACTCTGCTTTTCCTTTTAGGGGTCCCTCCCTGGGAAGCAATTTGTCCCCCAGGCTTTTATTTTCCTACCAATACGCCTTTCCTTTGGCATATTTCTGAACAAAGGGATTTTCTTCCTTTAACTGCATTTGTGGTAGACATTTGCAATATTCTTTAAAACATGCATACTCAATGTGTTGTGAAATAGTTCGAGCAATTAGCATAATACAGAGACTAATATAAGGTAGCCAAAGCAGTTGCCACTCAGATTTGTTAAAATGTAGCTTCTTATTTTGGTCATTTTCATATGTTTTTTTCAAAATAACGCATCATTACAAAGAGAGTTAAAATTGTCCCCATTCCATTCCTCTCCCCCCTCTTGTCAGAAGTAACTAATTATCCTGAATTTCCTGATTATCATTTTGTCTCATGATTTCCATACCTTAAATATATAAACAATATATAATACTGTTTTGTATATTTTAAGCTTTATTTATTTGACTTCTCCAACTTTCTTTTCTTTCATTTAATATTATGTTTTGAATATGAATTCATTTTAATGCATGTGTTTCTAGTTGATTGATTTTCTTTGCCGAAGAGTGTTTCATTGTATGAGTACGTCACAATTTATTTATCCATTCTCCTGTTGATAGGTACCTGGGGTGCTTCCCACTTTGCGTTATTATAAGCAACTCTGCAGTTAACATTCTAGCACAACACGTCACATATGTATGTGCAAAGGTTTCTCCAGGCAATATTCCTAGGTGTGGAATTGCTGGGACTCAGTTATTTGCATCCTCAGTCTCACTAGATTTTGCAAAATAACTCTCCAAAGTGATTGTACAAATTTACACTCCCATCAGCAAAGTGTGAGAATTCACCTTAGTTTGCAATCTTGACAACACTTGGTATTGCTAGACTTTTCAATTCTAGATTATCTGATAGGTATGAAATGGTAGCTTACTACTGATTTGCTCTGAATTTCCTTAATTGCTAGTGAGATTTAGCATCTTTTACTGGCTTATTATTCTTCTGGATTTTCTCTTCAATGACTTGCTTCTAAACTATTTTGCTCATTTTATTTTTGGCCTTTTCCTTATTGATTATAGAATATGCTGGATACAACCCTTTGAGGATTATTGTATTGCTATTATCTTCTCTGTAGTCTTTTAACTTGGTTTACTGTGTCTCTTACTGTGTAGAATTTTATACTTTTAATATAGGCACATGTATCAACTTTTCCTTTAAAGATGATAATTTTTTGAGCAGGATTTGAGAAATTATTTCCTATCATGAGACATAAAGATAATCTCATATTTTCAGCTAAATTTTTAAATTTTTGCTTTTCACATTTATGTCATTAATCTATCTGGAATTATTTTTTCGTGTGTATGAAGTAAAGTAGGGATCTAATTTATTTATCTTTTGGAAAACCAGCTGCACTGGGGTGATACTGATTACGTATTACAGTTTTTTCTCTACTGAATTCTTTGCCCACTCTGTCCATGCCAAGTTTCCACAAGTGATTTGGGTCGGTTTGAGGGCACTCTATTCAATCCCATTAGTCTCTTTTTCTTTCCTTATAACAATGGCATGTTAAATTATTATAGGTTTATAATACACTTTAATGTCTGCTAAGTCCTTGGACTAGTCTTGCCTCCTTCCTCTTCCATCTGAAATTTTAGGATCAGTTTCTCAAGTTCCCCTTTGGAATTACTTTCAATTTATAGATTAATTTGGAAAGATTTGCCAAATTGTAATCTACTTATCCCTGACCATGACATATATCTTCAAATACTGACACGTTCTTTTGTGACTTGTAACATTTTCTAATTTTTCATAAAGATCATGCACATTTTTGTTAGAATTTTTCCCCTAAGTAATTATTGTTTTGTTTGTCATTGTAAATTACATCTAATTTAATAATACATTTTCTAATTACAGGGTGTTTGGAAATAAGAACAAAATGGAATTTAGTTTTATTGGTCTTGAATCCAGCAACCTTGGTGATCCCTCCTATCAGTTTCAATAGTTTGTATCTCAAATGCTTTTAAATATATTGTTGGGGCACTGATGTCAAAATGTCAGATCAGTTGCTTTTTGGTGGTGTAATTATGAGTGATTTCTTCCTTTTTTATAGTTTTAAGAATAGTTTGTATAATCCACATCATCTCTTCAATAATCAAGGGAAAGAACTAAATGTTAAATAACAATAGTAAAGATAACAGTCACTAATTGTTGGATACCTAATACTTGTCAAGCAATGTGCTAAGTATCACAAGTAGAATTTAATTTTAGTCCTGGCAATAACCTTCCTTGCACAGAAGGCACCGCTTGTAACATTTCTACATGAGGACACTGGGCACAGAGCGGCTTGCCTGAATAGTTGCCCACCTACCAAACGGTTGAGTTGGGTTTCATGGCGCTTTCCTACACTGGAGGCAAACTTGAAAGCACACAGTCTTGTTGTCACTTCTTTCCTGCATTCAATCAGGATCAGCTGGGCTGTTTGTCCTTGTCTAGGGACTGACCCCTCTGGCTTTCCAGAGGGGAAAGCTTTACAAACTTTCTTCAGGGGTTCCAGTCCCCTGGGTTCTGCTCGTGGAAGGTGGAAGCCAGGGGTGGTGGTCAGCTACCTGGGCCCGGGAGCGTGAAAATGAAAACTACCACACAAGCCATTTTAAAGGCTGGATGGTGCCTTGGGAGGCTAAATGTATATATGTTCCTTGACTAGCAGTGGCTCCTTACTCAGCAAAACAACAGTGAAATCCAGCAATTACAATATTAGAAAAAGGAAGCCCGCCATTCTGGGTGAAGATTTTGCCTCCTTTTTCAACCTCCCTGAAGTTTAATAATCATGAATATGGTTTGAAAGGATTCATGGAATCTAAGCCCACAAATGCATGACTGCGGAGACTAGGAAAGGAAGCATTGGATGAGTAAAACTTAAACACTAATATTTAAAGTAACTCATTGCCTTTGTAAATCTTTCTCTAGTGCATTAATGATCACTGGAATGTTAAAGTACAACCTTCAGTAATTGCACGTAGGTCACCAGAGCAGGACTGCTAACTAGATAAGGAACATAGGAGCTGCCGTTGGAAGAATCTTTAACAACCAATATCACCATGCTCAAAATTTCAGCCAGCTCCTATGTCCATTCATATGTCCTCCCCTCTCTCCCCTCCTTCTCCTTCCTCATCCCTTCTCCCCTGGACTGAATTATGGCTTTCACGATCCCTAAGCACTTTTGCCTCCTTGGGCCCCTTCCTCCATAAGAGGCAATTAAAAAATCATACTGTGATGGTGTAAAGACAAATATAATTCAGGTTGAATTCAGTATTGCATATTCATTTTTTAAATTATATTTTTTATTGAAGTATATCATTTATACTGGAACATGCATAAACAATAAGTATATAGTAAAGGTTGTGAACTTACAAAATAAACATGCATAATATCATACAGGAGTCTCATATATCACCCCTCCACCAACACTTTGCATTGTGGTGAAACATTTTTTACAAACTATGAAAGAGCATCGTCAAAATATCACTATTAACTACAGTGCCTATCTTACATTTGGTGCATTTTCCCACCAACACACTCTATGTTTTAAAATATATTTTTATTACAGAGGTTGTGAACTTGCAAAACAATCATGCACATGTGTAGATTCCCATACAACACCCCTTCACCAACACACCACACCATGGTGGAATATTTTGTTACAGATTATGAGATAATATCATCAGACTATTACCACCAACCATGGTCCATAGCATACATTTGGCACACTTTTTCCATACACTTCCAATATCAACACAGTACATCTTTGGCATTGATGCAAGAATATTATAGTACCGCTGTTAACCACAGTCTATAGCTCACAGCAGTTGTATTTTCCCAGGCTTCTCCACATTCCCACCACCCTGCAGTAGTGATATACATCTGCTCTAGCTCACAGAAGGACACTCTTGCATCTGTACCCTCAATCACAATTCTCATCCACCACTGGGTTCACTGTGCTATTCATTCCCTAGATTATTCTTTAGCTTTCTTTCAACTGACATTACTTCCCCAGACTACCCTTTTCAGCCACAATCCCATTTATAAACCTGCTGCTACTCACTGCAATGTGTTACCATCAACTCTATCCACTTCCACACTTTAACAGTCAAGTTAATTAAGACTTCTGCATACATTAATCATCAGTAGTTCTTCTCAACCCACCTCTTATCTCCTAATAACCTATACCCTAGGTTTCATACTCATTTTTATTATATTCATTTTTTCTTGATTTTAAAAGAATTTAAAATTAGAACATTTTTGTGAGCCACAAAAAGTATTGTGGGACCTAGACACTGTGCCTTCTGTTGGAGAAGTCGGCCCTGTCCCTCCCTCCCTCCCTCCCTCCCTCCCTCCCTCCCTCCCTTCCTTCCTTCCTTCCTTCCTCTTTCTCTCCCTTTCTCTCTCTTTCTGTCTCCCTCCCTCTCTCTCCCTCCTCTCCCCTTATTTCTTCTCTCTTGCCTAGACTTGGCACACTAAGAAACACAAGTTTTCATTTTCTCCTATATCTTGCTTGAAATCAGTTTCATTCTAAGAAGAAATAAATACATTTCCTTCATTTTTTCCATTATAATATTTGAAATCTAAGTGCAAATCTAAATTTTCCTGGAATCTTACAGGCTTCTTTTTTACCCTTCTCATAAGTAGCTTAAATGATCTATGTTTTGTTTTTTCTCCCCCGAGCTCCACCTATACACTGCAAAAACGTACAAGGCAGCCCAGAAATATCCTTTAGCAGTTGTTCCTTATACTGAGCCAACTTCTGGGTACTTGGAGCCTTTCCTTTAGAATTTAGATGTTCAAAATTTCTGCTGACATATTGGACAGCAGAGTAATACAGGCATGGAGAAATGCATTCCCATCTTATCATTGGGAAACCAAAGTCACTCTGATGTCCATGACGACAAGAGGGAGTCCTCACAGGCCCTGGGGTTTCCTCCTCACATCTCTGAGCAGCAGCTAGAGTTTCACAGCTGCTTTCCATTGCTCCTGGAGCAGTGTGTATGCCTCAGACAGGGCCCTTAGGACTCAAGGGGCTGTCTTCTTATTTGTTTTTCTAGAAGTTAACTTTCCCAACATAACATTGGAGTCAAAATGAGAAGTTCACAGTGACAAACTCAGTGCCTACAATGGTGGGGGGCACTGGGTCTCTCAAGCTGCAGGACTGTACCTTTTGGAGCTGGCATGGGGGCTGGCAAGAGCCATGCTTGTCTGTTCTTGGTCATGGGCCAGTGACCTATAACCTCAGAATGTGCTCCAGGATCGAGTGAATGGACCCTTTAACACTGGACTTACTACAGGCCTTCTCCCAGGATGCCTCCTTCCAGCCTCACGGAAAAGAGATAAGGGGTCATCTCGGGAAGCTGGCATTTGAAACCAGAGACCCGGTGCCTATGGAACCAGAGTGAGAAACAAAGTGGACAGAAATGTCAGACCTCCATCATTTGTGTAATGTCGGGTCTCCCTGCATTTTACATGACGTGGTGTGTGCTAGGGAGGGAGAATATTCATTTGCATCAGGACTAACGGATGTGATTTTTTCAATGAGTTACTGGACAAATTTCCTGCATGATTTCTGGACCCACTCTTCCTCTCTGGCCTTCTTTAGAAGAGTGACTGTTCCTGAGCACTCACCAGGAGGTGGGCAGCATGCGAAGGCGGCTCTCTGCCTGTGCATGCAGTGGAGACCTGGCAATATCGAGAAGCAGTTATCATTATCTCCAGTTTGTGGTGAAGAAATTGAGGCTCAGAGAAGAGGAATTCAGAAAAGGACCTAGTCCTTTCTTAATCTTAAATTTGTGAGATTGTTTGATTTGTAAATGAAATGTTTAAGGGTAGAAAAATTAAAAAAAAAAAAAATTACCACTTCCTGAAGGCACTTGAGTAATCATCTTCTATTTTCCTAGATGAGAAAATTTTATTCTAGCAAACTGCTGGAGAGCATGTGCTTGCCCTTTCACCCAACGACAGCCGTACAGAGTTCACTGGATGTGGAAAACCAGGACTGGAATCCTGCATCTGGTGGTCGCCAGCTGTCAGAGGGGAGGACCACTGAAGACGGAACTCACCTCCTCTTCCTGGACCATCTTGTTGAGTCCTTCCAGCAATGCTGGAAGGGCCCCTCTATTATGTCTATTTAACGAATGAAGATTTTAGGCTAAAGAGTGGAGTAACTCCCCCAAGGTCGTAAAGGTCATGGGGAAGGGGGCCAGGACTTGAAAAAAGCCAACTTACGCAGCTTCCCGCCTGCCCCTTGTCTTGTACAAGGTACCCTGTGAGCCTCCTTTTCTTCAACCATGAAGAAGGAGGGAGGGGGCAGATTCCCAAAGTCTGAGGACCTAGGAGACCGCAATGGAGATGAGGCAGCGAAAGCTTTTCCCGTTGTCACAGGACTCCCTTACACCTGCCGGCTGCTGAGGACTGGGGAAGCTCCTTTTGCCCTGAACTGTTAAAGCGCCCTCCTGGCCAGAGACCTGGAAGCACCGAGCCCGGCCCCGGCCTGCGTGCCCGAGTCCGGTCAGAATTCAGGGATGGGAAGCCAAGAAAGCATGCTCTGTGCAAATAGAACAGAAATAGCTTCCCTCCTAGCGCATTTTCTTGGTATTTCAAGTGTTTTTTGTTTGTTTGTTTGCTTGTTTGTTTTTTACATACTTTCCTTGATTATCGAAGTCATACACAGCCACTGTGGGATACTGAAAACATCATAGAAAAATCTAAATGATTAGAATCTCACCACTTTGAAGGAACTATTTTTAAACTTTTTCCTTTCAGACCTTTTTATTTCTGTTTTTTTCTTCATTTCCTCCCAACTTTTTCCCTCCCTTTCCCCCTTTTCCTCTTCCTTCTTTTATTGTTTTACATAGATTAGCTCAAACTATCTGTGCAATTATATCTGTGTTTTTCTTGCCTATGATAGCACATGCTATTTCTAAGATTATTAAAAATTCACGGTAGACCAGTGGGTCTCAAATGAGGCCAGTTTTGCACCCCAGGGAACATTTGGCAGTGTCTGGAGACATTTTTGATTGTCACAACTGGAGGGGGTTGCTCATGGCATCTAGTGGGTGGGGACCAGGGATGCCACTCAACATCCTACAATGCACAGGAGAGCCAACCGCGCCCCCCCCCAGAAGTATCCAGCCCCCAATGTCAATAGCGCTAAGGCTGAAAAAATACTGCTGTAGATATAATTTTTCATGGTTGCATATTGTCCTATCGTTTGAAAGTCTTTTATTAATTAACTACCAGGACTCTATTGTTGCATATTTAAATTAATTTATTTTTTACCTAAGACAAATAATATGGAAACATGCTCGTGTGTCTTGAATTCGCACAAAGCATTCATGTCCCTGGCTTTTACCCTAAAGAGTGGGTCAGTTTACAGCAGGGAACGATGCAAGGATCAGAAGGATCAGGCTCACTCGCAGTGTGAGCTCCTCAAAGGCAGGGCCTGCGAACTCTTCTTTGTGGTCTCAAGGCCTCTCAGGCAGTGTGAAACCTAGCAGTTCCCAGTACAAACAACTATAGTCCAATCGCTAATAACGTTTGCTGGCCATGAAGGATGCCCAGGTTTTTCTACACAACATTCAGCCCCAACTTTCCATTTAGTCGCTCTTCATGAACTTTGTGGCTAACGAGCTGGTGGTTAGGAAGCAGATGATGAGTCACTTCGTTGCTTTCTTCATGTCTTGCCAACGTCACGGGGGTTTCAGCGATGTTGGCATTAGCGTATAGCTGGATACCTTAGATCAGAGAACATAGAGCGGGAAGGCGTCTCTGCAAACGCAGTTTGAACAGCTCATTTTACAGACGAGAAAACTGAGGCCTAGAAGGGAAATGGCCCCAGCAGAGCCATGCTGCTACGGGAGGGTGGTGCCTCTCTCTCTGGCCAGGGCTTTCCCCAGTGCTCTGGAGTAAACTGCAGCGGCGGCGTGGGCCTGCAGTCTGGGAGGACTGACAGGTCTCTGGACCACAGGATCTGCGCCCTGGACTGCCACAGAGAAGCTTCCAGTCCTGCCCAGCAGAGGCCAGCTGCAGCCTTGCTTTCCCTGCTCCTGCTCCTGCTCCCTGCAACCCAGGGTGCTCCTGGACCCAGCCTTCCCTTCCCCAACCCAAGGGTAGACCAACGTTTCTTAAAGACTAGTCCTGGGCCACCTACATCTAACCCCTGGGACTCTCGCTAACCTTCAGATGCCTGGATCCCACTCCAAATGCACCATCTTTTATCAATTCTTCAGCAGGTTCTCAGGCATGCTGACATTTGAGACCCACTGGGCTAAACTAGGAGCCAAAAAGCTTTTTCTGTAAAGGGCCAGATAGTAAATATTTTAGGCTCTGTAGATCACGTGGCCTCTGTTGTACCTACTCGGTTCAGCCACCGGAAACGGAAAGTGGCTGCAGACCGTATGTAAATGGTGTGGCCAGAGCTGGCTCTCTGGCCATACTTTGCCAAGCCCTGAGTGAGGCCATCTGGTCAACCCAGAGAACGTGGAGACTGATTTCTTGAGTAAGGCTGTCTCCTTTCTTCTCATTTGACAAAAGGAGACCCTCAGTGGAATGATCTGCTATGCATTGGAAGAGGGTCTGACTGCCAACTCTTCTTCCATCTCACTATGCAGGCTTGGCAAGTCCCTCTCCTTCACTAGGACTCAGTTTCTCCATCTTGTACCAGCTGACCTCTTAGTCTCAACTGGCATGACTCTGTCAGAGGAGATATCTGAGGGCCCCAGCAAGGCTCACATGCTGCCTGGGCCCAGCCTCCTGTAGGGAAGGGAGGGCCAAGTGGGCCGTGGTCCAGTTCAGGCGGAGCTTCCAGGCACTGCTTTCTGAGCGGCTCTGAGCTTCTCGGCACAGGCTGGAGCTCCAAGGGCCAAGAGTTTGTCATGGGGCAGGGGACTTCTGCTCACTCCCTCTCTCTAGGTGCTGCCCTCCAGGCACTGGGCTGGAGGTCCTGGCAGTGTGGCCCCGTCTACATGTCACCTGATGGACAGGGGCAGATGTACCACCTGCTCTCCATTCCCGGAGCCTTGGTGCCTGCTTTCCAACCCCACGTGCACGTCTGAGTGCCACGTGCTCAGCAGCCATGGGGAAGCACCCGTGAGGACCACAGGGGTCTATGCTTTCTTTCCCACACACTACCAATTGCCAAGAATGCCCTGTCCTCACTTTGCCCACTTGGAAAATTCTTATTCCTCATGTGCCTTCTGTGAAGCCTTCATCACCTCTGAGGAAGTTTACTCTCTTACTAATTTTTATATCCCTCAAGCCTAGTGCAAGTCTTTGTATATACGAGGAGCTTAATCAATGCATACTTAACACATTTATTTAAGGTTGATTCCATCTTATGTTCAGGTAAGGATGAAATGGGGATTAATCTGCCAGGTACTGACCTTACTGAGGTTGTTACTCCAAGAAATAAAACTAGCAAAACTGTGAGTTTATTATAGGGAAATCGAGAAGCTTGACTGCTGAGAGCATCCTCATGGGTTTTGGTGATTTTCACTCACTTTCCTTTCATGTCATTTCTTTTTCTCGATTGCAGAGACTCCTTGTCTCCTAATGGTGGTCCTGGTCAAAATTTTCATCTTCAGTCCTTTTATTTCTCCATCTCTATAATTGTGGTCCTTGGACATGTGAGTGCCTCAGAATCTCTTAGACAGCTTGGGGAAATGTGAGATTGGACGGCCTACTCAGAGAGAATGGGGATGAGCAGGGCTTGGGTGGGGTTCAGGGGACCGCGTTTCTAAGCCCCTGTGGGGCATGCATGCAGTTGTTCAGTGAGCTACACTTGAGCAACACGCAACAATGCTGCTCCACATTTTACATCCAGGTAATTTGACCTCTTCTTGGGGTGTCAGCTGGCAACTCTCCACACAAATGTTTCGTGATTTACTCACCCAACAAACATTGGCCAAGCACTCACTCTAGGCCAGATACTGTTCTATGCTAGATGGAATGGAGAACCAGAGACTGTTCCTTTCCTCATGGAGGATGGATTCTACTTTTAGCCCAAGACACTCTTCCATGACATGATTTGAAGATCTCCATGGGCAGGCAGGATTGGAAATTCAAACTCAACATGTCTAAAACACCATCTCTCACTTTTCTTTTCTCCACCTGTCAACTGCCTCACCCCCCGACCCTCCTGTTTCCATCATGGCACCAGCATGCTCAGTCACCCAATTTCCAAGACACCTGAGCATTATCTGCTCCAACCATGCAACATCATGTCTTGGTGATTCTTCATCCACAGTTGTTTCTTCCCATTTCTCTTATCACAAACAGGATCCTTAGAAGTTCATGCCAGAAATCTTCAGAAAGCTCTTAATTTGTCAACCTGCTCAGAGTCTCTTCTTATTCAATTTGATCTTCTTGAATTTCATTCAAATTGATCTTCTAGTACAGTGTTTCTCAAACTATGCCATCCATTAGAATTTCCTGGGGAGCCTGTGAAAATGAGATGCATGTTCAGGAGTCCTGGAAGGTGGCCTGAGATTTTGCAGTCTAACATGCTCCCAGGTAATGCTGGTACTGCTAGTCCATGGACACACTGCTTTTTCTTTGTTAGGCTCCTTCTCTCTTCATTGACAACTACCTATCAGCTTAAGCCCCAAAGCGAGACTGGTATTCAAGGCCTAACCCTGTTGGTGGCCTTCTTATTCAAGTGTTATCTCCTACTTCTTAGATTACTTTCTTTGTCTCACATGTCTTCTTCTTGCCCTATTCCCACATCTTTGCTTCTGGAATCTTTCACACCAAGAATGTCACCATCTTTCCCTCTATTTTTCTAATTACTACCTATTTTTTAAATTAATCTCATACTTCAATTACTCTGCTTTTCTGGATCACAGACTCCTAGCCAGTCTCTAAACTTCCAAGGTACTGATGTTCTAACACCCTTCTATGATATGTATGTTTAAGCAGTGAATTTAATGATGAGCCTTATCTGCCCAACTTTCTGGATTGTGAGTACTGTAGCCAGAACTGTATATTATTTACCTCACAGTACCTGGGACATAGTTAAAATTAACTATGTTAGCCAGTAATGTCATCTATATATTAATCAAACATTTATGGGCTCCCTGCTATGTATTATACACTAATCGTTGTTTTTCTATTTTATTCAAAGAAATCAGGGCTTTTGGTTGAGATCTCTAAGATTTTGGGGGTAATCATCAAGGATGACTTACATTCTTCCCCAAAACATGTTGGTTTCTTGTCTACACATTCCATTCATGTCCATTCATCCTTTGACTAGTTAACAATGACTTACCTTATGGGTCTCAGTTTAAACTTTGCTTCTTGCACCAAGCCTGGATGGTTTTACTGGTGAATTCTACCAAACATTTGAGGCAGAAATGATAGTAATTCTCTATAATCTCTTCCAGAAGATAAAAGGAGAAGGAAACTTCTTAACTTATTCTATGAGGCCAGCATTACCCTACTACCAAAACCAGATAAAAACATTACAAGAAAGGAAAATGGCAAACCAATGTCCCTCATGAACATAGAGTAGTAATCCTCAACAAAGTATTAACAAATTGAATCCGATAATGTATAAAAAATTCCTTATTCAGGAATGGTTTCTGACTACTCAATTAGTTTATTTCTCTCTGATGTCATTTGTGTATCATCCTATCCTACTCTTTTGTAGTACAAGTCACAGTTGAGATTATTTTAATTTTACTTTTTTTTCTCCAATTATTTGTTCCTCTACCTATAAGAAGATTATGTATCTTTGCTTTTATCACATGACCTACAGAGCCTCCCTATGGCAGTATTATTTCTCCACCCCATTTATATTGAGTCTGGCCATGTGACTTGCTTTGGACAGAGATGTAAGAGGAAGTGATGTATGCCATGTTCCAGAAGAGCTTTAGGATCTCTTGTGTGATTTGACTTCTGTGATCTTTCTCTCCACGACAAAAACAGCATGTCCTAAGTAGGGACTGTTCCTCTAGCTTGGATCTAAAGTTGAAGAAGAGACACGGATAAAAGGTATGGAGCAGAATCTACCCAACCTACAGTTGACATACAGCATGAAGGATAAATAAACGTTTATTGTTGTAAGCCACTGAAACTCGGGGTTGTTTGTTCCTGCATCATAACCTAACAGAAGCTGACTGATAACGAGGCCTGTTTTCCTTGCCAGACCAGCAGCTCTGTAAGGTCAGAGATGAATTTACCTTACCTGCCAGTGACTCTCTATTACTTACAAGTGTGCTTCTGACCAAGGGCCTGCAGAGCTATTTGTTGTCTGACTGAAGCCTCCTCTGGTGAGCTTGTCAGTAATGTCATCTTTATATTAATCAAATATTTATAGGATCGATGCTATGTATTAGACACTGTGGAACATACTCTTATAAAAGGGGGACACAGAAATGAGTCAAATGCTGAATCTGCTCTATTAAAAAGACTCATTCCACAAAGAAGTAAAATAAGTCAACATTTTTAAATAAAGAAAAGTCAACCATAACCAGCTATCAATGTTTCTGTGGTACAGCCCAGAGATATCTTGATGGATTATATTAATGGCCCCAATTTTTTACCTTTTTCTGTACCCATGCACATTTTCATGTGACTTTTCAGTTTCCCCCCACTAAAGGAGGACACTGCATTCCGTGCCCTTGACTTTGGATTCAACCGTTTACTTTACTTTGGCCAACAGGACGACAGTGTACCAGTTCCAAGTCAAGACCTTAAAGGACCTTGTATGTTTCCTTTCACTATTTTGTGTTTCTGCCCTTGTCATGTGAAGATCAGGCCCAGACTAGCCTGCTGGTCTGGAGGGGCAGATGAGAGACGTGGAGCAGCTGCCCTCCAGGTCAGCCCACCAGCCATCACCCACCATGCCCACCCAGGTCAGCCCACTCCAGCCAACTTACATTTATTGTGCACTGAATGAATGCTTATTTTTGTATGCCTTTCAGATGGTGTGGTTGTTCATTTTGTGGCTATAGCAAACCAATGTAGACATAGATGATTTAAACTACTGGTTTTTGAACAACACGTGCTAAGGAGTTTATGTTGTAGCTCATGTAATCCTCTCCTCTTCATGATGCTGTGAGGCAGATATTGATCTTATTATAGTATTACAGATGAGGAAATCAAGGTTCAGTGTAATTGAGTTGTTCAAGTAGGTATTTGCTAAGCAAATTCTCCCTCTGAGGTTTATTTTCTGAATTACTATTCTTTCCTTTGAGGAATACATCTATGTTTGGGTGTACAGGAAAATATTTGGGTTCTGGTTGGGGCTAAAGTGGGTTTGGATAATTTAGTAGCATGTGGGAAAAAATCTAGTCATCTTTGAAGCCAACTCCATTTCTACCTTAATCCCCTCAATCTCCAATTTTTAGCAGTCCTGCCCCAAGAAGTCAACAAATCACCTCGTCATCACTATGCCTGACAATGGCTTGGCATCTGAAATTTTTATGAGTGCTTAGTAGAGGCTAGCCAACCCAAATTACCTTCCAGTTATACCTCCCTTGCCACCAGGGAAGAGTAAATCTCAAAGGGTAACTCTATATTCCTTTCCATACTAGAGAGCATCAAACATGTCCTCATTTGCCCATAAAAGAGGGAAATGGGTCATATTTTATATAGGAACTCGGAGAAGCCTGGAGGCCAAGGTCACAGATGGTGCGAGTTGGTGATAACAGTCCTGGACAAACCCTTTGCTGTGGCCCTGCTCCCGTCTTATTAGTCAGACCTCTTTGAACAGTAGCTCTTTCAGTAATCTTTAGTTCTTGGGTAGTGGCCCTGTGGAAAATAGTAGCAGAGCACCTTGTGCATCTTGGTGATGGATATGAACACACAGTGGAAAAACTGTGAAATGCCCCACCATTCGTGGGACTGTATGTAAACGCCTTATGGTAGCAGTTAACACCACATCAGTGGCTCTCAACTGCGGCCGCTCTTTCCCTCCAGAGGACATTTGGCAGTGTCTGGAGACATTTTTGGTTGTCACATCTGGTGGAGATGCTGCTGGCATCTAGTGGGTAGAACCCAGGGATGCCAATAAACGTCTTACAATGCGCAGGGCAATTCTCCCCAACTAAGCATTCTCTGGTCCCAAGTGTCAATAGTCTTGAAGTTGAGACACCTCGCTCTACACCAACACTGCGTCAGAAAGTTCTGTTCCTAACAGGGATACGGGAGTTGGAGGAAACCTCCCCTGACTAGCTTGTATCGTGGATTTCATAATCACTCTGAGCCTTAGTTTATCATTTGAGAAATAGCCATGATAATTCTGCCCTCATGAAGGTGCTGTGAGGATTAAATCAAATAATGCTAAGGAAGGTGCCTGGCACACGGATCTTCAAGAAATGCTGGGTTCTGGCTCCTGTCCTTGTTGATATGATGTCAAGCTTCAGTACAGACACTCAGGTTTTTGATCCTTTGAAAAACCATATTTGGAGTTGTGCTAGGTGTCTTTAAAGTATTGCTCAAACTAGGGAGTGCTCTAATTTACGCTGCTTGACTGGTTCTGAGAACTTGAACCCAGATTCTGGCGAGTTGAATCCAAAGGTCCAGGAGTTTTGTTTGTGTTCCCCAGCAGGGAAGGCAGCCAGAGCTTGTGTGTTCTTTAACTGCCCGTGTCTTGGGATTTGCACAGGCAATGGGAGACAGGGAAAAATGATAATAATACTTATGCTTACAATGTGCTGAGAATTCCAGCTAGAACATCTTTGAAAATGAAAATCTGACAATATCGTGTCTTCCCTTAAGTCACTTCAACAGTTTATTTTTGCCTGTCAAGTCGTTACCCAAATCCTCTGCATGTTCCCACAGTGACCCCACTCTCTCCTTCTCTCTGCTTTAGTGCTACTATACTCTCCTTGGATCTCTGAATATATATCATGCTTTCTCCAGTCTCAGAATCTTTGCCCATTCTGTTCCCTTGGCCTATAAAGCTTTTCCCCTTACTCTTCAGATGTACAACCTCTATTGCCTTTCAAGTCTTTACCAGAGTCTCTTCCTCAGAGAAGCCTTTCCCAACTCCTCTAAACAAGTTAAGTCCTTCTACCCTACATTTCTATAATGCCTGTTCTGAGACCTAAGAATAGATATAAACTTGCACACACCAGTGTAATCATACAATTAAAACACTGAAATACTTTTGTAATTGCTGATGATTAGTTATTGCCCTGAGCCCACTCCAGTGCCAAGTCCTGACTGCCTCGGCTCTCCCTGGGACACTGACCCCTGCCCTCCAACCCATTTCTCCATGATCAAGCAACAACAGGTTTATTGCCTGGCATCACAGAAGGCTTCTGGAACTGAACCCTGATCTGGGATGACATTCAATATCCATTATGATTGTTCCATATAACTGATGCTCATACTTTCTCCTTATGATTATTTGTCTAACAATCATATTGTTTAACAGTGATTTTTTTTTTTTTTTTTTTGTCTTCTTTGTTACATTCTAAACTCTTAGGGACAAGGACAAGTTCTGGAGTGCTCTTAGTACTTGGAGAGTACCTGGCACCTGAAAAGCCCACAACTGAATCCTCACAAAACCTTCATGAGGCAAGAGCTGTTTATTATTCCTATTTCACAAATGAGGCTTCAAAAGAAAAAGAAAAGGAAAAAAAAAAAAAAAAGAATTCCAGGATAAAGGGAGAAAAGAAGGAGAAACCCCAGGCTGTAATGCTGGGGACTGTGTCAACCAAAAAGTTGTGAAAGCCACAACAGGCGCTGCTGGGTGTTGTGGTGTCTCCTTTACAGAGGCACTTCGAGGAAATGGCGTGAGGGGAGGAACTCTGTGGCTACATCCAGGCAGCTTGCCCTGGAGGCGAAGCAGAAGTTTTTCACATGGATGTGGATGGCTCTCTCACTGTTGGGACCTAGTTGAGGAGCCTCAGGGCTTTACTCATTTTGGTCTCCATTTGTGTGGTAGGAAGCCTCCAAGATGGCACCCAATGATTTCTCCACTGAGGAATTCATGTCCTTGTATGAGCCACTCCCCTTGAGTATGGGTTGGGCCTATTGGTTCATTTCTAATGAACAGATTATGGCAAAGGTAATTGAATGCCACTTCCAAGATTAGGTTACAAAGAGAATGTGCCTCTCTCTCACTCCTTTGCTAGCTCGAGGGAAGCCAGCTGCCATGTTGTGTTTGCTCTACGGAAGGGCCCATGTGATAAGGAACTGAGGAAGTATCCCCCAGCCAACAGCTGACAAGCAACTGAAAGATACCAATAGCCATGTGAGTGAACAAATTTTCCCTCAGCTGAGGCTTCAGATGAGACTGCAGGCCCAGCCAACAGCTTGCATGTAGCCTCACGACGGCCTTTGAGGCAGAGGCACCCAGCTTAGCCACACTTGAATTCCTGACCCACAGAAACTGTGAGACAGAAATGTTTTTTTGTTGTTGTTGTTTAAATCCACCAAGTTTTGGGAACAATTTGTTACACAGCCGTAGATAACTAGTATAATGTGTTAAGCTAGTATTTCAACTTGGCCTTTTTAACTGCAGGATAAAATTACCCACCTCACCGAAACACTCAGATCTCTATTCTGCAGGTTTAACCTTAGCTTACGTATAGCTGTTTATCAACCCATGCATAAATATTCTGATTTTTCTATCATAAACAGATAACTACTGTGTTAAGGCCTTGTCTTATTCCTCTCTGCACCCCAGGACCTAGCACAAGGCTTATCTCACAGTAAATATTTATATTCAATATATATTTGTTGAACCAAATTATCTCACTCCAGGATAGCAAGTATCATCCTAATTTTACTGATGTGACAAGAGAGGTTTTTAGAGTTTAATAATTCGGTGAGAGTCATACAAGTGGAGTCAGGTCTTCCACCCAAATTCCAAGGCAGTTACAGTGAGTATCACTTTTCCAAATGCGTCCATTGGTAAAAGAGCCCATTACTATTTAAAATGGCAACGTTCCCCTTTTCTTCTACCAGGCAAGCGTAAACCCTTTCCAAATAAACAGGTGGATTTAAAAATGTTTTTACTAAATAATTCTATCCAGAGATGTTTTATTCTCTCTTTTTAAAAAATTCTTTTTTAAAAAATTCAGTGAAATGGCCTCTACCATATTTTGAACAGATTCCTGGGATATAGATCTTCAGTGATAACATGTTAGTAGTAAGTAACAATTAAGTTATTTTAGTCCTCACTAATAATGTTCATGGAGCAATTGGTGTTTCTTTCTGGGTTAATAAGAAACATTTGCAGCAAAAGCATGGAACTTTGCAGATAAAGCAATTGGCAAGAGACGGCATGTTTAAATACCAGAAACAGCCCATATCCAAACAGGTGTGCAATGAAACAGTATAAATAAACTGCTCTGTATGCAGTTCAGCCCAAGCAAAATTGTGTAAGGAACTTTCCTCCAATTCCATCTACTCCTACATATACATATAAATAAAACCAACCCAGGCCTCTTGTAGCCTCCTTAGACTTCACAGCTGGAAAAATAGTTCTTATTCAGAGAGCCACAAGTAAAAGTTGTTTTACTTTTTTTTTTTTTAATGGCCAGATAAACAAAACAGTGCTAAGGAAATGATTATACTTTTGCAAATGTGGCCTTGAGCTAGAATCTTGTGTGAAAGACTCACCTCTTTTCAACCTTTAAGAAATATGTTTGCCTTTTGGAATTAGCGGCGGTCACTTCATGTTGTGTTATGATATTTTTAAAAAATGTTTTTGTTGGTGCAGCTTTCTTAGCCACGTGGGCATTTGACTTGGGGCGTTAAGAATATAGATGCCTAAGAGAACTGTTTGGTTTCCATTAAGACCTGCTAAGTGCACAGGAAACATGGTTTAGAGCTGAAAGAGGTTATGAAAACTGTCCTTTTCATGCCATTTCTTTCTGGCCAGGAACAAAGCGGGGCGAGGAGCTTGTCCATACCAGAAAGCCTGGAAGTACATGGGTTCAGTAAATCCCACTGGGCTGCTCTTGGTGTTTAGGATCATTTGTCCTTTGCCAACCTGACCGTATCTAGGGGGAAAAAAGAGCAAACCCAAATGCAGACATTGCCCAAAGCCCCTGGAGACCGCTGATACCTGACATGCCTCGGTGGCAAGGAGTAGTGTGGTATAATGAAAAGTGAATGGTCTTTGGAGTCTTGACAGTTCAAATCCTGGCTCAATGTCTGGTTAAACTGGCACTTGCCCTTTCTGCAGCTCGGTTTCCCATCTATGAAATGACCTTGTATTGCCTTGTCCTAACAGAGGTTAGGAAGAGTGCACACAACACACAATACTCGACATGAGAATTATATGTCACGGAGGGCACATGCAATATGGTGGCTATCGTGTTAACTGCCCTTGCTGCCGCCTTCAGGGAGGTTCCCCTTTGAATACATCCCTCTCCTCAACACACACGCCCCCAGGTGCCTTCTCCGTCCCCTCAGAAGAGCTGTCCGTGTATACCGAGTGCAGATGGAATTAGGCCATGTGGAAAAGGATTGAAAACAGCTGCATGGTGGTCATTTGGACTGGTGTTTCTGAGTGTGGACTCTCAAGCCGGTTGGGTCGGGTTCAAAGTCTGTCCTCTTTTCTTTCTGGCTGAGTGGCCTTTTGAGCCTCTGCCTCCTCATCTGTAAAAGGAGCAATAGCAGTACTTTCTTCATCGGGTTGCTGTCTTTAAAGTGCAGAATGCAGGTGAAGGCGGGCACTAAAGTGCTTTCCGTGGAAGTCCATATAACCCCACAGACTTCAAATGACATCTTCCAGAGCCACTTCAACGGGCCTCTGCCCTGTTTCTCATTTCTAGCTTGATTTACTGTTCCTAGTAGTTCCAGCCTGTAAATAACCATTTCAGAGCTAATCACCACTGGCTCATGTTTCAATGCCTATGGACAAAACATTTTGACTTATGCTGAGCTCTGGTTCAGAGCTGTAGAAAGCCAGTTCTGGCTGGATCTAGAACAAGATGGAAATCCAGGCTCCCTCTTTGGAGCAGCTTTCTCTGATAAACCACAGATGGACAGACGGTCAGAATAAAAGCCCTCCCTTCTGCTGTCCAGAAGAGGCAGGAGAAAGAGAGTCAGACAGTGCTGGAAGGACATTTGATACCTGTTTCTGCAGCATGCTCTCTCACTTTTGTTTTTGCTTTTTCTCCCCCCACCCCTGCCCCTGGCAAGTATTATAAATAGGTCTCCTTCTTATCTGATCCTCCCCTAAATGTTTTTCATTTGAAAACCACAGTTAATTTTAGATAATTGTTGGAGATAATCTCAAATTTGTGTGTAGTATAGGCCCGAGTTCTAAGAAAAACATGACATTTTGGAGGACCTTGCTTTGGCCCCTCTTCTCTGCAAGTTCCACCACCAGCAGCTCTGACTTCCGATGCCAGTTGTATCTTAGGGCTGCAGGCTCCCTGTTCCAGAAGCCGAGCAACTACCGCCTCCTTGGAAGCCCCTCTCTAGCAGCTTCCCAGGTGTGGCTTTAAGGCCCCAGAGGGGGCTCAGGGCAGCTGGGGGCGGGGTTCACCAACACTGCCCCCACCATCAGCTTTGCAATGACTAAAGAGCTTCTTACCTCTGACCCTCACAAAACCAGCCCCCTCCCGACCCCCACCCAGATAACTGCAGCTGTAAATGCTGTGCAAAGGCTGCTGTACAACTCTTCTAAATAATAAGCTGTTTTTCAGAACTTGGGCTACGTTTGTCCTGGCCTGAGTTAAGAAGTAAAGAACATTCCAATTGTGAGCTTGGACAGAAAAAAAATATATTTTGAAGTTTTTTCTGCTAACAAGGTATGCGGAGGACTCGAATTCCAGTAAACGAAGGTTAAAGGCAAGCTGGTTTTCAGAATACAGTCATCTTCCCTCCTCCCCCTTTAATTTTTCCATAAAGTGCCATAAAAAGCCACGGCACTAACAAACATTTTGGGAAGGGAATACCCTCCAGGCCAAGAAGTCACAAGCTTAAAGGGCTGGAAATCTGAGCCCCAAGGCCCGATTTCCTGAGCAGAGTCATTAGTCAGGAGGGGCTCAGGTAGGAACTGAACCAAATCCCCCGCCACCATGGGCTCCCCCGGGCAGCTCTAGTGAAGACAGGAGGACCCCACTCCTTGGCTGCAGGAGAAGCTCTTCATGCGGGCTCCAAAAGTGCCATGAAAGTGTTTCTCCACCACTCAGATTCCGCCCAGGAAACACATACATGTCTTGTTTGCCTTAAAGGATGGAAAGAAAACCCAATGTGATCTCAATCAAAACTCCAGCTGCATTTATTTTTATTTATTTGTTTGTTTTATTTTTTCAAAACATAGAAATATTATTCTAAAATGGATATGGAAGAATAATGTTCCCGTAGAGTGCTAGGTCAACCATGAAAAAGCAGGATGTGGGGGAGGGGCTTAACCTACAAAATATTGACATGCTACCAAACCATATTAATAAAATCAGTATGCTATTGGCTCGAGAACAAACAGAGACCAATGATCAGAACAGAGGCCTTGGAGACAGACCTATTTATAAGTGGGGACTTGAAATATGATTAACATGGCTTATAAATCATTGGGAATGCTTGGATTGTTTGGTGGATGGTTTTGAGGAACGGGTCCACCATATGTAGAACAATAGAATCCATATTCCCACATTATGCAAAGGTGGATTCCAGATGAATAAAAGATTAAATATGAGAGGAAAAATTATAAAGCTAAAAATTATAAAGAACAGGAGAAAATTTAGAAGAATATTTCTATGACCTAGAGATGGGGAAAGACTTTCTAAACAAGACCTAAAATCACAGCCCATAGGGCAAAAATCACGAGTTTGATTACACCAAAACTGAGGATTTCTTTCTAATGAAGGATAGCAAAGGTGAAATTAAGAAAAAAATATGGACTGGGACACTATATTTGCAAGGTCCAACACTGACAAAGATCTATTCTAGAATATGCGAGGAACCTATACATTAACAAGAAAAGGTTCATAAAATCCAGTAGAAATAAGGGCAAAAGACACAACAGGCAATTCATAGAGGTAGAAATCTACACGGCTAATACAACAGAAGGGGTGCTTAGACCATTGGTAATCAGGAGAAATGCAGATCAAATCCAGTGAGATACGGCTCTATACCCATCAGATTGGCAAAGACCAGGAAGGTGTTGGTCTGAGATGTGGCCCACGCGATTCCTCACCTTTGGCTCTTGGGAGTGTAGGTTAGTGCACGCATCCTAAAGAGCAGTCTTGTATGATGACTTTCCATATATGTTATCCCAAACAATCCCCAGTTGGGTCCTTAAGAGGAAATATGAGGATGCCAGTTAGATGATACCTATGGGTGCTGGGCCAGGGAGGCAATCACGGAGCCCGTTGCTCAGGAAGTGGGTAGGAAAAATGTGGAGGGCCTGGGATGGAATATGATGCAGCAGTTAGAAGCAATTAGCCACATGTGAAGTCCTTAAAAAATGCACTGCTGGGTGAAAATATACAGGAAGCAACCAGCGAGGTCGATTTGGGAGGATTAAATGGCAATAAAGCACCCAGCACATGAACGGGCCAAAGATATTAGATTCCATAAACAGGTAGGTGGGAAATCAATCCATCCTGACAGAAAATCCAAGACTGTAGAGGAGAGGGTGGGATCTAAAACTACCCAAAATGAAATGGGTGGACTGTCCACCGGTCAACCTTCTTTCCTGTGTCCTTTCTTTCTCATTTAGTAATTACTAAGCATTTACAGGGACGCTTACTCTGTACGTGAAGCGCTATGTCGCTGGGAAACAGTCCACCTGCTCTGGTGTTAGCAGGGAGGTTCCAGTGGTGCCTAGCCAGATGCCCAAGCTGCCAAAGTTAGTTCCTAATGATTTATTTGATTTATGTGGGTTCAGAATTCATCACTGCATCTCTGGACTCCCCATATGCAGCCTACCACACTGTCGTGGGTGGAAGTCTGCTGAGAGTCCTCCTACTGTAGTATGCTTCTCGGGGTAGACTGAGTAAAGTGTCACACAAGATAGCGAGGAACCAAATTTCATTGGCTGGAATGAGATTTTCCTCTCTCCTCCTCTTACCATGCAAATACTTTTGGGAGGGGTCATCTGTTATTCTGATGCACACCACCAAAATATTGTTGACTGACAGCCAGAGGGTGAAGAAGGAAAATGGATAAGCTCATCTGATATTCTTGCTCTGGAAAGTCTAAGAGAAGAGATTCTGTCCTGCAAGCAGGAGGCCAGGGAGTTCTCTTTTGGGGCAGGAGGCAGGGGGTTATTTATACTGCATTTGTGATCAGGGATCAAAGAGAAGGGCAAGGAGCTGAATTTCAAGAATGGAACAGAATCCAACTCTCTCTGAAGGATATCTAGGGTTTGGAAAATTCCCAAGGAGCAATAATTCAACTGAACTAACCTGATTAACTGTTTTTAAATGAGTCTGGAGAAATGTGGTCAAACTTTGAACAGCTTCCTAGAACTGAAGCAACTGGGCAAAGGTAGCTTTCTATTAGCCCTCTGCAGTGTACCCAGAGAATTGTTCAGGGTGCAAGCACAACTCTACCTGGAAGTGGGAGGGGAGGCTTGGTTTAGGCTGACCATCGGTAGGTTCTCAGGGGGAAACATGTGGTTTTCACTGCCAAATAATTATTTTTTCAAAGCAAAAATATTGGCAAATGGAGTCAACTCAGTTTATGGAATGCCTACTCTGTGCCCGGTAATCTGCTGGCTTTTTTTCTCTAGCTTATCTCATATAATCCTATCAGCAAGCCAAAGAATCAATGAAGAGATTACCATTCCCCATTTCTTAGAGGACGAAGTAGTCTCATAGAGTTTAGGGGAGTTCTCGAGGTCACATGGCTTTTAAAAGGCAGAGCTGGATTCAGATCTGAAACTTTCTTCAACCCATGCTGCCATGACTAGATGTCTCCTTCTGAGGGTTGTCAGGCAGTTCCTAGATGGTCCTTTCCTCACCCATTTTCAAGCAAGGATGCTAGAGGGGAGGATGTGTATTAAAATGGAACTGAGGCAGAAATAATGAGAGTAACAATAGTGAACATTTGTTGAGTTCTTATGTGCCACTCCTATGTGCTGGTTCTATTACTATCTTTTTTTTTCCTTCTGTGGAAACTGAGTTTCAAAGCCTAATTAACCGTTCAGGTCAAACAACTCATAATTCAGGGAGAAGATCCTAAATTTTTCTGACTCTTAAGCCAGGTTTTTTCAAACACTACTCAAAATTGCTTTCCTAGGATATGGCAGGTGTGGCAGGGGTGGCATTAAAGCTGTAGTGGTGACAGTGTTGTTGCTGTTACTGATGGTGGTGGTGGTAGTGTTGGTAGCAGGGCCAGCAGTAGTGGTGCTGGTGGTGTTCGTGGTGGTGGTGATGGTGGTCATGGAGGTCATGGTGATGCCAGAAGTGATGGTGAAGGTGAAGGTG
>JAKSZT010010873.1:7939205-8298722 GCA_026826555.1 Tolypeutes matacus | reverse complement strand
GAGTGATGGGGTTGGTGAAGGTGTTGGTGAAGGTGTTGTTGATGGTGGCAGTGGTGGTGGTGGTGATGTTGGTAATGGGGAAGGCATTGTTGGGGGTGCTGGTGATAATATCAGCAGTGGTGGTAGAGCCTGTGACAGTGGTGGTAGCCAGTGTTGGTTGTTAATTCACCGTCACAGATGAGACTTCCTTTGGGAAAACTGTGTAAAGAGTCTTCTGTTTTCTTCATGCCTAGAAGGTTGACTAGTTCTTTGTGCATAGGTTGATAAAAGAGAACTTGGACTTTAATTAATCCACCTCTATTCATTTCCACACTGTTGACAAGTACTAAAGTTATCTGGGACCTGCTGGGGAGAGAGACCCCGTGACTGCTTTCCTCAAGGTGGCCTTTGGCCACTCTGTTCGCTGAACACATGACCCCCTACCTCGCCCCTGGCACATTAACCAGGTGACTGCCTGCCAGGGCCCAGCCCAGTCCAAAGGGATTTGGGTTTCAGTGTCCCAAACAAGGCACTGATTAGCTGCTAATCAGGCAGTGATTAGCAGGCCGGGTCACCTGCAGTTCAGGGCCCATTGTTCCCTGCAAAGTCCTGGGATGTTTGCCCCGCGGCCAGCCAGCCTGAATGTCTGAGGATCCTGGTGACTGCAGCTCTGCTGGGTAGAGCGTTGATTAAAGGAAAAAAAATCCTCTGTTCCCTAAGCCCATCCCAGTGGCTTCACCATGCATCACTCTGTCTGCTCACACAGAAAGGATTTTGGGTAGAATGGCCTGGTTAAGATCCCAGCAGTGACAGTGAGGTGAGATCCCAAGGCTGACCTGAGGAACTAGAAGCCAATGTACACTTTTCTCTCCATGCCAAGGGCATGAGCATTAAGACTGGTGGAATGGACCCATTTAGGTTCTGCCATTGTTTCAAAATGTGTGTGATCATGGGCAAGATATTGAGCCTCTGAGCCTTGGTGACCTTGCTTTTAAAGAGGGTTAGAAAAGTGTATGTTTTATATCACTACAGTATGCAGCAGTGAAAAGCACTGAATTAAAAAAAAAAAAAATGTAGTCTTTTATCAGTCTCTAGAGACACACAAATACAGAGTTTGAAATGATATTGAAATACATCATCTAATATTTCTTTTCTTTTTTTTTAACCACTTTTATGAAGTTTATTGAGTTAAGCCCGCGGGTATCATCTAATATTTCAATGAAGTAGACGTTTCATTGATTCTCTCTGGGATCAGTGTAGAGATATTTTAAAGAGTTAAATCCCCAATTACAGATACTACTATCATGGAAATTGAAGGCCTTTGGCCTGCTGGTGTATTGAGACTGAATTCTTTTATTTTTACCTTCTTCTGTCTGCACCCTCATGCTGACTGTGCTAAAACTAGATATGCACGCTCTTTCCCTTGCAGGTGTGTTCTCCCGCATTCTGGTTTTGAGGCACAGCTTTTTTTTTTTTTAACATAAGATTAAAAAATGAAAACTAAAAAAAAAATAAATAAAAAAAAATAAAGAGGGTTAGTAACACTTGCCTTTTGGGATTGTTTGAGGTTTAAGTAAAAAAAAAAAGAACGTAAGCAGTTAATATAGTCTCTGGAATGGAGCTAGGGCCTGAGTGGCGCTATCACTGCTGCTGTCATCAGCAATAGTAGTGATGTCATCATTATTTGAAATACTTTATTTAAAAGTGTCCCCAGCAACATCATTTTTTAAGATGAGGCTGGCTCCTATTTGTGGAGCCAAAATAGGATGAGATAAGATAGTTCTTGTAAAGCCATTCACCACGGGGCTTGGTACCTAGTTAGCTGATGAGAATCATCATTTGCACAAAGATGTATGAAAAGGGATATTTTAATGCATATTTCACTACTGAAGACTGAAGAATATAATCATGAACATTTAGACAGAGGATGGTTTTGAACTAAAAGGGAATTAATGAGATTACCCATGGCACATTCATACCATTTAATGCCTTACAACTTTATAAATCATGTGCTTCTGACCCACAAGAGGTGCTTGTTAAAATGCAGACTCTGATTCAGTGAGCCTGCAGTGGGGCCCAAGACTCTGCATTTCTAATGAGCTCTTAGGTAATTCTGTGGGTCCATGGAGCCCACCTTGGGTAAACAGCATGTAAAATTTTGTTATAAAAAATGTATGAGTAGGGAAGCGGATGTGGCCCAGGTGACTGAGCTCCCGCCTACCACATGGGAGGTCACTGGTTTGGATCCTGGTGCCTCCTAAAGAACACAGAGACTGACACGAGGCAGGCGCGGCAAGCTGACACAACAAGATGACGCAACAAGAGACACAGGGAGGAAAAGCATAATGAAAGACACAACAAAGCAGGGAGTGGAGGTGGCTCAAGTGATTAGGCACCTCCCTCCCACATCAGAGATACTGGGTTTTGGCTCCTGGTGCCTCCTAAAGAAATAAGGAAGATCAATAAACACAGCAAGTGAAAAACAACAAGGGGGTGGGGAGGAATAAATAAAAAATAAATCTTAAAAAAAAAAAAAGTATGAGTGTATATATTTATATACAAGCATAGGAACAAATTCTGAGGCTTCCCAAGTGTAGTCCTCTCTAGATAAGGTCTGTGAGTATCCCCACCCCTCTTCACTTAACTATTCTAGCTTTCTCAAAATCTTAATAATGGCTGTGCAAAGAAAGCATTAAAAATGCAATTAATTTTATTTATTCAAAATCTTCCCTTCTCTTACATTCTAACTCTTGTCACCTGGCCAGATTTTCCAGCACATTCCTTTCCAGTCTGCATGCCTGCTGCCCCGATTTTCTCCTATAGCCGCACTCGGCCTTTTCAACGGCCTAACCACAAGGAAATCACATTAATGCATGCTCATGCTGGAGTGCTCAGCTCCCCGAGGAGCAGGTGGGCCCCAGCTCAGATATAGCAGCTGGCCCGAGTTCAGGGCCTGGAGGCATGCGAGCCAGCCAGGTGCAAGATGGACATCTATTCAGTTAGAGGAGACCACATTGTTTCTGAGAGCCTGATTCTGCCTGCACGTGGGGAGGGCGGTCCAGCCCACAAAGTGGGGTGCTCTGTGGAATAGGAAAAGAGTCCAGGACAGTCCATCTCACAAGAGGGTAGGCGCTGCTGGCCATTCCTCCGGGGGCCGTGTTATGGGTTGAATTGTGCCCTTCTCCAAAACAGACACGTTCAAGTCCTAACTCGCCATCCTGTGAATGTGAACTTACATGGAGATAGGATCTTGGGAGATATTATTAAAGATGAGGCCAAACTGCATTAGGGTGGGCCCTTAATCAGATATGCCTGGGTTCTTAACCGCAGAGGAAATGTGGATAGATTGCGTGAGAGAGACAGAGGGAGACCCCCTGTGATGAAGGCAGAGATGGAGTTATGCGCAAACCAAGGTTCACCGTGGATTGACCAACCACCCACCAGAAGCCGGGGAAGAGGCACGGGGCAGGTTCTCCCTCTAAGAGGAAGCAGGGCTCTGCCGACAGCTTGATTTAGGACTTCTGTCCTCCAGAGCTACGAGACAATAAATTTCTGTGGTTTAAGCTTACTTGTCTGTGTACTTTGTTACTGCAGCCCTGGCAAACTGAGACGGGTGGGTTCCTCCTTTTGCATGCCCACAAGAGAGAATTGTGGATTTGGGTCCAGTATCTCATCCCCATAAAATTCGACTGTTGAGAGGTCGACAGAAGTCTGAAATGAGTATAGATAGATAGAGTTAGATAGACCCTGGGTTGAATTCTGACCTTGACATTTAATAGCTAAGCTGCCTTAGGCTTCACCAGAGTCTCTGTTTCCTCCAGTGGAAATGGGAACTGCAATGCCAATACCTTCCTTTCACGCTATCTTCAGGTTTAGGGATTATGGAGCTAAAGATCCTAGTTTCTAGTGAGGCACAAAGCAGGTTTGCAAAAGCCAATCATAACTATTATTCTTACTTGGTATGTAGTTGTCCTCTTCACCTCAGCATGCGCTTTGTAACTTCCTAGCAGAATACCCCACCCATCCTGAAATCCCTTGTACTAGGCCCCCCCTTCACCCCGTACCTCTCAGTGTAAGTCAGAGGCTAGAGGGAAGAGAAGACATACTCAAATTGGACAATGGGAGGAGACTTTAATAAAGGGACTCATTACAGAGGTGAGGAGAGGGTTTAAGGAATCAATAAAAGACACCATGGGGCTCAAGGGCTAGCACCAGTGTTGGGGATGGGGGTGAGGTGCATTAACCCCTTCCCCCAGCTTGAAGGGCCAAAGGAAAGAAGCAGTTCATGGAGAAGGCTGCCCGGCAGGCACTTCAGCCTTTACGAGAGGGAAAAACCAACTCATCACAAAGGGGGAATCCAAAGAATTAATCGCCTGCGCCCTCTCCTCCTACCTTCCTATGTCCTACCCATACCTTTGCCAAGGTCTTGACATGGTTTCTTCTCTGACCAATTTCACCTGGATATTTGCTGATCCGTCAGATAGCTAATCTTTATGCGCTGTTACATGCCCAAAAATGAAAGTTGAATTTCCAAAACGGACACCAGTGAATATGCCTCTACACGATATACAACCTGGAGACTAAATATATTAAAAGTGGTATTAAATTAATTTTAAAACTGCTCTGGGAAGAACCATTACAGGATCCTATATTCTAGACATCCAGTCCCAATGGTGCTCTGATCTTGACATGCACTAAGACCTTCAGAAGCAGATGACTTCTGGAGAAGAAAGCTTCTTCCCAAGATTCTGTGAAACAAAATGATGGCACTTCTTTGATAGAACCCAAAGAGAAGCCAGATGGCAAGAGAAGCTATTATTGTATCCATAAAACTATAAAACAAAACAAATTAATAAATTAAATGCAAACAAAGCTACCAGATACTTAAAATTCAAGCTAATAAGCTTAATTAAATGTGACAGATGATGTGGTTTCAATGAAACTATTCAAAACCTGCTACATAAGAATGGTAATGAATGTTATCGTGCAGGTCCACTTGAGTTCACCAAGTCGTCATCGACAAAGGTTGCCTCCCGGTTGTCCAGAGCAGGATGAAGAAGTGGGGCAATGAATGCAAAGGGACAGATGAAATACTCTTGTAACATTACCAATCCAAATCTGACTCTCGCTTCATACAACCTTCCTGACAACCCACCCGGACAGATCCCTTCTTCCTCGGAAATTGCCTTTCTTTTAGCATTTGATACTCATAGCATTATATTAACTTTTTATATGCATGAGTTATTTCTTGAGTAGATTGTGAGATCCTTGAGGGCAGGAAGGCAGTATAATATAGTGATCATATCATATGCTTCCAAGTGGTTATGAAGATTAAAAAATATGTTAAACATCCTTAATGTATTACCAAGCATACAGAAAGTGATGAATCAATAGATCTATGATTATTCATTAGTCTCCTTTTCTTCATATCTTTCACCATGCTGAAGAAGCACCCCCACACACATACCCCTGAAAAGGAAGTTTGACATTTCTTGTGTACCTTCTGTGGGCCATTTACTATGTAGAATTTCACATACATTATTAAAGTGTCTCTCCAACTTGGTAATGTACAAAATCCATTTAAAGTACAACAAGTTCTGACATTCTTTTTAGTATTATGTTATTTTTAAACATTTACAAAATAAAACTCAGTTTAACCATCTAATGCTTATTGCTTCTATAAAACAATAAAACAAAACAAGTTAATAAATTAAATGCAAACAAAGCTACCAAATATTTAAAATTCAAGCTAATAAGTTTAATTAAATGTGACAGATGATGTGGTTTCAATGAAACTATTCAAAACCTGCTACACAAGAATGGTAGTGAATGTTATCGTACAGGTCCATTTGAGTTCACCAAGTCTACATACAGTAGCATAACTCAAGTATCCATTTCTCCATTTATATAGGGAATTGTGAAGCCACTTGGCATTAATTTTACTGTGATGAATTTATTTACCCTTTATTCTTTTCTCATTAATTGGGTCACTCAGGTTAGTACTACATAGTGCCAACGTGTCTGCAATTTCAGGCATTAAAAATGCAGTAGCAGTTCTTAAATATAAAGGGCCATCTAGATAATAAATAATAGGCTTTATCAATTTTACTTTAGGTGGTCATTAAAATGAAAATATGATATTCAAAAGTTCTAGTAGAGAAGGTTTCTGCCCCCTCATTTTCTTCTGGAATATGGCACATGGCATAGGCACCTTTAATTTTCTCAACAGCTTAGATGAGGTGGTTATTGTAAGTTCTTTCTTCTATTTGAAGCTCAGGGATTGGTACAGAGAGATTCAGACCCAAGGCTCTGTGTGTCTAGATCCAATCTTTTGAATAGGTTGGACTCATCTTTGAGCATTATAGATTGATTAGTGGTATATTGACACATATTGGTGATAAGGGATAGGGTTATGCTGAGGAAGACATATCAAAATATGGGTGGCCAGAGGTGGTGACATAAGCCCAGTCCACAATGTCACCGAGATCTTGGGTGCAGTAGTGGTTAGAGCATGAGCAGCAGGAAGTTTGGTGCCACATGGAAGCTATCTAGCCATACAGATCAGGTTATCTTCCCAGGTACCTTTCATACACACTTCTAGGTGGAGCTACTCCTGGTAACTCTGCATCTGGCTCAGCCGTTACCAACACTTGAGGAATTAATTGAAATACACAAGGGGAAAATACTTGATTGTCCCTGATTATTTCCATGCCCCCAATTCCAGACATTTCCCATTTCCTCCTTTGAGCCTGAAGCTGAATGCTTTTTCCCAGAATCTTTTGTGTCAATCATTTGGGGTTTCAAAGAGTTTTGAGAGTGGTGACCTTTGGCTTACATCCATATTCCACTGGGAGAACACAAAACTGAGGTCCTCTCTGCCTCCTGGAATGAAAAGAGGTCATGGAAGATGGGTTGGCAGCCAATCTTCCTAGTGTGGAAGGTCATGAGAAGGTGCTGTCCCTTCTCCAACTCTGAATGTGGAGAATTTAGGAAACTAATGAATGTAAGGAACAGGTAGATGTGATAAACGCACTCACAGAATCAAACCTACTCTTGTTCAAAACAACTTTTACATGGCTTGCATTTCCTGACGATGCAAATGTATCTGTCAATAAAATCCCACTTTTCCTGTATTAAAGCAAACTATTATTTTGAAAGAGCACATTCGGTCATGTGAGGTTTCAGGAATCACACACATGCATCAGGTAAAGACATAACAAAAGTCCTTTTCGCCTTCCATAGATTTCAAGGACAATGAAACCATTCAATCACTGCCCAGAATGATAATTATCCTTTTGGACACATGACATCATATTCCCACTATTAAGCACACAAAATCTGAAAATGAGTGGTATTAGTGGTTCTATTGAAATAGATACAAGGGAACTGAAACAAAATAAAGCCAGCTTTAGTTTTGTAATCCCCGAAGGAATAACTGCTGAGAGGATGGGTGACTTATAGGACAATTATAAAAAGAAAAAGAACACAGAGAAATAAAATACTGGATACATGTGGCATTTTACGAGATGCTTGGCCTCCATTTTTCCATATCACTTCAGTTTGGGGATAGGGATGATGGTGGGGGTTGGCTCAAGGTGTGGGTGTAAATTATGACTGATTTCCACAGTAAAGGGAGAGATTCTTTCTGCCTTTAATTAGGATTTTAGGCAGCCATTAACATTCCTTTGGTGGACCCAATCCACAGAATAGTTAGTAGAAAGGACAACTTCCAGTAGTCTCACCTTCAGTTCTAGGGGTTTATCTAACCCAGATTTTCAGAACCCCTTTTCTCTAGAGACTTTTGTGCAAGTTCCATCAAGTTGGGTGTGATAGATGTGTAATTGCACAGTTTCACTTTCTTTTTTTTTTTTTTTTAAAGATTTATTTTTATTTATTTATTTATCCCTTCCTTGCTGCTTGTGCTCATCGTGTCCATTTGCTGTGCATTTTTCTGTGTCTGTTTGTCTCCCTTTGTTGCGTCATCTTGTTGCACCAGCTCTCTCACCAGCCCATGCGGGCCAGCTTGCCTTCACCAGGAGGCCCTAGGAATTGAACCTGGGGCCTCCCATACGGTAAACGGGAGCCCAACCAATTGAGCCACAGCCGCTTCCCACACAGTTTCACTTTCACAAGCTTTCTTCACTGATACAAGCCCATCAATGACCATGGACAGAGTACAGGCCCCTGGCATCTCTCCAGTGTTGGTTCAAGTCCTTGCCTTCCTGGAACAATCTCTGTAGAGAAAAGAGGTCCATGTTACCTGCTCTTAAAATGAATATTAACTTCAGTGTTCTGGTCCCCACCATCCGTGGCTCCAAAAGTCATTGCTAATATTTTGCTTAGATGGCAAATTGAAACCCTGGGCAGTTCCCAGAAGTTCTACCATGGGAATGCTGATCAAGTGTCTCCACTGCCCATCCCTTTGCCCCTCTTATCCTCCCCACTCCAGCCCCCGGAGATGTAACTTTTTAAAAGTTTCAGAGCAGGAAACTTTGTTGATGGATTAATCAATCAACCAACAAGTATTTATTGAGAGCATCTAATTCTTGCTCAGCAAATGCTTATTGGAGTGGATGGTATAGTGACAGGTAATGAAGGACTTTTCAAAGTCAAGTAGAGGACTCAAGGCTGCTACTCAGGTCACCATGTACTCATTAAACAGATAGTTATAAAATACCCACATGTCAACTGTGCCCCATTCTGGGGAGATGGGGATAAAGAAGACAGTTTAGAGCCCTAATCCCTTGAGTCCATAGTCTGAGTAACAATTTAAAAACAAAAATGCTTAAAGATAATGAGCCTTATGGTTAGAAACATAAGCTTCTCTTAAGAAGCTGTGGTGGTAAAGGAGATGAGGAAATTTAAAGTTATTTTAAGCTTTTGAGGCCTGGAAGGACATAACCAAGCAATGTTTGGAGAATATGATTTTGGTGGCAGTGGACAAGGTGGTTGAGAGATATACTGTATTGAATAGTGTCTCCCAAAATTCATGTCCGCCCAGAACTTCAGAATGAGACCTTATTTAGAAATAGGTTCTTTGCAGAAGTAATTAGTTAAGATGAAATCATACTGGATTAGGGTGGACCCTAAAACCAAGAAGGTTACAAGAAGACCACAAGGGGAAGAAGGCCATGTGAAGACAGGTAGAGATTGGAGTGATGCAGGTACAAGCCAAGGAACTCTAAGGATTGCTGACAACTATCAGAAGCTAAAAGAGAAGCATAGAATGGATTATTCCCTAGAGCAGGGATGCTTAACCAGGGGCCCATGGACCAAAGACTTAAGGGTGTCCGTGAGCTTGAATTGAAAAAAATCACCTTATTATCTTTCTTTTCTCTGACCTCCGATGTTAAGTGTCATAACATCACTACATATATGCCGCTACATTCTGAGAAGGGGTCCGTGGTCTTCACCTGACTGGCAAAGGAGTCCATGGAACAAAAAAGGTTAAGGACCTTTGCCCTAGAGACTTCAGTGTGATCATGGCCCAGACAACACCTTGATTTTGGACTTCTTGTCACCAGAATTGTGAGAGATAACATTTCTATTGTTATAAGCCACCCAGTTTAGGATGGTTTGTTAAGACAGCCCTAGGAAATAGTACAATATACAACTGATAGAGTCAGGCTATTGATGTATGAGTCCTGATCTAGGAGGAAAAAGTCTCAGGTGAGAAAGAATAACAAGTTTAATTTTGGATGGTTGCATGCTAGATGATGGTTGAAGACCGGAGGGAATAAACAGGGTATATCTCCCCAAGTTTGCTTTATGATAAAGCAAGTAACCTAAAGGAAGAACCTAAAGGAGTATGAATAAACAAATACTGAGACTCTGAAGACAAGTCTTCATTTATGGACAGAATGAAAAAAGAAGTGAGAGAAAGAGTGAAAGAGTTAGTAAAACTATTCCATTCAACTCAATAGATATTTATTGCCTATTCCATGCCCCCGAGAAGCTCAAAATGGGAGTCAGATGCAAAACAAAAGAATTTTCATCCAAAGTGACATAGACAATAATAGAAGTAGATTGAAGGAATGGACACCATACAGAAGAAAAATTGTCCCTGTCTAAGAGTGGCCATGGGTGTCTTCGTAGAGAAGGTAACATCTGAGTAGAGGTGAAAGAATCCATCAGGGTTGGCCACTAGATAAGGGAGGAGGAGATATGAAAGAACCAGAATACACTATTGTGTCTGAAAACTCCTTAAGTGGATGCCATGCCTAACTCCAGAGTCTCACACAGCTTATAAAGGCACACAGGAACTGTTGAGTCAGTAAATGAATGAATGAATGAATGAATGAATGAATGAATGAACGAACTAATGAAATGACACAGAAGCCAAGGGAGGAAGGCACTTTGAAGAGGAGAGGATGATGTACGTTGTCAAAAGCCAAAGAGATGCCAAGGAGGACAAGGATGAATGCAAAACAATGATAAAGTCAGTGGAACCTTGGAGAGATTAGCATGCAGGAGAAGTCGGAAGCCAGCTCTTAGTTATTAAGAAGAAAAGAATGAGCAGTGAAGAAATAAAGGCTTTTGGTGATGGGGGTTCAGAGAACTTGGCAGAAGAAATAATGGAGAAGGATCACTAAAGGGTCCTTGAGGGGAAGACTGTGTTTGAAGGCAGAGAAAAGGGAAATTGAAGATTCTGGAAAGAAGGAGAGGTACAGTTCCTTAGGACCCAGGAGTGGATGGATAAATGATAACCAACATTTATTGAGTGCCCACTATCTGTCAGGCACTGACTAGCCATTTTCAAATATATTTTATCAGCACTAGCTTTAGAAAGAAGAAATACGTTTTCATCTAATGATAGAGAACAGGGTAGATGGATGAATCTTAAAAGGAGCTGACTCGATGGAGACCTCCATTCATTCATCAGATATCCACTGGGCGCTTCCTTTGTGCTGGACCCTCTGCTAAAGTCCTCATGTACCTTACCTAATGGGAGCCTTATAGCAATGCTGGAATGTTCTAACACGAGCCTCACCTTAGAGATGAGGAAATCATAGCTCTGTGTAGCTTTTGCCAAATTATTTTGATTTGTAGATAGTCACTGGTGAAACCAGGTTCAAAGCTGAGTGTGTCTGGGCAAACAATTAAATTTCTCTCAGCCTCAGTTTCTCCATCTGTCAAATGATATCTTGCAGAGTTGTGAGGATGAAACACCATGATGCATGTCAGGCTTACCAAAGAGATGTTGGTGCAGAGAACTGCTCAATAAATGGCTGTTACTGTTTTTGCCATTATTTTTCCCCTTTGGAATGAGGGCATCAAGTCCTCTCGAAACCCTCTAACATGTCCATTGCCCTATGGAGTTGGAGACTTCCTGGAACCTAGGAGCAGGTGCCAGAAGCATTATGAAATCAAATCCATCTGCTTCTTTGGGCCTAAAATGTCAGCTCCTTGCCCCCAGAAAAGAAGCCATGTTTGGGATGCAAACTAATACAGAACATGACCAAAAAGCAAAGGGTGTCTCCAAAAGAGTTAACGCAAATTGAGACAATAGTTTCGCAGATCAATAGGAAAGCTTTAAAGGTCCACTGATGAGCCAGACTAGAGGGACACTCCTATTCTATAAAAGGAAGTAAAATGGATCAATAAGAGATGAAACTGACATGAAATGGCTGAGATTTACTCCCTGCTACCAGGCGCTCTTCTCCGAGCAGTTTCTCTGGTCAGATCTGCTCATTCCCTTCCTACCCTCTCTGATGAGATTCTAGTGCCCTGAAATAAGAGCAGTGGGCCTGCAAACACCCTCTAAATATGACAGCAGTAACACCACAGATCATGTTTAGCTGTCTCTGGTAACTGGTTGCCATGAGAAGGGGTAATTTGCCTAATACAACAAGCTGGGGATATAGAGGGAAAAATGGGTTTCCGTAAAATCAGCCTATCACCACCCACCCTCCAATGTCTATTTGTGTTTGGGTGTCAACATTCTGGTGCATTTTAAGGATTCATCTACCATCTGTGTCATCTTGGGGAAATTATTTACCTTCGAGTCTGTTTCCTTATCTATAAAAATGTTAGGGTTGTTGTGATGCAATAATGTAAATGGTCATTGTTACTTTCCTCATCACCACCTCTGTCACCACCATCAGCCCAACAACTGATGCTGAAATGACTGAACGCCCATGTGGCCTTATGGGTGGGAAGATTAAGGGTCAGAAAGACCACATTGTCAGCTGAGTGGTCTTGAGCAAGTTGTGAATCTTCTCTGATGCTCGTGTAACTCATCACAGACCCAGTTTCAACAGCATTTCCTCTGATTATTGGGGGGAATGGAGGGGACATGTAAAGCGCTAGGCACAGTGGCTGGCATGTAAGAAGTACTCAGAAAGGGCTCCTTCTCTTTCCCCTGACTCCAGTTCATTAGTGGCCCCCCCAGCAACAGGTTTAGGCTAACATCGTGGCAAGGCCAGATTGACAACTTCCAGAGTCCAGGTCAAGAGAAAGACAAAAGGCTCTATTTGGGGGTGGAGGAAGGGGATGGAAAGCCACATTCTCTGGTTCAGCATGGGCTTGAAAGGGGTCCAAGACTGCTCCCCATCAAGACCACCCTCCTTGTTTCTCCTGCCCTAGCACAGAGCCTACACCACCCCTGAGCTACATGGGTGCCTGTGGGCGGGACAAAGGGGTGAAGGGCTGCTCCCTTTAGGACCCTGAGCTTCACCTTCCAGGACTCAGCACTGGGGTGCTTAGGGGATTCCTGTCTCCCCACTCAACCCCACCTTGCTGCAAGGATTCTGGGCTCCATTCGTGTTCCAGGAGAGCAGGGGCCCTGGGGACCCAGGTAAACACCGTGCCAGAGATATTGACTCATTCAACACTAGCTGAGCCCCTACTGTGTGCAGGCACTGTGCTGGGCAACAGGGACCATGACCTAAAGAAAATTCAATCCCTATCCTTGAGGCATTCCATCCTGGTCAGTATTCATAAACTTTATAAAATGCCCTGCTCCCCACGACTAGCATTTTGCTTTATGGAGAAACCAACTGAGAACTTACAATTCTAACTTATGATTTTGAACAACTCCTTATGCTTCTTATTGTATAATCTAAATCCAAAAATGCTACCTGAGTCCTTCAGCTCCCCCCTCTCTTCCCTCTTCACCCTGAGTCTTCCCCCCACCTCCCCCCACACCACTCTCTGCTCCTGGCTCCTTGGTCTGCTGTAGTCCTTCTCTTGTGTTGCGTTTGGCTTCTTTTCTCTCATCTCTGCCTTTCTTTGGCCACTTGTCCCCAGTGGTGGGGGGAGCCAATCTCTTTCTGCATCTCTTCTCTCTCTACTTTGGATAAGTGAGTATATAAAAGTCCAGCTGTCTAACTCACTCCTCTCCAAAGGAATTGTCATTAGCCCGACAGCCCATTGCACTTACTCGGGGTGGCCTATTCTGTGTCTGGGAGAAGCATATGCACATTGGCAAAAAGGACAAACAAAAAAAGGCAGGCCAAGGCTTTTCCCCCTATTATCTAAGAGGGCCTTCTTCCTCAGTAATATTTCTTCTGCTGTCCCAGTTGTTCTTTTCTAAAGTATTGCCTGTTTCCTCTGAATTCTCTTTATGCCTCTACTTTGGATTTCTCTTTAGGGCCCAGCTTTTCATTAAGAGCTTCGCTTTTTGAATGTAAAGAAAACCTCTGGATGCTACTTAATTTCTTTCTTTCCAGGGACTCACTGGAAGGAGGCAGAGGACTGATGTTTGTTGAATGCCTTCTCCGTGCTGTCTGTTATAAAACACTTCTGTGCATGTATCTTATATCAAAGTGACTAGCCTCATTTTAATGGTGAGGAAACTGAGATGCAGAAGTTTTCTGCCATTTGTTGTAGATCTCACCTACATTATGGGTCTCCCAGGACTCCATACCGTGTGTCCCTTGAAATACTCACACGTGGATTGTGTATGTGGATGGATGTGTGCAAACCTAGTCGTTTGGATCCCTGTGACATTCATTTTAGAAAACATTTGTTTGATTATCTGTTGTTCCTGGCTCCCACTGAAGGGCTGGCTTTAGAACTACTATCTTCTAAGTGGTTGTGTGTACAAAGTTGTACGATGACATGTGTACAAAATTGGGCAAATCCGGGACAAGGAGTGGAGCCAGAATATCTGAGCTGGAATCCCAGCTCTTCCTGTCTGGATGCCTTCAGGCTCTAAGGCCAATAGGAGCCTACAGAGCCATGTAGACATGGGTCGACATGTGTCAATCATATAGACCCCTTGAGTGGCATGTCGTCATGTTGTGTGAAGGCAAACTGTTGATTTCATTATCTCAGATCTAGTTTGGCCCAACCACTCATAAGCTCTAAGACACTTGGATAAATCTCTTGACATCTCCAAACCTCATTTTCACTGTCAAAATAGGGGTCATACTCCTCACCTTGAAGCTTTGCCATGAGCAACTGATGAGATAAGCCATGCAAAGTCACTGACTCAAGACTTGGCACAGCAGGGGCTTTCTTGTTTAGTAACTGCCTATTCCCTTCCCCTCTGTTTGAGAGAGCTCCAAGCACTGCCATCCATCAAGATCAGTGGAGGAAACTATGAGAATGAAACAAGGGAACAAACAAACTTTGGGGCTGGATCAGGCTGAAGATCAGCTTCATGGGCACAGCCAAGGAATCTACTATACTATGTTCCCACCCAGCGGTGGTCTGGCCTGAGTAACCAACCGAATCCCACCCCACCCCTTTCCTAGGTGGTCTCTCCAAAACTGCTTGCTGAGTGGCCCTACAGCCATGTCCTCTGTCAGAGAGACAGTGATGACATGAACAATAATTCATCTCTGCATTGGGCTCTCTGAATCTCTCTAGAGCCCAGTGGTGACTGGAAGAAAATATCCCTGATCAATACCACATTTTCAGATTTCATTAGAGTGTTTTAATAGCTCGATGCTCTTTTGGAAGGCAGCATTGGGTGTGCATAAGTTTTTGGAGGCAAAAGGAAATGTAGGAGGCAATCTCTGGGTTGGGACCTGAGGACACCTCGGATCCTCGGAAAAATGTGCCTCCTTCTGGAAGCTGTGAGGAGCTTTGCCGTTGCCTTGACATGAGGCAGAAATGATAACCTCAGTCTTCCCCCTGCACAGGCACAAGGCTGCTTCTCTTTCCTTTCCCTTATGCAGTCAGGTATTCCCTGGGACATCATGAATTTGCTCCCTGCTCCTTTCTTTTCAATTTCTATTCTTATCACTCTCACAATCACCATGTTCTGGTTAATATCATCACTCAAATGTTTAGTTGTCTCCTTATTTATCACCATCACCCTGCTCCAAGCCAACTCCCCTGATGGTGGTCAGCTACAGCAAGCACAGGTCTCCCAGCAGCCAGAGAAAGCATTTCAAAATGTAAAGTGACATGGCTCCTTTTCTGCCTTTCATGGGTTGGATTGTGCCTCTCCAAAAAGATATGTTGAAATCCTAATCTCCAGTACCAGTGAATGGGAACATATTTGGAAATAGGTCTTTTCAGATGGAATCAAGTTAAAATGAGCTCATACTGAATTAGGGTGGGCCCTAATCCCAAACGCCTGGTTCTTGTAAGAGGAGAAGAGTCAGACACACAGAGGGAAGATGGCCATGTGAAGACAGAGGCAGCGACTGGACTGATTCTGCCAGGAGCCCAGGAATGCCCGAGGATACCGGAATCTATGGCGAGGAAGGAAGGAGTCTCTTCTAGGGCCTCCAAAGGGCGCATGGCCCTCCCAATACCTTGATCTTGGACTTCTGGCCTCCAGAACTGTGGGAAAATTAATTTCTGTTGTTTTAGGCCATCCAGTGGTACTTTGTTATGGCAGCCTCAGGAGACGAAAACCTGCCAAACACCTTCCTTGGCTTCCCATTGCAGCTTGACCTGCCCTACAGGACCAAGCCTCATGAGATCTCTGACTATCTCAGATCCAGTTTGGCCCTAGATGAAAGCCATCCTGTTCCTCAACTTCCTTCTCTCATTCTAAATCAGCTTTCCAGGCCTCCTTTTTCTTTTCCCAATGTGCCAAGACTTTGTGTACTCATGAACTTCATCTATGACACTTCCTTAGCCTGGACAATTCTTCCCCAAACATGTTCCAAGTCAGTTGTTTTGAATTGTTCACATCCTGGCATCCATGTCTCCTGACCAGAAGCCTTCCTTCACGAGCCCATCTGAGAAGTACTGCTGTTCTAACCACTGTTATTCTCTAGTATTTCTCTTTTTCTTTCCATAATTTGAAATGATGAATGAATTTGCTTATTTATTTGTTTTCAGTCTATCAATCACATGACCAAAAGCCTCCTGATGACATGGGGATCTGTCTGTCTTGATTAGTGGGGGTTGAATACTCAATACAAATACTGTGTCTAGCACATAGTTTGTCCATGATAGATGCCTGTTGAATGAATGAAGGAATGAATGATGCAAAGTGAATCATTTGGTAGGCTGGCACAGTTCCCCGTTCTCCTTGTATTGGGGGTAGGGTGAGGGTGCACAACCACATAGGTGTGTATGTGCATGGAGAGACAATATTCTGGAGCTTAAATTGCTCCCCACTAAACCCCTTCAATGACTCCCCATTGTCCTCTGGACAGAGCCCTAACCCAGTTTGGTTTGTAAGGCTCTCCATGAACTGTTTGCTGTCCCTCTCCAGCCTCTTCTATCAAGCCCCTCCTGCCTCTGCAGAACGTGTAGTATGTGCTCATGTCCACTTGTCTTGGCCCCTTTGGTTCTGAATTCCATTTCTCACTTTCCCCACCTCACTGGTCCCAGGATCGGTTCATGTGACACCACCTCCAGAAAGGCTTTTCCAAACCTCCTATTCAGCTCATGGGTGAGATGGGTGCCTTCTCTTTGTGCTCCCTACACTTTCACATAAAACTGAGGTCTCCAAAGTAGGTAATGGCAAAGTCTTATTTGGGGGGAGTAATGAAATATTAGCACTTTCATCATTTTAATTCCTACCTTTATATGTCTTAAAATACACGTAAAATATTAGCATACTAGTACACACATATTCATTTTAAAAGAGGAAATTAAAATGTATATAGAGGTGTATGCTAAGACATTTTACAATAAGGTGCATGGTCAAAACATTGGCAATTAGTGATATCATAATACTCTTCACACTGTATTATATTTAGCTGTTTTTGCCTGTCTCTTCCATAACTTCCTTTAAAGGAACTTATGAGGGAAAAAACCTTTTACAGGACTGCTATCCAAAGGTTGTATAGGAGCTGGTTTTAGATGGTACACCAAAGGAAGGGCATTTAATAACACTGGCTCCTATTAATGCCCTTTTCAATTCTTTTTCATTCTTTCTCATTCAGGAAGAAGAAAGTCACAACTGGGTGATGCCTCTAACACATTTTGTTAACACTTGCTATTTCCCCCTTTTAATAGAGAGTGCAGGCCACAGGCTCCAGCCCTTGGAAAGGGCCTCTTTCCGACCAGAATCCAACAGCAGGCTTTCTTTCCACTGCAGCCTTCTATTTGTGGCAAGTTATATTGTTTATTATTTGCTAACAGTGCAAAGTTTCTTTTTTTAAAAAAATTATTTAGTTAAAAAGTAAGTAAGTTTTAAAAATTAAGTAAATTATAATATAGGTGAAAATTGGATACGAGAATCCTATGGATGTTTGGGAAATGCCGAAGCAGCAAAATGAAAATGATCTTTGAAATGTGAAGACCTTGCTAGAATTTTGGGCCTGCAGATGACTAAATATGCCACCACTGCAAATTATTTGACGTCTCAAAATCTGAATGTAATATGGTGACCAAACTACTTACCCCTCAGAAGATTGATACTGATATATTTAAAGTCATTTCCCAATGCGTGCACCTGACTAGTAGCAGCTAAACGTTTGTGGAATGAATGAACGGATGAGTATGAATGGAATGAATCTGAACCGATGAACCTGGATCGCCTTAAAAGTCTCTTCCTCCTTAGCTGGGATGAATCAGGGTCTGAAGAGGCCTATGCTTTCTTTCACTAAGGTCCCATTTCACACCCAGTTGACATTTACCCAGGAGGCCTGAGAAAGTTAATGAACACTTTCTAGTCCCTAAACTCTCTCCTGTGGAATGATTCCTGTGAGAAGAGAATGAAACCTCTGCTGGAATCCTATTAGAATGTTTGATTGCAGAACATGAGTGGCCTCTCAGTGGACTTCTGCCTTGGAAGGTGATGAGGTCCCCAGACAAAGAAGTATTTAAGGCCAGAGGAGGTGACCAGCTGCCAGAGTCCTGATTTACTGAGGATTGGCAGCTTTCTTTTCCAAGTTTGAGATTTGCTAGGTCACTGCTTTGGAGAGAATTCAAACACAGGACTATCTCTTCTTTAAGAAACATCATGTCCATTATCCTAAAAACAAAAAGACACTTTGATGGCATCTTAAATCAGCTTTTGATAGGGTGTTTCTAGAAGCTATAGATAATAGGCTATACAGATATGACTTTGTAGGCCAATGTTGAGTCGTATTCCTCTCCAACAGTTACAAACATAGTTGTCCTAGTTTCATTTCAAAATGGAAGCCATGATTTTGAAGACACCAAGCCACCTAGGACCTTTATAAACAAACAAATAAGCAAACAACAGCAAAAACAAAAAAACTTGTTCTGATTATTTGTTGCTGTGTAACAAATCCTCAAATTTTGTGATGTAAAACAGTAGCAACCATTAATTTTGTTCACAATATGCAATTTAAGTAGTATTCAGAGAGGAGGGGTCACTCTTGCTCTAGGCGACCTCAGCTGGGGAAGTTCAACTGGGGGCTGAAGGAGTCGCTTCCAAAATGGCACACTCACATGACTGGCAAGTTGGTGTTGAGAGCTTGGCCAGAGCTGGGGGTCAGGCCCTTTTAAAATGACCTGGGTTTCTCATAGCACAGTAACTCGGTTCCAAGGGTGAGCATCTTGGGAGAAAGAATCAATCAGAAGCTGTGTGATCATTTATGACCTAGCTTCAGAAATCATGCAGCATCATTTCCGTCAAACTCTACGGGTCAAGGCAATCACAAAGTCCCATCAAGTTCATAGATTCCACCTCTTGAGGGAGTCTGGAACTGCACAAAGGACAGGGGAATTTGTGGCCATTTCTAGAAAATACAATACTACAACACTTAGAGGAAAAAGAAAAGGCAAGCATCAAACTTTGTGGAGCCCTGGGGTTCCATGTGGAAATTTATGATCTGGAAAATGCAAATTGTTATCTTTTAGCTGGTTCAAGTAAAACTAGAGCCCTGCTTGATTACAAGGCCACAGGACAGTACTATCAGAGAAGTTAGCATCACATCTTGAGGCTGTGACAAAATCTTGCATAGAATCCTATAGACCTATTGCACAGTCTGGGCTGGGTAGGAGGGTGGGAAAAGTGGAGATTGATATTGTTTTAGACAAAGATATCACCTACTATGTGCCTTGGTAAGGGTGCCCACTCATTGGTTCAGAACCCCCCTCCAGTATCGATATCTGATATTCATTTTCCTTTGTCACTATTTTCAAAATTTCCTACCTACATTGTCTCATTTGCTACATATAAGGAGAGAGACTGGAGTTTATTTCTACTTCTTACATGTGAAAACTGAGAATCAGGATGGTTAAGTGAGATTTCTCATTTCTAGGCCACGGTGTCTGTTCCATGTGATGATCAGCCACCAGGAGTATGGAAGTTTTAGGAGCCAGCCTGGCAGTGGCATATATCATTTATACTCACCTACCACTGACCTGAACTCAGTCACATGGCACCAATCTCACTTCAAGGTAAGAAGAAGAAATGGGATAGGGTAAGATTCCTCCCAGGAAAAACTGTATATATATATATTTTTTTTTTCCTTTATTGATTGCTGTGTAACAAACAACCACCCTGATATTATTTCTCATGATTCTGTGTGTTGACAGGAGGTTATTCTAATGATTTCACCTGGTTTGCATTTATCTGGTGGGTCAGAACATAGAGGACCTCTGATATCCTCATCCCCAAGTCTGGAACCTTAGCAGGGATGGGTGGTAGGCTGAGACCCCACTTTACACAGAGTTTCTCATTATAGTAGTCTAGCCCAAGCTCATTTACATAGCACTGGGTCTCAAGAGGGAAAAAGTAGAAGCTTCCAGGCTTCTCAAGGCACAATATCATTTTTGTTGCATTCTCTTGGTCAAAGCAAGTCACAAAGGACAGCCAAGATTCAAGGGAAGAGGACTCCTTTTGATAGAATTAGTGGTATGTATGTACAAGATGGGAGGAATTGTTGCCAGCCCCCTTTGCAGACAATTTAACACATGCATGCATGTGGGCACACACACTCACACACATACAGCCTGATTCATGGAGCGTAGGACTCATCTCTGCTAAATCAAGGCATTTATGAGCACCAGTCATTCCCAGGTTCTGCCATGGAAGACTGTGGCGTCTCCATGGGGTCCCCAGAGATGAAAATCTCAAATCCTCCCATTTTGCTTTCATTTGCATTTCCACTGGAGGAAAACAAGAGAAAATGGCTAGAGGTCAAATATACCAGGATGCTTTCAGGGACCTAAAAGGAAGGGCTCTGTGTGACTGCGTGTGGGTGTGCATACACGCACGTCCCTGCACACGTGCGTGCCTCTCTGGCAGGGCGGTGAAGGTTGTTTTAGAGCTTGCATTCAGACCTTGAGCTGTCCATGATGCCCTGCTCTCAGGCCACCTTTTTTCCGCTACTAAACCTTTGTCCAGAAGGTCCTTCATTCATGACCGAACTGCCTTGTGCACAAGACCATGCCTTTGCTCTTCTCTAATTAGCAGATCAAGGTCCACCCCCTTCATACCCTCTGTAATGATTCTTCTGATGAAAACAAGTCTAGCATCATTTGACCCTTCTCTGTTCCCAGAGATTTCAGAGGATGAATAGGAATTTTCTAGATGGTAGGCAGGCCATGAAAGGAGAAGAAACAGCCTGTGTAAAGTCTCAGATCTAGAAAGGAGAATGGCTATGTAGCTCTCCGGCAGGATTTCTTTTTTGGTTTAACTTCACAAAGACAGACTTCTGTGGGACTGTGGGGTGAGGTGAGATGGGCCTTAAAAGAAAAAAGGAATGCTAAAAGCATAGGATAAAATGTTGAGAAAGCATTTGGAAGTGCGGAAATGTTTACACTGGGAGATTTGTATTTGGTTTAACTTAATTTGGGCAGAGAGGATAAGCACTAAAATGATTGCAACACATTTCAGTGTCCTTAGCAGTGATTTCTCCTTGCTTTCAGCTTAAGGCTGCGTCTGCCAGAAAGAAGGCAGCACCATTTAACCAAAAGGGAGAGAATTTTCCGAGAAAGACAATGCCTGTGTAACTCCGTTCATCAAATACAAACAGAGATGCCTTCTAAGACACTGCCCTTCAGAGAGTACGACATCTGTGCTCCTAGAAACCAGTGTGAACTTCCCAGAACTGGAAGCACATATTGTGAAGGGAAAAACCCCCTTCAGAAATAAAGCCTGAGTTGAGAAGATGAGCCGTTGACTCTTCTTGCACGGTGCTTGCATTAGGGAAGAAAACATGTACTGCTCTCTGTTTGTCATTATATGAGCAGCAGGAACTGGGGGCGCGGGAGGGCGCCCCATTCCCGTTCCCTCTGCCTCTCCTGGCTGTTAGGATGCCCTTAGCACTGACCACCTTGCAAGGCACGTTCTCACCAGGTGTTTCTTCTCACCAGGTCAGGAGCTTCTTTGTGCTAGGCACCATCTTCTATCCAGTTCAATACCTATCTGTTAAATACTTACTTTATGGCTTGCATTGATTGTACAAAGAGAATAACATAATACATAACACAAGCAATCATAATACATGTATAAAAGCGAAAACACATTGAGAGCTTACTATATGCCAAGCGTTTTGCATATATTGGTTCATTTTATGCTCAAAGCAACCTTGTGACATTGGTATTATTATTGTTTGATGAGGAAGAAGATGATGATGATGATGATTACTGCCACTTTATAGATGAGAAAACAGAGGTTAAGATTCTTGCCCAAGGTACCATAACTAGGAAGTGACAGCAAGGACTTGGAACCAGGCAGCACACTCCAAAGCCCATGCCCTTGATCAAGATGAAGCCTAGGTCCTGCACTTGAGGCGCTTTCAGTAGGTCCCATTTGTCTTGCAATCCCCTAGCACCCTGCTGCTCAGAAGCAGACCATAAGCTGACGGCATGTGAATACACAGAATGAAACATGAGTATCTTCTTGCACCATCAATCTTTGAAGATTGAGTAGGAAGAAGGAAGTTGGTTACTTTATCAGTAGAAATTTAAAACACCACTCTTCTATTAAACTTATCATGATCATAATCTCTCACCATTAGTAAGCAAGCTCCTTGAGGACAGCGCCTCTTATTTAATGTCTGTTCTTAACTGCTATATCCCCGGAACCCAGAGCAGCACATAAACGTGTACCTGCTCATTATTTGTTTTTGTTATTCAGTGCACAGAAGCCAAGATGTGCTGAATGCTTACTACGTGCCTGACTACGTGCCTGATGGCACTGGTCTTCATTTTCAAAACGTTGTGAAGAACATATTATTAATGATTATATTCATTATAGAGATGGGGAAACTGAGGCACAGGGGGATTAAGTAACTTTCCCCAGGTTACAGCCTGAAAGTGGTGGATCCAGGACCCAACCCAGGCCATTTCACTGCCAAATCTTCATTCTGAGCCAATAACTCGACCAGCACATTATGAAGTAGGATGCAAAGTTTGCTAGATTTTGAAGTCAAAACACGAATCATCAGAGTTCTGTCTCAGTTATAGCAGTTTGGGGCCATGTCCCCAGACCTTCTGGGGGACATGTTCACTGTCCTCACTTGTTTCATAATTGGGTGGAATGTTTATGAAGCTTCCAGGTAGGGGATCTGGAGCATTCAAAACAGGGCTGTGGGACATTGGGTCAACAGCTCTACTCCTATGTCCATCTTTGAGCTGTTTTCTAAGGGGTGAGCTTCAGCCCTGAGTTGGGAAAGGATTTTGTAGGCTGCCAGGATGCACTAGGAAGAGCCTATGAGGCCCTGATGGAATGATAGGTAGCTGTTTCCAGTTTCCTCATTATTCCCCTCACCACAAGGCCTCAGCTTTTTTTCTGTTGTTCAGTGATATTAAATAGCATGATTACGTACTAGAACTTCAAAAGATTTGGCCAAAGGTGAAATGGGAGAGAATGTGAGTGCTTGGGAGTCTAGCATCTTGGTGTGTCTTTGTGAAAATGGACAAGGTTTTGCTTGACTACCCTGCTATATTGTAACTTTTTAGACAAATACCCTGCAATCTTGGTATTTTGTAGTAGTCAAAGACCTCATGCTCTGAAGTTAGATTTCCAAAGTTAAAATCCAAACTCTGCCTTGAATTTGGGCAATTTAATAGCTCTTTTAGGCCTTAGTTTTTTCATCTGCTAAATGGGGCTAACCTTCATAATAACGAATAGGTTTCTTACAAAGAATCATTAAGATGATTCATGGAAGGCACCTAGAATTGTGGCCAGTGCATGGTAAAGTCGGTAAATATAAAAAGTGTAATGATTTGTCGTAGTAACAGGTGTGACTGCTTGGAATAATTGTAAGATACTCAAAGCACCTAAGAAGCTGGCAGCTTTTAAAACTCCTTGACTCCTATTTAGGATTGGTTTGTTAAATGCTGGGTAGGAGGAGACATCATCCCCTTTGCCACTTTATTCTGGATCATTCCCTTTCTTCAGTGTCAACTCATCTGCAGCATAACTCTTAGCCAAGCCAGTTCTTTAGCTCCACGAGAAGGGGATAGAGGCAGGTTTATAAATGACAGGTACACGGCCCAGGCACAGAGTCCAACTCCTTCCTTGGTCAGGGCCAGCCCCAGACTGTCTCTTGGTCCCCATCTCAGCTTGCCTGGCCAGAGAGAGAGAGCCAGGTACTCTGTGACTTGTTGCCAGGCCAACCGGTCTTCAAGCATGCTGGTTCCATATTGCCTTGAGCTGCTTCTCTCTGGTTTGCAGACCAGCAGAGGGTACCAGGGAGAACCCGTGAGCTCTGTCTCTGTCTCTGAGCTTCTCTCCAGCTCTCTCTGGCCCTGTCTGTCTCTCTTTCCTGTCTGTTTTTCTCTCTCTCTGTCTCTCTTGGCAGCTCAACTGGAAGATGATACCCCATACCAACCCTTCTCAGGATTCTTTACCTCCTGCCTCAACTCGCCCAAATTTTCCTTCTAACTTATTGTTCCATGTATGTTTTTTAACTCTTGCAATATTCCCAAGCACTTGGGCTCTGATTGTCTTTCCCATCAAGCATGAACACTCACAGATCCATGTTTATATGTGATGATTTAATAGCCGAGGTGTATGAGTGTCATGTGCCTGGCATTCTTGCTTCATGCACAGAATCCTTAATCATCAGGAAAACTACATAGAGGGACACTACTCCCTCTCTTATTTTTATAGATAAAGATGCCAACATCAGAGAGAGAAATGACTTGCCTGTGGACACAGGTCTGGGAAGAGCTCCTGTACTCACAGCTGAGAGGGTTGACTTTTCCTTCTACACCATCATTTTTTATTACAGACTCGGAGGCCATCCTTAGCCCCCACACCACCTTAAGAACACATTCTTTAGGGATTGACAGCTAATGGGGATGCAGTTCCTTCTGGGGGTAAGGAAAATGTTCTGGAATTAGATAGAGACCATGGTCGAAGAATTTTGTGAGTATACTAAAACTGCTAAATAGTATACTTTAAAGGTGTGAATTTTATGGTATGTGAATTATATATCAATTTTTTAAAGAAAAGAACCCACTCATAGCCCTATTCTCTAACCACTCAGCCAACCACTCAGAAAGCATGGATAACTCATCACCTCTGATGGCTTCCCATCACACTTAGAAAAAGTCCAGATGATGTTCAGAGCACAACAAACTCTTTGGGGGCCCCACCCATATCCCCAGCACTTACCCTTTCTGAGCACACCCACCCATTAGTGTCCTATGCCAGCACCTCACCTGAGAATTTTCTGTTCTACTGGAAGTGGAAGAGAGAAACCCTCCAGGAGCCATGTGCGGGAGTTGATGGATAAACAGCCCAATTCCCTCCCCTCGAGGAGAAGTCCTCAGAGTTGTGCTCTCTGGAGTGCCCCAGAGGTCCCCAGTGGGGCTGAGCCCAGCTTGCCCGTGTGGTAGCCAGGTCAGTAGCACACCCTTTATTGGAACCTTCCTTCCATTTTCTCATTTTCCCACTCCCCTTCCTGTGCCTCCTGGAATCACCTCCCAAACAGATGTTTGCACTCACATCCTGGTCTCAGGATTTTCTTCTGAGGAAGTCCAACCTAAGGCAAGGCTTTAGATGAACTAGCACCACCTGTCTCTTTGAGTTCATCTCCTGCCACTTGCCTCCTACTGACTGTGTTGCAGCCACATTGAATGTCTTTCCCTTCCCTAGCACACCAAGTTTATTCTCACCTCAGGCCCTTTGCACTTTCTCTTTCTGCCAAGAACCTCCACTCTGTGTAGGGGTAGCTTCTTGCTTTGTGATCACAGCTCAAATGTCACACCTCAAGAGAAGTCTTCCTTGAACTCTGTCTAAAATGGATCCCGATGCCCTACACCATACCCAACCAGACTCCCATTTTGTTACCCCAAAGTATTTATATGTAGTAGTATGTGCTAGAAGTTTTTAGTTTGCTTCTCCAAACCCAGTTTCCACCTTTCTCCACCCTCTTCTGTGCTCAGGGAGGCTGATCTCAGACTATAACAGTTCGTTCCCTGGACCTCAGGCTTCCAGTTGGATTTAGCCAAGGGATTTCTGGCAGACAGTCAGAAGGCAGGAAGAGTATGAGGTCAGAGTGTAGACGGCCCTGGTTCCCTCCCTGCTAGGTTGCCATGGCTCAGCTACATGCAGCTACTGAAGTTTGGGCTTGAGTCCAGGGGCCCTTTCCTTCCAGCCCGGGGCTGGCAATGGCTCTCCGCAGTCGCCAGTCGTGGGATGCTGCACCAGTGTTTCTTTGTGCACCTCGAACCTGCCCACGCCTTTGCAGATAGCCCTTAAGGAAGTTCACCTTAATTATTCATATTGTGCCATCTCTGTGTGTGTATCCTGACTGTTACATACTTCCTAAAATTATTTTAAGTATCTATTTTTTTCATTGTCTGATTTCCTCTACAGAAATGTAAATGGCCTGCCTTGTCCATGACTGTATGCTCAGCGCCTAGAACTGGCATTCAATAGGCGCTTAATAAATATTTTTGAATGCACAAACGCTGTTTATTTGAAAACTTTTAGCAAAGGTGGATCATGAAGCCTAAATTTCTTGAGTTGACGATCTTTGTCTAACGTATTTTAGCTCCCAGATGCCAGGCAGCAAGGTTTTCTGAGTTCCTGCTTTTTTTCCTTAGCCCCTTGGCTCTGGATGTGGCAACATAGGTTACAAATGAGTTTTTCTCTGGAATGGATTTAGCGGTAAACCCCTTCTGTTACAGGTTAATAAAATCTAGGAAATTACCTCCAACAAGCCAGAGATAGATTGTGGGGGAAAAAAAAGACAGTTTAGAAAAAAGGATTTGGATTTTCAACATTTATGTTTGCTTCTACTCCTAATAAATATTTAAGTTAAATTGAATTTTACTTAATTGGGTAACTGAGTTTAATAATCATCTGTTTATAGCACTACTTTCAGTGAATTTTTGGTTAAAAATCTTTGGCTCTTAAACCAAACACAGTTTTAAAAAAATACCTTTCTCCTTCTACTATAAATTTATAACTCCAGATTCACTTGTGAAGATTAAGTATTCACTATATGAATTCACTATATGAATTCAGATTCACTATATGAAGACAATTTCAGGTCTTTTTCTTTTGTAGAAAAACCGATGGAAAAGGACTCATTTGCAGTTGAGATTTCCTTGGTAGGATTTATTTCACAGGCTAAGTTAAAAGTCGTGGTTGGCAGGGTAATGGCCCGCCAAACATGTCCCCTTCCTGGTCCCTGGAGCTGTGGATATGTTATACTGATGGCAAAGGGGAATTGAGGATGCAGTTCGAATAAGGTCGTTGTCATCTGACCTTAAAATAGGGAGCATATCCCAGATAATCCAGATGAGTCCAATAGAATCACAGGCTCTTTCAAAGTGGAAGAGGCAGAAGAAGTGGTCAAGTGATGCTAGGTGGGGACTCAGTTCACCACTGCTGGCTTTGAGGATGAAGGAAGGAGGAGCCAAGGGGCCAAGAAATGTGGGCAGCCTCTAAAACCTAGAAAAACAAAGGAAACAAACTCTCCCCTGCAGCCTCCAAAAGGAACGCAGCCCTGCCAACACTCTGGTCTTACCTCAGCTAGACCTATGTCAAATGTCTGCCCTACAGAACTGTAAGAAAATAAATTTGTATTGTTTTAAACCACTAAGTTTGTGGTCATTTGTGACAGCAGTGATAGAAAATTATTGCAGAAATACAACCGCATTCTCTTTTCTAGATGTATAGCCACACTTCTGCTTGTCCACTACATATTTTTATTTTTGTGTGAAATTTCAATCATGCAAATATGAGTACAGAGTCATTTGAGTACATTTTTAGGTTTCTGTGGAGGCTTTTTTTAAAAAATGAGTCTATAATACATGGCAGGTATTCCCATCGAAATGGGAGGTGCCCATAAATAAAAGATTTAATCTTTCAATTCCCAGCTCTTTTGCAAGAAGCAAAAAAGAAAAAAGAAAAGAAAAAAAAAAAAAAATCCAGGCACCTAAAAGTGTGTTGCATATCAAAGAACAGAAAAGGGCAGCTCTTGCTTTTCCCAAACAGCACAGCTGTTTAGCCGCCATACAAGGGGTTAAAATCAACGGGTAGGAATAGACCTGACTCCTGAGGGAAAGAGTAGACCCTTACAGCGGTGTATTCACTTCTTAAATCGCCTTTTCCTGCTCCTTGCTCTCCTGCCTCCATAGTCTGAGGGTACTTCTGCTTCTCAACATGTTGCAGCTAGCTGAGATGCTCTGAGAGCGCCAAATGACTCAGTCCCTGGACCATGACCAACCTTTTCAGGACTGAATCCTGCTCTTATTTTCTAAGTAGCAATGCTTAACTGGCCTCTGTGGCATTGTGTCAACTTACATCACCCTTTAATTGAAGCTATGTCACGTTAAACTACCACCAATATGGAGGGAAGGATTCCAAACCGAGCTGAACATGAAGGACGCCATCGATGCATGTTCCACATCCCTGAGCAGGAGAAAGGCTCAGAGTAACGGTACATTAAAGCCCTCTCAATCCAACCTCAGAAACGCTAAAGAAGGTAAAATACACGTGGCGACCAGTGTGAAAACCTTTCTAGAAGGTACATCATTCTGTGTTCATCTATGTTAAGTAACTCCAGTGAAACAGATAGTGCTCAAAGCACATCAGACTAGATTTGCACCCAAAGTGTTGTTATTCTCCTAGGATTATCACTATATAGGCAAAGAATTATGGGACTCAAAATACGTATTCTCCCCATATTGCTTAGCTATTTTCAAAGTTAATATCTACATAGACGATAATCAGGTCATCAACCCAGTGACCTCTGAATTAGCATGATCCCATGGAATAGATGTTTCCCAAACTTGTTTTCAATACTAGGCGACAAGAATGGATATAAAAAGAATGGACCTTACAGGTCCTTTACGGAGCAGTCCTTTCAGCTCTGATCTTACACAAAGTCATTGGTTAGTTCCATATAAGACACTCAACTCCTCCTTCACAGGAAGAACAAAACTTGCCTTTGTTGACTTAAAAAGGTGGGAGTTGATTACCTCTTTCCTCCTACTGAGCACTGAGAGACAGAAATCCCTAGAGGGCACTTGTGGAGGTCTTTTGAGATCTCTGTTCCTGGAGAAAAACACTTGGCATTCTATTGCTCGTGTTCAATACTTTTGCCACTGAAGAGATCTTCAGATTCTCAAGCCAAAATGAAATATTAAGGCTGACAGAATGACCTCCATAAGTTGGTAAAAGAAAAGATAACCATAGTCTCCCTCAGTTTAGTTTAGTTTTATATAATCTGATCCCCCTTAAGCTTAGACCATGTTCTAGAAGTGTTTTCAAAGTGTGGTCTTTGCCAGTCTTACTGAGTCAAGATCTTAGCGGGCATGGATTCACAAATCTCAGCTTTTGATAAACACCCCTGGGAATGCCTCCTGCAGTAAAGTCTCAAACCACTGGTCAGAAAAATAATGACAAACTCTGGAACCAAAAGTTCCTTTCCTTCCTCCCTTCCTCCCTTCCTCCCTTCCTCCCTTCCCCCCTCCTCCCTTCCTCCCTTCCCCCCTCCCTCCCTGCCCCCCTTCCTCCCTCCCTCCCTTCCTCCCTCCTTCTCTTCTTTCTTTCCTTTCCTTTCTCCTTGTCTCTTTTCTTTCATTTCCTAGCCCATGCTTTTCCTTTCTTTCATCTCTTCTCTCTTTTCCTGAATTTTCTGCCAAATATTACTTTTGTCACCATGTCAGTGAGAAACAAAATAAGTATAATTAAACCAAATTAAGTTAGGTATTTAGGTTTAATTACATGATAGGAAAAAATGTATTCAACAGACTTTCTTTCAGGAAGAACAAGTTATTTCTTTAGAAAACTTTCTTGGCCAGAACTCAGAATACAAGCTGGGACCTCAAGGGGTTTTGATATGAAAAGCAAGCCTCAGTGGGGGGCAGAATGAAGAATGTGCTTATTGCTCCTGAGCAGAGGAGGGGAGATAAGGGAAAAGAGGGGCAAGAAACAGGGAAGTAACCAGCAAGACTGGGGTGGGGGTTGCAAACCACAATAGGGCCACTCTCAGCATGCTCCCAAAATTTAAAGAGTCGATCCAAACGCTGATATGATTAGCAGGAGTGGAGTTTTTGCATTAGCTAATGTAAGAGTTGAATTCTGTATCCAGGTTGATGCCAAAGGAAAATACAGCATCCAAGAAGCAACAGAGAAGCATGAAGGAACAAACCCTAGGAACTCACAGATTTCTATGAAAACTTGGGGAGGGCTTTAAGTTGCCTATAACAGGGTATGAAATTGGAACTGGGTCAAGTTTAATGACCCTTTAAGAAGAGAGTAACTGTATAATTTATCAGACAAATTGGGATGCTTCTGGGAGCTAACGGGGGCATTTACCCTAAGGATGTAAGGATAGCAGCATACGCTGGGGAATGGGCCTTGGATAACCTGGGTTCATAGGAAAGAGAGGAAATGCCACAAGTGGGGCAGAAGGTTGCCCCTAGACTAGGCTCAGGCTGTTGAGAAGAAGGAAAAGAAATTAAACAGCAGCTGGAGGAGGATCTCAGGAAATGAATCACAGATGACTTCACTTCCAGGAGAAGATCAGGTTTTGTGTGCTTAAGAAAAGGCAATAGTAGGCTCAGTCCTTGATGACAATCAGAGGTGCCCAAATAAGTTATCAACACTGATAGAAGAAAGAATTGAGGAAGGGTGGGAGGAAGTTTGTTAGTTTGCAGCTGTCTGCCCTTTGCTGCCTTCCTGGATGAACTGACTCTAGAATTCAGAGCTTTGCCTTGAGTGATGCTCCAAGGACCTAAGGGGTGGCTGAATCCAACAGCTGCACCACTGAGGGTACAGGGCCATGGAAGGAGTTGATGCCCTGAAATCAGGAAGGCCTGTCCTACAATCCCAGGGATACAAGACGGGAGAAGAGTTTCTCAGGGAGAGTTGCCAGTTTTGATACTATGCTCTCCCTTTGCTTTCTACCACACTTATTTTTTAAAAACAATGTTTTTATGACAGTTATTGCATCATGCACAGATAGTTGACAACACAACAAAATTTGGATGGTTTCTTTGGAATAACTTGACTTAAAATAAAAGATATATGACACCGATAGATTTAGGTTTACCGTATCCCAGTGATTCCCAAGAAGCAGACAGTTAGCCCCAAAATACCTGAAGCTGAGGTTCAAGGAAAGGTTCTTGTGGCCTCTTGCTGGGTGAGAGGGCATAGATATTGGTGAACTGAAAACAAGCAAGCAAATAGCAACAACAACATGAAAAAGCCAGTGGTTTTAGTATGAGACTAAATCCAAGGTTACAGGAGTGACTGTTCCAGACTTGAGAAGTAGACATGCAACTGGACTTCTCACGTAGCAATCTGATGTAGCATATTCCAGAGAGCATGTTTATCTGGAGTAACATAGGGAAGGCTGGCTGGCCTAAACTGCATCACACCCACAAGGGTCTTGTAGTGTGTGTGCTCATGAGTGGGAATGGGAAGGGACGTCATGGGGTGCTGGAATCGATTGGAGATGGAGCATGTGGCCACAGTGCGTCACTCCAGAGCACTCCAGAGCAGGCTCAGCCACTAGACTTGGACACTGGTGACGTAATGTGTCAGGACAAAAACTCTGTCTTTGGAAACCTTGATAGGTCTTGACAAAGCTGCAAGCAGTTTTGTGGTAAAGCCATGTCTACTCTTTTGCGGCAGAGCATCCGATTCTCTTATTTGGGGAAATATCCCTGGATGGGCCTGTGAAGAACCAAGAGGCTGAATGCAGATAATTTAGAATAAGAAGTTTATAAATTTAAAATGCAATGTTTTGCTGAGTCAGCATTCTCTTTCCACTATTACTACTTCCGGGGTGTTCGGGGGCTGAAATATTTTTCTGTCCACTGAGATTCAGTCTGCACAGTCTTTGTGAATTGTGGCCTGTCCCTTCTGAGATGGGTATGTTCCTGTTATAGAGAAGGTGGTAGAAGTGAGCCACTCAGTGGATGTTCTCTCCTCTGGAGGAGCTGCTATGAAAAACAGAAAGCAGGCCATGCTGGACATAGACCAAGCTGGGCCATTATAACCGATGGGAGGAGTGCCTGGCCACTCAAGGGCTCAGGCTTGGAGAAGTCTAGGTGACAGACAACTGCACTCTGATCACCTGTTTGGGGCTATGTGTGTGCACAGAAGTGGGGGAGATGGGGGCGGAGATGGGTTCTCTAGCAGAGAATGGAGATCACCGTGGCCCATCACCTGGGATGATGGGTTTCATGCGGGCAGGCATGGACTCTGTGGACTGAAGACACGCTGGAGGTCATTTCTTACAGGGAGAAGTTGCTCTCCCTGTGCAGAAAAGTGTAGAGTGGACACAGTGAGAGAGATCTGTGAAGAGTTCAGCAGCAGGGGTCTGGTCAGTGGCTCCAAACAGGGTCATGTTCAGTTGCAATTGAGAGTTGCTTGTTTCATCTCATTTACAGCCAAATCGACAGTCAAACCTTCTTAAAAAGAAAAACAAAACAACGCAAAAGCAAACAACAGTAATGGCAGCCAACTTCTAGCTGTGTGGAAAGACTTTGATGGGAAGGGAGGGAAAGACTCCCCAAGCCTAACTCCAGAGGTCTCAGCATCTGCCTGCGGAGGGCGAGCAGAGGGGTGAGGAAAGCGTCAGAGGAGGAGTGGGGCACTGGCAGGTGGCAGCAATCAAGACAGAAGCTGGAGAGTGGTGAGGGCACCCCTCCTGGCACCCCAAAGAAGAGAGGGCACCTGGCAAGGGGGGGCGGGCCAGTGCAGTCAGTAGACAAGGCCTCCCTCGTGCCCAGTCACTGGTTCGATGACCTCACTGGGACGTGTAAGCTGATGCAGCTAAAGCAACATACAAATCACAGCAGTGAAGATGATGATGACGATGATAACGATATAAAACAACCATACCATAACAGCAATGCTTGGACTGCTCTCTTTTAAAAATGACGTGCTGGTCCTAATATCTCGAAACACTGTAAAATGTTTCTCCCACTCCTCTCCTCCCCTCTTTCTGAGCTGACTGTTCCCTCCACGTGAGTCATTTCCATAGGAATGTTAATTTATTTGACATGCGTCAACATCACACTGAAAAAAAGATGTTGAATTGTTTCACTGGCACACAGACGACTGACTCTGCACGTGTTTGTCTGGGCCTTACACTCACAAGGCCTATTCAATGTCCCATGGAATTCCTACCCCGGCCCAGCGAAGGAGACCGCTCGGCACCTGTGTTCCTGCCACCAGCCTTTTAAATTAAAAATGTGCCTTTCATAGACTCAGCCTTCTTTCTTTCTTGAATCAACAAGTATTTATGGAGACTGTGCTCTGTGTGCTAGGTATTAGCAGAATGAAAATAAAGTATTTACAACAAAATGAGAAATTGGTAGTATAGAGATGACATGCAATAATCTTCACAAAAATGTAGGTGTTTGCACTAAAATAAGTGTAGCTTCCTGATTTTTCAGTTTGCTCTGATGTAACACGTAGGAAACATTTTCTGTGATAGCCTTGGTCAGATGTATGAACTGGCCATATATTGGCTTTCTCTTAGACTCATTCCCCGAAAACACTGACTCCTAAAAACTATATTTCCCAGATTCCCTCAGGAACTGGCCTCTGGTTAGTTTCAGACAATGGGAGACACTGGTTGGAGCCTGAAAGGCAGGAGGAATAGAGAAGCTGGGCGACTTCTCCCCGTCTCTCTCTTTCTGTGCTTCAATCTGCACGTCCAGCAATGCTTGTCTCCTCCACAGTCCCAGTTCCATCCTTCCAACCTGCTGTCCAGCAGCTCTGGCATCTCAGTTTGGATAAAACCACACACCCTTCTTTTGTCCCTCAAGCCTCGGGGGTGACGGGAGATGTCAGCTCTTGCTAGTCTCTGGGTTGCTTCCTAACACTCTGCCTTTCATCCACACCTTTGTAATTTGTGATGTGCTTCCCCATGTTAAATTTTTCCCATTGAACCACCAACTTTGATTCTCCCTTCTGACTGGCACGTGACTGAGGCAGAACATTTCTAAAGGGAGTGTGAATGTGGGATCAGAAGTTCAACGTATGTGAATATTCTCGCTGACCTGATTTTGTGATAATCAGGGTAGGCTAAACATCCACTATATTAGAAACCATGCATGTGACCCCAGACCTAGTTTTTCTCCCTAGGTCTGGTTTTTAGAATGCTGGTGATAAACTAAGCCTGATTTATTATATGACCATCCTGTATGGGAAAAGTTTGCAACTCTAGGTATCTTTGGTCAACCTTAAGAGATGTAGCAGGGGGACGGATGTGGCTCGGATGGTTGGGTGTCCATCTCCCACATGGAGGGACCTGGGTTCGATCCCCAGGACCTCCTGGTAAAAATTTTAAAAAAAGAAAAATATAGAAAGCACATGGGCCACCAGGCCCCGTGTGCGGGTGAGCCCCCCAGGCTCCAAAGAACATTCTGAAAATTAAACTTTCTGGGTGCCAGTTGCCTAATAATATTGTTGGCATATATAGCTAATGATTCTTGAATGAACAAAAAATAAAGAAGATTCAGAGAGATTTAGAGTCAGGAGGTTGGAAGCAGCTTAGGAAAAATTTCTAAGCCTTAGCCTTAGTAGACAGGGACGTGTTCAAACCAAAAAGGATGTCCAATCTTTGTAAAATAATTGGCTTCTCTCTCAGAACAACCTGTGTTGCATCTAGCTGGGGTATTTTATGTCTTCTTTCACAAGACAGGATCTGTTTTGCTCCCAATTCACACGGCAGCTTGGCAAGATGCTTGAACTAGGTGTTCCCTTGTTCATTAGAGTTGTTATGGTTGAGAGGGAATTTGGTCCCAGCCTTGAGAACATGGCTAAGGGGAAGCTGAGACCTGGCTCTTCTGGAACTTCAAGACAAGCTGCACCAAGGGAAGAATGTCATGATGAAATGACAGCGTGCCACAGGTTCCAGGATGATCGTGCTGGACCATTGACACACACAAGCAATCTCCAGGCCTTGGAGATGTGAAGAAAAATGAAAAGGAGGCTCCGTGGAGAAGTTTCTCAGGTGCTAACTGGAGCCTATTCACAATGAGGCAGACTAAAACTTGGCCAAGAAAATTAGCAATGGGCGTACCTCATAAAACACTGAAGTTTGTGCTCGTTTCAATTAAGCTTCTCAGAGCCTCAGGTGTTTGTCCAAAGCTTACCTGAGCCTGAACTCTTGGAACCAACCTAGCCCACTGAAACCTGCAGAAACATGCTTCCCCATGAGAGGTTTAGCAATGAGTGCCCCCCACCCTCACTGTTTTTCTTTACATCCCATCTGAGGGCTATGAGAAGTAGGTTTTGAACATTTCCAAACCATGCCAAGTTTGGATTTAATATTAAATAGACATGTCCAAGTATCTGCTTTTGTTTGGGGGAAGGATCTTAGCAATTATCTCTCTCCCAGATGACATACCACAGAATCACAATCTTTCCCTTGGCCTAACAAGGACACAGAGGAAAATTCCATCCTCTCTTTTCTACTCTGGGCCGAAAATTGTGATTTGGTCTGAGTTCGATTTGGGAGTCAGATTAGAAGAAATGGAGTTGATTTCTTCCCACTTCCTACAGTCATCAAAAGCCTTTATCTAATACATTTAATAATATGGTGATGACAATAATAACCGGCATTAACAGAGCCCTTTCTCCATGCACTGTGGTAAGCATTTTCTAAGTGGTTATCTTAGTTTTCCTCACACCCACTCTCTAAGGTGGGTACTGTGATTATTTGCAGTGTATAGATAAGAGAAGTGCATGCTGAGAGGCTCCATTACTTGTCCAAATACACTCAATTATTAAGTGGCAGGAATTGAACTTGGGTCTTTCTGATTCCAGCCCATGCTTCTAAGCTGTTTGCTGGAAGAGTCTCTGCTGAGATTCTTTTTGTAAGAAAGAACAAAGCTATCATCTAAAGAAATGAACAGGGCTCTGGTAATAAGATAATGAACATGAAAGTGCTTTGAGGAGGCTGCAAAGCCTCCTATAAAGCTTAAGAATTAATTATTAGAAAAAAGTTCTATAGTGGGGAGGGATATCAGAAAAGGGAAAGAGGGAAAGATATCGATCATGAAATTAAAAGAACTGTATCTCGGAAACCTATCAATGTAATGATTACCGGTTTGTAATACTTAAGTATTCAAGGACTGGAAGGGAAAGTGGAGAAATGGGGATAAAGATTAATTTGTGGGGAGGGGCAGATATGTGGAGAGCTTTTTTCTTTCCTTGGTTTAGATTTCCATCAGATCATTTGTGCAAATTAAAAAGGGAAAACAAGGACAGAATGAATCCCTGTCGAAGGCTGGGCCTTCAGGACGCTGTGTGGTTGACCAGAGTCCTTTGAGGCCCAGGCGTGGGACGTCAGGCTTTGTCACTGAGCAGGGTCTGGAGAGAGGTCAGACACGACAAGGCAAATGGCTGGCTGCTTCACGCAGGGCCAGTCTTGGACATCACCCCAGAGAAAAGAAAAACCCTAGGTTACAAGGGGAATTCTGGGCCTTGACCTCGCCAAGGCCATAAGCTTCTCCGCTTGTTTAAGGAACATTAGTTTCAGTGATCCCGCAATTTAAGTCTGCATAAGAATCACCTGGAAACTCTTTAAAACTGCTGCTTCACAGACATCGTGGCTCAGAAGTCCCTCGGTGCCAGGGAACCCTCCTTGTTAACACCTGCTCAGGTGCTTGGCATGTCGGTGACCTGGAGACCTCATTGGGCTACAATTCACAGCCAGAGAGGAAGGGATCATATGCCCTGATTTGCACAAAGATCTGCAATGCCCCTGTCAAGCACCAAGTCAGGATCAAGCCACCGTGGAGATGGATATTCCTTGCATGTGGCTATTACTACTTGGGTGCATTCTTTGAAAACCAGATTTTGAGAAAGGCATTCAGTCCAAATTCGGGGTGTGAAGGGAACTGACGTTTGCTCTTAGAGCATGCTCCATGTGCAGCCCTAAGCATGTCCTTTTATATGTGGTCTCTCTCCTATGAAATGTAACTCTGTAAGATCAGTATTGCTTTTCAGGTGAGAGAGCTGAGGGTCAGGAAGGTTTAAAAATCTTGAGTGAGGTCACACAGCTAAGAAGCGTTAGAGTCAGGATTCTGAATCAATATGTATTTTACGCTTTCCAATACACTGTGCAGCTCCTAAACTTCTAGGTATTATGAGTCTTCTGTGACTGGAGCAACAGTTATTTAAGGGAAAATTGGCCATTATGGGTGGATTGACGAAATTCACACTTTCAAAACCAGCCTCAGTGCAGGGGTTCTTAACCAGGGGTCCACAGACTCCGTGGGGGTCCGTGAGTGTGAACTGAAAAATAAATCAACTTATTATCCTTATTTTCTCTGTCCTCTAACCTAAATCTAGCATTTCCTTCACTTCTGAATGTATGCAGTAAATTACAGTAGTATTCCATGGTTTTCACCTGACGGGCAAGAGGGTCTGTGGAACAAAAAAGTTAAGAACCCCTGCTCTAGGGTATACTGGACTTACTTGGGGAATTTGAGCACTGAGGACTGAGTCTTTTTCTAGTGGAATCCTGGGGGTCATTGATGACAGCTTCCTACTGCTGGGGTATCCTCTTTCTCCCCTTCTTCTTTTAGGACTGAGTCAGTGGCTACCACTGACTAGCCACTATGACAGTGGATAAATTTGATGCCACATTACATTGCTCTTGACTTTGCCATTGTCATGGATGGGGGGAGAGCTTAACCTTCTCAGCAATGACAGTTTATTTTTTATGTATTTAAATAATATTTAGTTTCATGATTACAAAACGAGCATATCAATTTTTTCAACTAGTATTTATTGAATGCTAACAGGCATTGTGCTAGGTAGAGGAGGGGAGTGAGTTTGACACTGAACAAGATACAATCCCTGCCCTCATGGAGATTACAATTGTAGAAGAGAGAGCAAACAGTGAAAAATAAGCAAGAGCTAAATACATAATATGTCAGACAGTGGAGAAGAATCAATCAAGGTAAGAGATATAAGGAGGGAAGAAGTAACCAATGCATGCACACACACCAGACACACACACACACGTGTGCACAGACACATGCACATGCACAGACAAATATACACACACATGTGCTTGAGCACACACATGTATATACATATCTGGATTTAAGACCTACACACATACATGCATGCACAAATACACAGACACACAAACACACATATACACATACACACAGAGATACACATACATATTTACTCACACAAATACATGCATGTGTATGTAATACACACAAATACATATGTATACACACGTGTACATATATAGGCATAGATATATACATTCACGTGCATGTATGCATGCATTCACACACATATTTATATGCACACACATGTAAATGCACACATCTACCTATATAGAGATGTGTCTGTAGACACTTGAAAATACTGAGCCCTCTTTAAGAGAATATAAAGAATTACCTATAATCTGACTACATATAGATAATCACTATTATTTTCTTTGAGACTTTTTGTCTCTATATTGAATTGGGTCCACATCCTGTCCACTTTCATAACGTAACCTGCATTTTTAATTTACCATGCTGTAATCATTCTCCCATGTCATTAACTTTTCTCTGAAATCATGATTTTATATTTAAAGGCCTGCTAAGTGCCATGGTCAGAACGTATTACAATTGATTCAGCCATCTCCTCTGTGGTTGGATGTTTAGTTTGCTTCCCATTTTTCACTAGCATACGTATCATGCTGATGCTTTTTTTTATATCTAAATCATTGTGTAGATCTCTAAACATTTTCTCAGAATGAAAGTGTGTGTTGTTAAGTCTGGTTTCTGAGGCTCTTGAAGCAGGTGGAGACTCTGCCGCTCACCAGCTAAGACATAGCAAATTCTTTACTAAGCCCCCAAGACCTCTGTTCTGGGGCTTTCCTTTATGTTGCCCCAAGCTTGAGGGCCCAGTTCCCCCACGTCTGCGGACCTGTGCGCAGCCCTCCCCAGCGTAACACTCCAAAGCCAGCATTCCCGTCAGCATCCTGGGGCAGCGTGTCCTGTTGGCCTAGGTGCCCTCCCCAGAGTCCGGATGGGTGACCTTCGAACCCTCTCCCCACCTTTGCTTGAGCGAGGCTGAATCTATTCCAGGCCTCTCAGCCCCCACCCCCACCAAGGATGCTGTAATCACAGCACTAACCTGTGTTCACGTTTCCCATTATGGAGCAGAAATCCCCTTGCGCATCAACGCAGTCCCGGCTGCTTCCTAAAGGCCCTAGCTCCCCACTTCTAATGGCCCTGTCCTCATTTCTCCCAAGAGCCAGCTCTTTTTGCTAGTGTTTTAAGGATTCAGGTCCAGACAAAATTTCCCCCATGATGTCCATCTGGCCAAATTGAAGGCGATGCAAGCAATGAGACAGACAGACAGGTGTGTCTGCATCAATAGGACAGAGGAAACTCCCAAGGTGATCCATCTTCTGTCATCATGATTGCTGCCTTCCTTGTCTGCACTTTGGGGATGACAGATAACATCCCTAAGAGTTAGTGCTATGCCACAGAGTCGGAGTGGAAGCTGGTACTTGGGCGAGGCCCTCCATGCCAGCTCAGGCAACAATTTTCTGGAGAGTTTGCTTCTTCCTTTGTGGGTAAAACCAGCTCATAACGCAGATGACCCCAGGACCAGGGATTGAACCCGGGACCTCGTACACGGCAGACCAGCGCTCAACCACTGAGCCACATCATCTCCCCTGAGTTGGCTCCCTCATTTGCTCATTGTTTGCTTGTTGTGTTTGCTCATTGTTGTTTTTTTTTCTCATTGCCTGCTTGTTGTCTGCTCATTGTTTTTACTCATAGTTTGCTTGTTTTCTTTAGGAGTCACTGGGAACAGAACCTGAGATCTCCCATGTGAGAGGCAGGTGCTCAACTGCTCGAGCCACATCCACTCCCTTGGATGTCCCCCTTTGCAACTAGTCCTAAGGGAGGTCTAAGCCTCAGAATAAATCTTAGCAAAGGAAGGCAAAGTGTCTTTTGCATGGAGATCCGTTCCAGGATTTGGGTTGTCTATGCTGTGCCTCAAGGAGGAGGCCCTCACTCACTTTGGATTTCAACTTCCTTCCTTAAAGTGGATAAAATGCTGTGCTGATGTAGAGAATGATGCGCAGAAGTGATTACAAAGCAGGCTGCAAGCACAAAAATAATGATTGTTTTATAAAAGGAAAATATTGTAAGTGCTGGACAATGCCAGCATCTCCATTTCTTTTTTCCAATTCCTATGAAGCCATTTGGGGACCAAGTTTTCCATTTCTCCCTTCCTTGATCAAGGTGAACAATTATCCATGTGCTTCCTTAGCCAACTGCTAAAAGTACATGGATTTTATCTTAGGCACCTATTTCTGGGAAGAAAAAAGGGTGGATGGTGGGAGTTCGTCAGTTGCAAAATTAAGAAGTTCTTTCTGAACCTAGATTTAATTGTTAACCAGTAACCAAATAATTAAAAAAGAAGCATACGCTCTCCAAACTCCCAAAGGACTCCTAAAGAGCAGACTGGAGTCTCTTTGAATGACAATAACACAAAAGAAGAGAAGGAGATCTCCAGGTATAGGAAGGCCAAGCACCTGGTGCACTTCTGGGTCACATACTTCCAGCTTTCCTGTCCCACTCAGGTTTGAGGAGAAATTCATTCACTGTCCACAAATCCGATATGCTTCCCACTTGGTTCCAGATGTTCTGCTAGACACTAGGGGTTCAGAGGTGAGCAAGTGGGAGAAATTTCCTCCCTTCAAGGAACTTTCATGTTAGTAGAATCAAGGCAGGTCATCAACTGGTAAACTAGTAAACAAACACAGTAACTTCAGGGCATGATCAGTGCTCGAAGAAAAATAATAGGAATGGTGATTAAATACTAGTGCCATTAGCAACTGACTAAGCATCGTCTGCTACTCTCTCCTCCATTCCATTCTTGGGAGCCAGAGAGAAATTTCTGAAGGAAAATCAGACATGTATCATTGTGGGAATTTGACATTTTATTACCAGTCCTTTAAATATTGTCTTTCTCTCACCACTGGATTGTAAACATCATGAAAGCAGGGATAGGATTGCTTTGTTCACCAGTGTTTCCCCATTACTGATAGCATCTGCACATAGTAGGAGCTCAGTAAATATTTGTCACATGGATGGATGGATGGATGGATGGATGGATGGATGGATGGGAAATAAAGACCCTATTTACTGCTTTGATAGATACTTCGGATGGGTGCAAGCAAATTGGTGTCCGTTAGGAAAGCATCCAACTGTAAGATCAATGTGAAGAAAATGTAGGATGCCTGTGAAGTTAGGAAGTAATTCTAGGAGGGATCATCATCTGATCTGAAAATGGTCCCTCACCTCCGACCCACACACATATGTGAACCTCAGAGCAGCACGTGGTAATATTATGTCCAGAAGGATTTCCATTGGAAGATCATTGAGAAGAATGGTCAACGCAATTACTTAAGGTCACAATTCAGGCTCCTAAAATGTCAGAGGCATTGTGGGGGCAATCAGAGTTGAGAATAATCCTCAGGAGCTCTTAGACCCTTATATCCTGATCTTCATGGAGATTGTTTGGATTCTTCCTTTATTTGCAGGTTGGTATTACGGCCAGGTAAGAAGCTTGAGCTCTGCTGATTCTGCATATGGCCGCCAACCTTGTTTAAAACTTTAATCCACATCTTTTCTGAAAAAGGTGATATTTGTTTTTTGGGGTCAAATGGAAGTCTTGAAACTGAAAGCTTTTTTAAAAGATTCAAAGATCTGAGAGTCAAACTGACTTTATAAAAAAGTCAGTGATTTCCCCGTTAGAAGAGAGATTCAAGTTGAGGTCTGGCCTGTCGGAAGTGCTATAGAGCAAAAAGAATGTAAGGATTGAAGAAAGGCTGCTCTGAAATGCTGTCCTAACCTGACATTTTGTGAACCTGCGGCGTAAAACATCCTGTGGGCTGTCAAACTTTATCCCAACAGGCATCCACCACACACACTTGGAGTCAGGACTCATGAGTTTTCTGAGCCTTGGTTTTCTCATCTGCAAAAAGAGGTTGAAAACTCTGATCTCCCAGGGCTGCCGTAAGGGTTCCGAAGGATAATACATAGGGAATAGCATCCTTGTTGGCACTTCATAAATCTCGGTTGCATTTGGATCTGAACCCTCTCGGTTCAGGGGCACGGTAAGGTTAACATTTCCTAGTAACATACGCGATTTGAAGCGAAGGCCAAAGTCAGCAGGACTCCAACCTTCCCACTCCCTGATTACGGAAGCAGTGAAAAATGCGTTGATTTTATCCCTTTGGTGAGCTATACACCCACCTAGGGGGACCAAGCCTAAACATATGGTCCCAATTTCTTGTCTCTGGGGAAAGGCCAATGTTCCTAGGGAAGCTGACTTTTACAAGTCTCAGTGAAAAGCAATTTCCCATCCATGGAAAGTGGATTAGTCTGAGACAGGCTCTGCCGGGAGTGGATGCCAGGCCCAGCAGATGTTTGGCCATTTTGGTCCTCTTCTTATCCAGCCATCCCCAGCCTCTATGCTCTATCCACCCATGAGATCTTGGCTCAAACGTCGCTTCCCATGAAGCCTGTCCTGACGCCATCAAATGACTTCAAGTCACCATGTCAGGCATACCTCCTACGCAGCACGGATGACAGTGTAAGTTTGGGTTTGTGATGGTTTGAGCAGTAGTGCCTCTTGCACTTGACTGTAGGCATGAAGGTGGAAGCCGCGTCTCTGTGAGCTCCCATAGCCGCAGCACTTCCCAGCGTGGCCGAACACTCTCCAGGTGAATACCTGTGGAAGCTTGCATGGTTCTTGGCCAGCCTGAATCCTGAAAGCAGGAGAGACAAAGCATCGTGTAGGAAGGTGTCTCCCCACACAGACAAACCCTGGTATTGAGCTGAGCGTGTAACAGGAGGGATTTACTTTAGTGTTCAAGAAGAAAGCTGCTTTGCAAACATTCTTTAAGGCTCCAGGGGGGAAACAGCCAGCAACTTTATCAGCCTCTACAAACACAATAAACTGCTTGGCTCCAATCAAGATTTTTTATTTTCCATAGGTCTTAAAGAAAAGTTTTAGAAGATAAATGTTATGGCGGAAGATTATAAGCAGGGCTTCGCCTAGGCTTTTTAAGCCAGCAGGGTTTAAGGAAAGGAGACAGAACTATCTTTCTGGGACAAAGTGAGCCTCCCGTCTCTGGGGACGGGTGGAGCTGGAAAGGCTCTTGCCAGCTGGGTGATACTGTTGTGTTTGGAAGTTCAAAGGCTTCTCCTTCAAGTCATCATAAGAGAAACACCCCTCCGGCTCCCTCTGCGTCAGGGTAAGAGGTAGGCATGCCCAGGTCTTTCCTGCTGGAGAGGGAAGAGGGAAGGCTAGTCAGGGCCTTTCTGCCGAGCTATTAGGCAACAGTACACTGAGTACAGACATGCTTCCCTCTGCTGCTGGGCTCAGAACAAGGGCGAGGATGGCAGGTTGACGTCTGCCAGGTAGAAGCAAGCCATGCCAGCAGACGCTCCGCCACCAGTCTATCCTGCTTCCAGCTTGGTGACCATTTCCCAGGCAGTTTCCAAAGGAAAAGCAGAACAGATTTTAGTTTTCATTGAGTGCTCTCTCCCTCTCTTTCTCTCTCTCTGCCCAATCCCTACGGTTTGGGATGCATGTTGTTGTTTTACATTCATCACTTGTAAGCGGTAAGCATCCGGGGAGAGCAGAGAGGCTCCGTAGGCTCCAGTCCTGGGTCTGCCATTGCCTTACTGTGGGATCTTGGACTAGATGCACTGTGCCTCTGTGCCTCAGTTTCCTCCCCAGTAAATAGGGATAAATAATCACCGTGCATGCCATGAGGACCACACAATGGTGGAGCCATGGCTAGATGAATTAGAAGGAAGTGCTTTCAGAAGGAGGAGGAGGAGGAGGAGAAGAAGAGAAGAGCAAGAGGGAGAAGCTGCAGCTTTATGGGGGAAAACTCATTTTATTACATATACTTAACTGGATAGTTCTCTACAAAATCAGAAAGCATGTGGTTGACTTGTTAGAGCAATGCTTTTAGGGTGAGGCAGGTTTTATCCCACAGAGAGCTGGTGGTGGCGTGGGTTAGCCCAAGCTTCAAGCTGTGGCACCTTGATGGAGTCAGTCACCCTCTGAGAACTGTAGTTCTCTCACCAGTTAAAAGGAAGCTGCCTAGGTGGCTGTGTGTTGCAGGACAAAGACAAGGCATCTCCTAAAAGAGACATGACACATGTCTTCTCTAGGGATTCTTGGGTTCTTGAGGAAGATAAATTTAACATGCAAGCATTAAGACTAGTGATCAGAGAGGTCTAAGGTGATAAGAATGGGACTGCATGGGGCCAGTGCAGCATGTGGGACAGCCCCAGATGGGGGACCTAGGTACCTGCATACCATATGCACTCTCAAGAACTTTGCAACAACATAGGACAGTTGTTCTGGAGCCAGGGGTCCTCAGGTTCAAGTTCTGTTTCTGCCTTCCACCCTGGGCAGATTGTTTCACTCCTCAGTGCCTCAGTTTACCCACCTGTACCAAGATTTAATTAGGATGATGCATGGCAATTGTTTAGCACAGTGCCCCGGACAGAAGTCCCCACCAAATGAGAGTCATTACTGTTATTGACATTATTATTATTAATCCAAGGTTCCCGATATTGCCTACAGCTTAGTTCTCTTCCCTTCCTGGGCATTTCCATCTTCTAAATGGAGGACCTGCTTTGCAGCAAGGAAACTGCCCTCCAGGAACTACTGTGTGATGTGTGGTGCGGACGGGTGTGCGCGGGGGACTCAAGCGCTGGAGTAACCCAGGGGCCAGTTAGGGAGGAGGAAGAGGGAGGCAGGAGAAGCAGCGGGTGCTACGGCGGAAGTTCACCGAGTTGATAAAGCTCTTAAAACCCGGGAGGAAAGCTCGCACGCAGGCGCGCGGCCCGCGCGACGCCTCCAGGCCGTGCAAAGCCGGCAGGCCGAGTCTGACAGGGGCGGCCGCGCGGGCGCCTCCCGCGCCCCCTCCTCGGGCCGGCCCTCGCCAGCGCCGGGGCCCGCGCGGGCTCGGGCGCTTTATCTCCCTGGGTCCCTCCCCAGACGCTTTCGCCAAGCCCGAGGGAGAGGCGCAGCCTCCGCGGGCCGCGTCCTTCAGGCTCCGGCCTCACACGGGCAGGGGCGGAGTCCTGCCGCCCCCCGCGCGCCATTGGCTCACCCGCGTAGCAACAGCGGCGGGCGGACCAATGGGAGCCACGCGGCCGTCGGCGCCGCTCCAGGGCCTGGGCTGCCGGAAGACGCTGGCGCTCCTGGCCGAGCGAGCGGACGCGGCGCTCCTTGCAGCCCTGCGCTGACTCTTCGTTCTTTCTCTCGCTCCCCTCTCCTCGCTGCCGCTCGCTTTTCCAGGCGTCCCCAGTTTGAGACGCCGAGGGGCGGCCCTTTCGGAAGGTCATCTCTCTCCACCCGCCGGAAGGGAAGGAACGTGGCGGGGGAAACGCTCTTTGAGGCTTTCGAGTGTCCCGCGGTCGCAGTCGGCAAAGACGGCGCGCAGAGCTTAATTACTGTGGCTCCAGTTTTAATGGAATGTGCATTTGTTGGAACAAATCTGCAGGATCTGTACCCAAAGTCAGGGCGGGGACCACTAGTTTGAACTCCTTTTATGTGCCAAGTTTTGTCCTTGGAGTTTTATGTCTTACCACATTTAATCCTTGCCTTGATTCCTGGAAATGGGTCCCCCGTCTCCATATAATTGATGACAAAACTGAAGTTCAAAATGGTGAGGGGAAGGGTCAAGGTGACTCTGAGTACATTGCCCAGCGGGATGCAGATCCAGGCTGGTCCAGTTGCAAAGACCACTCTGTTTCCAGGATGCCCCAGGCCTCCATAAGCACATTTAAGTATGAAAAAATCATCTAGAACGAGTGCAACTTACGAGCTCTGGATTTTCTGTTTGTTTTCCTCAAGGCGGGACAACTGCAGGGGCCCCTCCACTAAAGGCCCCACATTTGGTTTAGTGCTCTGCTGTCCCACTCTTGAAATACTTAAGGAGTTTTGAAGAAACTCCATTTCATTTTGCTCTGGGCCTGCGAATACCAGCCACTCCTGCCTCCAGGCTTCTAGGACAGTCCAAAGAGGGCAGCAGATTTAAATGGCCCAGAGGAATCTCACAGTTTAGAAATTTAGGACCTCAAGTAAAAGAGGAGGCTTACAAAGTCTCTACCCCTCTCTGCCACACACACACACACACACACACACACACACACACACACACACACTCACTTCAGCACACACCCAGCAGAATTAGTCAGTTTTATTACACTTTTACTGTAATTTGAATCTCCAGGCTATTAAATGGGAGTGTATATATTTATGGCTGTGTGTGTGTGTGTGTGCGCGCGTGTGCATGCATGCAACAAGGGAATAGGGGGTTGGGGAATTTACAACGTACAGACACAATCCTATTCTTTCCTTTCAGAGGACACTACAGGGGATTCGGACCAGGCCCCTGCTTTTATGAAATGCAAACTCGGGAGGTTTTCCAGTGGCGGTAAACGCCAGTCCATGTGCGAGAGAGGCTGGGGTGGCGCCAGGTCCTGGGGGAGGAGTCAAGCCTTGAATCTCCTCTCCACTGGGCCTGAAAACCACAGACTCTTGCATCTGTCTTGTCCCTAAATCTGAATCTTCTTTCCTGGCAAAAGAAGAATCTTTCCTGGTTTTTATTCTCTGGAGTGTGCTGATTTTTCTCTCTTAGTTAAGAGATTACTGGTGAATCACCGATGGTGTGAAATCTGGAATAAATGAGAAGGATTTCTGAATGTTTAGCTGACCCTTATTTTGCCAACAGAGATATTAATCATGTGTTGTAGGGGTTGTGAAAGTCTCAGAAGTGGCTAGTAACCTCTTTTCCGTGGCTAAGGGAACAGAGGCCCAAAGAACTAAGCCAAGTTAGCTTGAGGCACACAGCTGGGTAGTGGTGATATTTGGGTTAGAATCCACTTGTCCTGACTTTCATTCCAGGGCTCACTTATGTTTTTAATTTCTATCAGAACAGAGAAGCTTTGCATAAACTGTTCATGTGGGGAGAGGTTGTTGATTTAATGAATAACAATGTAGAGTCAAAGTAGAAAGTGGCTAACCTTCATTAGCCCCTGCTTTGTCCCCTGTCATCTAATTTAATTTAATCTTCAGGACAACTTTTTGAGTGTTTTCATTAAACAGATGAGGAAAGGGAGGCGAGGAGTTGTGAAGTCACTTGCCTAGGGCCCCTCATCTTGGAAATGGATTAGCCAAGATGGGAGCTCAATTCCTCTTAACCCCTGAAGAGCAGAGGTAATCAAATCCTTGTGGCTCCATTGTGGATCATTTTAATGACAATGCAGACTAATGAAATGAGTCTGTACCTATCAGAACAACATATAAAGTGGAAAGTAATCCCTGTTAAAATTCCAGCATCCTTTTTTTTTTTTTTTTTTTTTTTTTTTTTTTTGCAGACATTGAAAAACCAATCCTTGAGTTTGTATGGAACTGCAAAGGTCAGTTGATTAATCAAAAGAAATCTGAGTAGCTTTATTAATATCTGGCAAAGTAGACTTCAGAACAAGGAATAGTATCAGAGACAAAGAAGAAGAATATATAACGATCAAGGTGTAAATTAACAAGAAGACATAACAATACTAACAGTACAAACTGAGAAATCTGAAAAGAGAAATACACAAATCCACAATTCTAGCTGGAAGTATCAATACTCACTCCTTGTAGTAATTGATAAAATAGTCAGAAAATCGCTAAGCATGCAAAAGACTTGGACGACACTATCAACCAAACAAACCTAACTGACGTTTATAGAACTTTCCACTGAACAACAGAAGATTCAACATTCTTTTAAAGTGCATATAGGATATACCTCATGTCAAGATATATTCTGAGGGGTCGGATGTGGCTCAACTGATTGGGCGTCCGTCTCCCATATGGAGGGACCTGGGTTCGATCCCCGGGACCTCCCGGTAAAATATATATATATATGTATATATATATATTCTGGGCCTTAACAAATTCAAGTGAATTGCATCCATAACAAGTATGTTCTTTTTCCACAATCAAAAAGAGAATGGTATGGGGAAAATACCAAAATTTTTGAAATTAAACAAGGTATTGATAAATAACCAATAAGTCACCAAGGAAGTCGCAGGTGAAATCAGAAAATATTTTAACCTGAATGTAAACAAAAACACAACATATTAAATGTGTGATGTAGACAAAGTAGTGCTTAGATGAGAATATTTAACATTAAATGATTATGTTAGAAAAGAAGAAGGTCTCAAGTTAGGCATCTAAGCTTCTACCATAAGAAAACAGGAAAAAAGAGCAAATTAAATCCAAAGAAAGCAGAATAAAGGAAATAATAAAGATGAGAGACAAAAGCAATAATATAGGGGAAAAAATAAATGAAACCAAAGCTGTTTCTTTGAAAAAAAAAAAATTCAACTGATAAACCTCTTTCCAGGCTAACCAGGACAAAGGAGAGAAAAACATGTATTACCAATATCAGGAATGAAAAAGGTGACATTATTACAGACCCTATAAACACTAAGTGGCTAATGAGGGACTAGTACAAACAAACTTATGCCCTTACATCCAATAACTTAGGTGACCAGGAAGCATTCCATGAAAGACACAAACTGTAAGAGTGCACACAAAATGAAATAGATAATCTAAGATTCATTTATCCACTAAAGAATTTTCATTCATAGTTAAAAACTTTCCAACAAATAAAATGACAGACCCAGATGGCTTCACTGACCAATTCTACCAAACATTTAAGGAAAATTAATATCCACTATATACCAATTCTTCCAGAAAACAAGAGGAGGGAACACTTCCCAATTCATTGTATAAAGCCACCATTACAGTGACATGAAACTCAGACAGGGACATTACAAGAAAAGATGTCAGACCAATAGCTGTCATGATCACTGCATTTGATGTGCTGCAAAAACTCTCAACAAAATTTCAGCAGATTGAATCCATCAATATATATAAAAAGACAATTGTACCAAGTGGGGCTTATCATAAAGTTGGTTCAACATTTGAAAATCAATGAATGCAATGCATCATCACAGTAGGTTAAAGAAAAAAAGCATATGATCATCTCTAAACTTATGCAGAAAAAGCAATAGACAAAATGCAAGTTAATCTTGGTATTAAGACTCTCAATTAACTATTATAAGGAAATTAGTGAAGCTGAGAAAGATACCTACCAAAAACCTATAGCTAGCACCATTCTTTTTTTTTTTTTTTTTTTAAGATTTATTTATTTTTTTACTTTTTAAAAATCCATTTGAACACCGCCCCCCTCTCCCCATTTCTGCAGTTTTTGTGTCCATTCTTTGGGCAATTCTCTGTGTCTGTTTCCTGCCCTCTCCTCTCATCCTTCTCTTCCAGTCTTCACTGGGATTCAATCCTGGGAAACTCCGATGTGGGAGAGAGGCATTCTGCCACCAGTGCCACCTCAGTTCCTGGTTTTTCAGTGCATCTTGTCTTTGCTCTCCCCTGCATCTCTCTCCTGTTATGTCATCATCTTGCTGTGTGGTTCGGCGGGGCCTGGGGGCTCACTCGCTTATGGGGCCTGATGGCTCACCTGCTTGTGGGGCCTGATGGCGCACTCGCGCACCTTCTATATTTTTCTTTATTTTACCGGGAGGTCCCGGGGATTGAACCCAGGTCCCTCCATATATGGGAAATGGACGCCCAGCCATTTGAGCCACATCCGTCCCCTGCTAATACCATTCTTAATACTAAAATATTGAATATGTTTTTCCTAAGATGAAGACCAGGGAAAAGATCCACTTTTATTCAACATTACACTGAAGTTCCTAGCCAGTGCAATGAGGCAAGAAAAAGAAATTAAATACATACAGATAGGACAGGCAGAAAAAAAAAAAACAACTGTCTTTATTTACTGATAACAGTATTGTCCATGTAGAAAATGCAATTGAATCTATGACAAGCTATCAGAACTAAAAATTAATTTCAGCAAGATCTCAGAATTCAAAGTGAATATACAAAACCCAAGTATATGTGTATATACTAGTAATGAATGTTAAAAATTGAAATTTCAGAATTATCATTTTCAATAACACCAAAAACATGACAGACTTAGATATAAATCATAAAAAAAAAAATATGTGCAAGATCTGTATGCTGAAATTATAAAACACTGATGAGAGAAACCTAAGAAGATCTGGAGAAATAGAAAGATATACCATATTCTGGGATTGGAATACTCAATATTGGTAAGATGCCAAATTGTCCTAAAGTTTCAACCTAATACCCATGAAAATCCCGGGAGGAATTTTTGGAGGAATCAACAAGTTTTTTTCAAAAAATTTTATGGAAAATCAATAAGCTAGAGTAGCTAAAACTATTCTGAAAAAAAAAATAGTGCTCAAACTATATGATTTCAAGACATTATAAAGCTATAGTAACAAAGCAGTGTATTATTGGCAAAAAGATATAGATCAATGGGCAGAATTGAGAAGCCAGAAATTGACCAAAACATATATGTTCATGTGATTTTCAATAAATCAAGTTCAAATTCATTTCAAAGGATAGTCTTTTCAACAAATGGTGCTAGTTTACTTGGACATCTACATGAAAAATAAATGAACATCAGTCTGTATCTTGCATCATATACACAAATTAACTCAAAATTAACAGTAATTCTAAACATATAAAACGTCTGAATAAAAATGGGAAGTATTTATGACCTTGGTTTGTGCAAAAATTTCTTAGAAACAATACAACAAACACAGTCCACTTAAAATATTGATAAATTGGACCTCATCAAAATTTAAATTTTCTGCCCTTCAAAAAATACTGTTAAAATTAATTTAAAAAGCTTCAAACTGTTAGAAAAGGGTTATATAATACATATCTGAAAAAGGATTTGTATTGAGAATCCATAAAGAACATGCAAAACTCAATAAGAAAACAACCTTAAAATTGGACAAAAGATTTCAATAGACACTTTACTAAGGAAGATATAAAGATGGTGAATGAATACATGAAAAGATGCTTAACATCATTAATCATTAGGGAAATTCAAGTTTAAACCACAATGAGCCATCTATTAGAATGGCTGAAATAATTTGTAGAAACCAAACTGGCAATATCATGTGCTATCAAGGAACAAGTAGGACTGTAATATCTGGTGAGCAATATCTTTTTCCAGACCCATTTTTTAAATAACAAGAATAAAACATTCTCAACAAAATACTCTCTAATCAAATCCAATTAAAAGAATTATTCATCAAACATGATAATCTCAATTGATGCAGAAAAGACATTTGATAAAATACAGCATCCTTTCTTGATAAAAATACTCCAAAAGATAGGAATTGAAGGAAAATTTCTCAACATGATAAAGTCCATATATGAAAAACCCATACTAACATTGTACTCAATGGTGAAAAGACTGAAAGCTTTCTCACTGAGAGCAGGAAGAAGATAAAGATGCCCACTGTCATCACTGTTGTTCAGTATAGTGCTAGAGGTTCTAGCTAGAGCAACTCAGGCAAGTAAAAGAAATAAAAAGCACCCAAATTGGAAAGGAAGAAGTAAAGCTTTCGTTATTCGCAGATGATATGATCCTATGCCTAGAAAGTTCCAAAAAGCTATAACAAAGCTACTAGAGTTAATAAATGAGTTCAGCAGGGTGGCAAGATAGAAGATTTATATGCAAAAACCAGCAGTGTTTCTATACATTTGTAATAAGCAATCTGAGGAGGAAGTCAGGAAAAAATTCCATTTACAATTGTGACTGAAAGAATCAAATACAGGAATAAACTTAACCAAGGATGTAAAGCACTTGTATTCAGAAAACTACAATGTATTGCTAAAATAAATCAAAGACCTAAATAAATGGAAAAACATTCCATGTTCATGGATTGGAAGACTACTAATTTGTCAATTCTACCCAAACTGATATACAGATTCAATGCAATCACGATAAAAATTCCAACAGCCTTTTTAAAAGAAATGGAAAACCCAATTATCAAATTTATTTGGAAGGGTAAGGGGCCCAAAATAGCAGAAACATCTTACAAAGGAAGAACGAAGTTGGAGGCCTCTCACTTCTGACTTTAAATTCTATTACCTAGATACAGTGGTAAAAACAACATGGTACTATCATAAAGATAGACATATAGACCAATGGACCAAACAGATGGTTCAGAAACAGACCCTCACATCTATGGTCAAGTGATTTTTGACAAGGCTGTCAAGCCCACCCAGCTGGGGTAGAACAGTCTTCTCAACAAATGGTGCTGGGAGAACTGGATATATATATCCAAAAGAAAGAAAGAGGATCCCTATCATACACCTACACAACAATTAACTCAAAATGAATCAAAGACCTAAATATAAAAGCTAGAACCATAAAACTCCTAGAATAAAATGTAGGGAAACATCTTCAAGACCTGGTGGGAGGTGGTGTTTTCTTAAACCTTACACCAAAGGCATGAGCGATGAAAGGAAAAATGGATAAACGGGACCTCCTCAAACTTAAACACTTCTGTGATTCAAAGGACTTTGTCAAGAAGGTGAAAAGGCAGCCCACTCAATGGGAGAAAATATTTGGAAACCACATATTCAATAAGAGTTTGATTTCCATGCTATGTTAAGCGGTAGTACAACTCAATTATAAAAGAGCAAGCAATTCAATTTTAAAAAATGGGCAAAAACTTAAATAGACATTTCTCCAAAGAGAAAATACAAATGGCAAAAAAGCTCTTAAAAAATATTCAATATCACTAATTATTAGGGAAATGCAAATCAAAACTACAATGAGATAAAATAATTACACCTCACAGAATGGTCATTATTAAAACAAAACAAAACAGAAAATGACAAGTGCTGGGGAGGATGTGGAGAAATAGGAACACTGCTTCACTGCTGGTGGGAATGTAAAATGCTTCATCCTCCATGGATGACACTGGCAGTTCCTCAGGAAGCTAAATATAGAACTGCCATATGATATGGCAACCCCTCTACTAGGAATATATCCAGAAGAACTGAAAACAGTGAGGCGAACAGATACTTGCACACCGATGTTCATAGTGGCATTATTCACATTTGCCAAAAGATGGAAATAACCCAAGTGTCCATCAACCAATGAATGGATAAACGAAATGTGGTATATACATACGATGGAATACTATGCTGCTGTAAGAAGAAACAAAATTGGGACACATATGATAACATGGATGAACCTTGAAAACATTATGCTGAGTGAAATAAGCCAGACACAAAAGGACAATTATTATATGGTCTCACTAATATGAACTAAATTTGAAAAATAAACACAAGAGTTAAAACCTAGAGTGTAGGTTACTAGGAGATAGGATGAGGGCTGAAAAGGGGTACTGAAGCTTAATGTATGTAGAATTTTCAATTAGCTTAACTGTTAAAGTGTGGAAATGGATAGAGTTGATGGTAACACATTATAGTGAATATAACTAAGGTGGTGGTTTATAAATGGGATTGTGGCTGAAAGGGGTAGTCTAGGAATGTAAATGTCATTTGAAAGAAAGCTAGAGAATAATCTAGGAACTGAATATCATAGTGAACATGGAGGTGGATGAGGATTACGGTTAATGGTACAAATACGAGAATGTTCTATGAACTAGAAAAAAATGTATCTCACTAGTATAAAGTGGTAAGCACATGGTGATGCATGGAAAATACAATTAATGTAACTTATGGACTATAGTCAACAGCAATATTGTAATATTCTTGCATCAGTGTCAAAGAAGACATATCAACACTAAAGATCAATAATATGGGGATATGGGATTTTTCTTTGGGACTAAGGAAGACACTCAAAAATTTACTGATGCAATAACTACACAATTGAAAGTGAGAGCCACTGAGTGTGCACTTTGGATAGATTGTATAAGGCAGGGGACTCTATAAAACTCAGTGAACAATGTGGTGGAAGATGGACTGTAGATAACAGTACAAATATTAGAGTGTTCTCTCACGAACTATAACAAATGTATAATACGAATACATGGTGTTAATAATAGGAGGGTATGGAAAAAATATGCCAAATGTACGCTATGGACTGTAGTTAGTGGTAATAGTCTGATTGATGTCCTTTCATAATCTGTAACATATGTTCCACAGCAATGTAAGGTGTTGGTGGAAGAGTGACATATGGGAATTCTGCACATTATGCATGACTGTTTTATAAGCTCACAACTTCTCTAATAAAAAATACATATTTTAAAAAAAGAATACCCACAATTACAAGAAAAGGCTACTAAAATACTCCTCTTTCCTTTTCCAAATATGTATCTGGGTGAGGTCAGCTTTTCTATGTATACTTCAGCCAGTATAACATATTATAACAGATCAAATCCAATATCAGATAAGAGAATCCAATTGTCTTTTATTAAGCCAGACATTAAAGTGATTTGCAAAAATGTAAAGCAATGTCACTCTTCTCACTAATTTCTTTTTGCTTTGGAAAATATGGTTATTTTTTAAAAAACTGTTATACTTGTCTAAAAAAATGGAGAAAACCCAAATGTAATTCAACTGGTGAGTAAAAGAATTGTGGTATATCCATATAATGAAATACAACTCAGCAATATAAAAGAGCACATTTGTTATGCATGCAGGAACATAAATGACTCTCAAACACTTTATGTTAAATGAAGAAACCAGTGGCAAAAGTAAAGTACTCTATGATTCCAATTATGTAACACACTGGAAAGTAGAAAACAAAAAACTATAGGAACAGAAAACATGATTTTCTGTTGCTAGAGGTTGAGGGTAGCATGGCAGGTTGATTACAAAGGAGCACAAGGGAACTCTTTTGGGTAATGGAAATATTCTACATCTTAAAAATGGTAGTGGCTCCATGACTACACATTTGTCAAAATTCATATTAACTGAACATAAAAGGTCAATTTTATTGTTTATAAGACCTTATAAAACCTAACTTTAAAAAGAAATAATAATAATAAAATCTTGTCATTAGGAAAGGAAGCTCATAGGCAAATAAGGAAACGTTCATTTGGCTCTAGTAAGAATGGTGAACGTGTCTCATTACAATTATTTATGAATTGGTCATCTCTAATGAAGGTCGATACTTTTTAAATGTATGAATATTGTGGCTTTTCCTCCATTAAAATAAAACTGAACTCAGATGCTTAGTTTTCCTGATATGGTGTAGAAAGATTTCCCAGTGAATGTGAAGATGGAAGAGATTTATTCAGCTTGGCTTCCACCATCCACACACTCTGAGTTATCATCCCTCAGGACAACCAAGCTCCATGTAGCACAGTTTCAAAATTCCAAACAAAGCTGAGAACATTGCACAGTGTGTTCTGTAGGATACTAGTCCCGTGAAATAGATGTTCCATGGAAAAAAGATTTGGTATCCTGTGACAATTCTATATATTGCACACCTGTTTTGAAGACTCACAAAACTAACTAGCATTTAAGCTCTATGGAAAGGACTAGAGGAAAGGAACCTGTTTCGACTTCCTCTAAACTGCTGTTCCCCTCACTTATTTGACTTTGTTACATAAAATCTCTAAAATTACAGATTAAACTCCTGGAAATGCTGTTTACATTTGTAGAAGGGAAAAGAGTAGCCTCTCTGGTATATTTCCTATCATCTCAGGCCTGTTTTAGCTACTTTGTATTTATTATCCTATTTCATCCTCTCCATACTTTTTGTGAGATACAAAGTTCATTTTTAGAAGAAGTTGAGACTCAGAGTCATCAGGTAACTTATCTGTATCTACAGAGCCAGGGGACTTGTCTGTCTCCCTTATCTAAGCATTGAGGTTTGAGAAAGACAGAGGATAATCTGATAGGACCGACTCAGCTGATGTAGAAATGCAACCATTTCTGGTGACCACAGGGAATTTCTGTAATATACAGTTCCTCCTGCTCCCTGCATTTGAAATTGTAGTCTGCCATTAGTAGACCTAATTTATCATGAAAGTGGAGTATCTTAGGGACCTTTTGGTCACAAAAATAGAAAAAACCATTTGCTAGAAAATACAAAGAACTCTACAGAAACTTACAAATGACAAAGGCACATGTCTTGAACCTGTGGGTAAAGCATGCAGCTAGGCCTCATAGGATTTGGAACCAGTAATGGGAAAGAAAGCTTTCAGGACCTCTTCCCCCTCCCTCCCCTTCCCGATCTATTTATCCTCATGACATCTTCTCTTCTCACCGTAGATACGCTCCAGGTGTTCTTTCCCTTTTCCCAGCTCCTCCACACAAAGGGACAAACATGGCCATCCCAAATCTACTTTACTTGTTCTTACAAAGGTTACCCCCTGCAAACAACTGACTCCCCATCCAATAGCCCAGCTGAGCGGATGTGAATGGTCCAGCTTGCCTAAGTGTCTACCACTGGACCACTGTGGCCAGGACTGACCAGGCTTGTGAGAAACTGGCCTGCCTCTCAGAAATAGTGCTTGATTTGGCCCATAGACTATAGGCCAGGGTTCCCAAAGGCTCCATGACGGTAAGACTCACCTGGGGGACTTGTTGAGCTACAAACCCCGAGGTCCCAAAGCAGACTTGCTGAATCACAATCTCTACAGTGGTACTCAGACTTAACTGCACATGGGAATCACCTGGAGAGCCTTAAAACCACTGATGCCTGGATCCCACACTGCAAGTTTTCTGATGGTACTGGTCTAGAAGACAGCTTGGTCATCAGGAGTTTTAAGAGCTCCCCAGTTGAATGTAATGTGCAATCAAGGTTGAGAACCCAGGAAGGCTATGGGAAGCTGCGGGTTTAATAAACATCCCAGGCAAATCAGAAGAATTTGGAAACACAGCTACAAATTAGATACCCCACAGGGATAAAGGAGCAAGCACACTGACAGGTTGTTTAAGAAGAGGATGTGGGAGAGAAGCCAGGGTTAGCCTAGTGGTCCCCTTAACTCAGGTTCAGACCTGGTGTAATTTGAGCATTTTCTAGGAAAATTGAGTTTTGGGTGGTGGGTTGAAAAGAGATGGAGAGAAATAACCAGAGCCTGGAGACCATTTACCATTAGTTCTGTTTCCTTTATACTCCCATTTTATATTTTTTGGCCATCTATTATATACTAGGGATCATTCCAGTAAAGGGGCTAGTGACCCAGTGGTGAATAGTAACATAGGTGCTGGGATCCTTTAGTGTGGAACTTGACTTAGGCTGGCTTCAATGATGGGGCAAAGTCTTGACGGATCTAAAAACTACGACAATAAGATAGTATATTCTCGTTCTGGCCCTTTTCATCATGCTTATTCTTTCTCAGAGAAAGCCCACATATAATGGCTGCAAAATACTTTGAAATCCTGATTTAGAAACACTTAGCTGTCCCTGTCAACAATGAGTCCCATGATATTTTTAGCATCTCACCAGAATTTAAACAAACAAATAAACAAGCAAAATCTCTACATAATGGGACAATCTTCTAGAGAGAAAATTATGGCTTTATGACCAACTTTTATGGATGGATTCTGTTAACCATTGGCTGCAAGAATTCACAAATTCTAGTCACCTTCTAGTCAAAGAGAAATTCCTCCCAATTCCGGGAGAGAGTTGCATTTTTCTTCCGGCTTTCTTTCCTCCCTTCTTCCCCTCACTTCATCTTTCTCTGGAGGGCTCGTTGTTTATGCTCCAGCTCTCTCACCCCAAAATCACTTTCAACTTTAACAAATCCAACGCTCAGCTCATTTCTGGTGATGCTTTCATATTGAGAAAGCGTGAAAAACTAAGGAGCACTTTTCCAAACCAAGCTTCCCTTTACCAGATAATTCCGAGCTCCTTATTTTACTTCCGGTGTAGGTGGTTTATTATTATTTTTTTCCTTCACCGGCATCCAAATTCAAACATTGACAGTTTCACAGGCTGCCAAAGTGTGTTTTATCAAAAGAAGAGGCTGCTGGGTCAGAGCTGCACAGACTAGAAAGAGGACAGGGAGGGGTGCTCAGACGCGGGGGCAGCCCTAGGGCCAGGTGTCTGCACCTCTCCTTACCCCTCCTGCAGCCCTGTGAACTGTTATTTCACCCATTTTGTGGATGTTGAAATTGAATCTCAGAGCTTTGGATGGCAGGAGGTGGCTAACCTAAGTAATAATTAGTATTTGCGTTTGTAAGAGGAGTGCTGGCTTCACTGTTAGGTTTGTGCGCTCTGGTGTGCTGGGAAGGAGGGCAAGAAGAAAACTAAGCATTTTACTGAGAACACACCAAACCAAAGCTCCCATGGACCCCTTACACCTCTGCTGTCTGGAATGGCTTGGGGCAGGGCACAGTAAAGACTTGTTCCCCAGCCAACGTTTGCCTTTGCTTTTTCGTAAGTGCCTTATAGGAACAGCTCTGCCTGTCTGTGTCTGGGAATGATACGCAGGTGTCGACACGCCTGGCGGCTCCAGGACATACCTGGGGTGCAGACTTACGTGACATGGAACATCCCAGCAAAGTCTGGTGCTTTTGCAATACTTTGTTCACCAGGGCCTCGTGCACCGTTTGGGGTGTCCAATTCAGCAAGCCTGGTCCCGGTTCCCAAAGGGATATTCTATTTCTAAGAAGAAGATGAAGAGGCTCCTCTTTCAGATTCAGAGGGAGAGGGATGCTGCTGCTTTTGTTTGCTGAGGGGACATTTTTAATGCCCGCGTTGTTTCTCCTAGAATCTGCATTTTCAGATCGGGCTTCTGCCATCTAAAGCCCGGTAGGCAGCCTAGGGTTAAAATGTTAAGTTCGGGAGCTATTTTTCGTGTGTGGTGGTGGCGGTGGTGGGGGGGTGTTGGTGCTTCAATCCAACAGCATCATATTTGACCAAATCATTAGAAATTGCCTCATTTCTCATCTCCTCTCCCTACCACAGAAAAACTGTTGTTCCAGTTATTTCTTTAAAAGGAAACCAATTTTGGTTTAGGAACATGGGCCATGGATGATATTTTTTACATTTCACCAGTGTTTTCCACAGTTCCTTTCATGAACATTGCTGTGTATGTTTGGTGTAGATGTGTGATACAAACACATAAATACATCTATGCATATATATATATTTATACACACAGATTAATGAATTCAGTCTTTTTTTCTCTCCAAACCTGGAGAGAAAAACCTGGAGAATTTGAGCAAGAGGAGTTCTAATTTATAAAATAATAATATTAATAAAAACAAATTGAATTTTAGCGTCCTTGGTATATGCAAATATCTTGAATTATTCTAATTTCTTTCTTTCCCTCTCTTTCTCATTCATCTCTTCCCAACCAGCACCCTCTTCCATCTCCTCTCTGCCCACACCAAGAGAACTAGTTGCTTTCTCTCCTGACCTTTACTTCAACACCAGAAACTTAAAACAAAACACATGGCCCAGGACAGGGTGCTGTCTTCAGTTTTCCCTAGCCTTCTTCTGATACCTTCTTGTTGGTTTTGGATTCTATCCCCCTAAAACCCAAGAGCACACTTTCTAGGTATGGAGCAAATAAGGGCTCTTTCCACTCAGCAGAATCTTGCTGAGTGTGTGGGATGCACTAACTCAGTGGGGCAAGGTTTGATTGTAAGCAGCTGACAAGCTCCAGCCATCTGGTATGTGCACTTGCCAAAGAGGCTGTCCCTTGTGGTTGCTTAAGAAAAACATTTGTAGTCTCTGGGTCACAACGGCTTCTTCTTTGTTCTCATAAATGCTGACTTTAGGCTTGCTTTTTCCCCATAGGCTCAGGGTGAGGCATCTAAAAGGGGGCCAGTGGCTCATGGGGACAACCCTAGGTCTGTGGACCAAGCAGCCTTTTATGTGAACACCCACCTTCAAGACCCTTCTCTTGGGTTCCTGGGAGGCTATATGATGCCCCCCCCCCCCCCCCACCCTTAATGCTATATTCTCTTGGTTCCTCCTATAGGTCAAAACTTTGGTGTTACCTAGGAGGGGGCAGCCTCCCCATCTTTGTCAGGAAGGCACTTGCTCCAACATGGAACATTGCACAGAATAGCCACTTAATGTCGGTAGAATACTGCAATGTGTCAATGAGCACGGATGAGCCCAGTTCAGGAGGGGTGAGGCCTGGCCCCAGGACATGGACTCAGAGAAAGGGTTGACTCTGGGCCCCATGGGCTCACTGAGTCCTGTACCTTGCCCTAAGAAGCACCCACTCTTCAGAAAGGGTCATATTTGCTTTGGGACTTTCATAATCAAAAGCACTCTGGGACTACGGATGTTCCTTATGGACAAATGGGTTCCGTGGTGCAATGTGGACAGTCCCAGGGGATAACATAAGGAAGACCGTCCTCTTGACCACTTATCACGATGCTTTTGCCTGACTGGGGCCCCCCTGGACCTGGGCATGGCAGTGGACGCTTGGCATGGAGACGGCAAGGCGGGCCTCTGTTTGGCATATGTGCCTTTAAAATTTATTTTTAATTTATTCTTAGATTCTTATCAATAGTCTTTATTTTTAGAATAGTTTTATATTTACAAATATTGTGAGCAGATAGGACAGAGAGTTCCCATATAGGCAGCACACACACAGTGTCTCTTGTTGGGCACATCTTGCTTAAGTATGACATACTTGTTACAATTAAACCAATATAGAGATGTCTTTATTAACCAAATCTATAACTTACTTAGCTTTCCTTTGTTTATACCTAATATCCTTTTTCTGTTCCAGAACTGCATCCAGGATAGCTTTCATGTCTTTTTAGGTTCCTCTTGGCTGTGACAGTTCCTCAGACTCCCTGTTTTTGATGAACTTGATAGTTTCGAGGAATGCTGGACAAATATTTCATAGGATGCTCTAAATTGGAATTTGTCTGATGTTTTTTTCTCATGATTAGAGATGGGTTATGGGTTTTGGGGAGGAAGACCACAGAGCTAAAGTATCATTCTCTTCACATCATATCAAGGTCCGTGAAGTTGGCCTTGATCGCCTGGCTGTGGCAGGGCTTATCAGGGCTTATCAGGTTTTCCACTGTAAAGCTGCTCTTTTCCCTGATTTTAATTCTGTACTCTTTGGGAGGAAGCCACTATACCATATGTATTTTTGTTGTTGTTGTTGTTGACTTCCCATTTTTATTTTCTAGGTTAGAGAAGTTTAATATTATTTTATTAACTAATAAGCAGAAAATCTAGTTAAGAAATAAAGGTCACCAGTGAATTCTGTGTTCATTCATATCCTGGTAGCCTCTTGGTTTTTTTTTTTTAATTTTTTTAATTTTTTTTTATTATGGGTAACTGAAAACAAAAATACAAACAGATATATGCACACCAATGTTCATAGCGGCATTGTTCACCATTGCCAAAAGTTGGAATCAGCCCCGGTGCCCATCAACAGACGAATGGATAAGCAAAATGTGGTACATACATACAATGGAATATTACTCAGCGGTAAGAAGGAACAAAGTGCTAACACATGGAATAACGTGGATGAATCTTGAAGACCTTATGTTGAGTGAAGCAAGCCAGGCACTGAAGGATGAACAGTATATGACCTCACTGATCTGAACTGAGGAAAGTGAGCAGTCTCTGAGAACCATTGTCTGAAAGATAGGTTAACAAAGGAGAGTAAGAGAAGAGCAGGCTTTGAGCCATCACCCATATGGACATAATCACCATATGTATTTTTGTTCTCGAGGGCGTGTACTTCAGTTGTTTTATGTGGTCCTGTGTTTGTGAGTCTCAGCATACAGAGAATGGATTTTCTGTATATCTTTGATACTCTGTAAATTTTATAAAACACAAAGACTTATGGTCAAGATTACTTGTGTGTGTGTGTGTGTGTAATGGGAGGTCAGAATTTTGTGCAAGGAAATCTGTAATTGATTTATTTCTGTAACATCTTTTGAAAAAACAAAGGTGTAGTCACTATGTACATGGGTATTTAGTTAAGGAAAACTGGTTATATTGGCATGGGCATATTTATAACAAGAGCAACTGCTGATAACCATCGGGTGTTCAGTAGGGCCAGTCCTATGTGAAGGAATTTACATTCAGCATCTTACAAATGGAGTTATCCAAATTTTCAGATGGCTGTGTGGCCTTGGGCAATTCCCTTACCCTCTGTATTCTTCCATCTCCTCCTCTTTATGTGGGGGGCTGGAGAAGGATCTGTCTCATCCCAGAGTTGTGTGAATAAATGCGATGGGTATGTATGTGATCCTAGGTGAGCTCGATGAGTCACCCAAGATCGCTCAGCTGAGAAGGGGCTGGGCTTGAATCCCATCTGAGTCTGGCCAAACTCATCTCTGTGACCACCACACCAAAGGCTACATGTCCTCCCAGGCCTGGAATTATCCTGGGAGAAGGAAGAGCAGGAGAAGATAGATTGTGCACCCAGGAGTGCAGCTTCCTAGTTTCTCCTGTAGCCACCTAATCTTCAGGTAGGGCTTGTCACAGGATCAGAAGTCTCTACTGAGTAGGGTTTTCATGAGCACTCTTTTCATCTCTTCCCAGAGGGACACCCTGGGGCATTCTAAGATACTGGCTTTAAAAGTTGCCTTGCTTTCTTCCCTCCTAAATGCTGATTAATAGGAGCCTATATAAAGGACCTATCTCTTTCTTCTCTGGCCCATGAGCTGTTAGGAAACCCTCAAGGAGGCCACCATCCCTGCAAGTATGGTGAACTTCTATCGTTACTTTGGTTTTTGGGAAATGCAATCAGCACATGAAGCTAAATAGATGCACTTTGAAATGAAAATGATCAATAAAAATTCCAAAATTGGCTGAAAACTACCACCATCCCTGCCTGGTTTGTGGAGTTTTCATGCTGACTTATTTTAATTCTATACAAATGCCTAGAGAAGAGTAAAAACTCTTTCTTTATTTTCCGTTGCTCAAAAGCCTGCTAAAGACTTTTTGCGGCCATAATAAATGAAAGTTGTCTTGAGGAAGTGTCTGAAAGAAGGAAAAATGCAAATGTTTAGGTTTTGGTCTGAAAAGAAAGGATGGTGATTATTAAAGAGAAAACACTGGGGACAAAATAGCTGCCTCAGAAACCCTAAAGGTTTCTTCTCTTTTGGGTGCCCTTGAGGTAGTTTGACTTGTAAATATAAACTGATTTTAACTGGCCTCCTGAGTGGCCTTGAAACCTGAGACCAGAACTAGTCAAAGCTTTTTATGTTACCCAACCACATGGAACAAAATGAAGATGCTGTCACTGGGCGCTTAATCAGCAGGCGCAGTCAAGCCTTTCATTCCTTGTGTACTGCAGTCAACAGAAAGTTATTGCTTAATTAACCCCTCTGAATGAACACCTGATAATTAATAAACCCATGAAGTATACCCTAAGGCTTTAAGTTGAAGAAGGCTCCTCACTTCAAGTGGAAAAGAGAAAAAAAAAATGCTGAATTAATGGGAAAAAATTCCGGTAGAAGGCAAAGCAATTAGGATTAGTGAATTCCATTTCATTTAAAGTTCCAAGATATAGAAGCCATTTATCTAACAAATTAATAATGGGAGTGACTTGTCTAATATAGTAATATTTTAGTGGAAATCCAAACTGAGTAATTTAATGATAGACAAGCTTCCATATATATATATAATTTTTGTCATGCTTTGTAAAAAAATATCACTGTGCTCTGATAGTTTTAGATTTATGCATCTCTTCTAAATTAGTTCCCACTTCAGTTTGGAATGGTACATTTAATATTATGGCTCTGTAGAAAATCAATATTTTTTAGTGTTTTCTTTCATTTTAAAGAGCTTTGTCATCGTGCTAATTGTGCCACCACAAGAATAGATAAGGGTTGATAAGGTGGCTCATGTTTCACAGGTAATATAAAATTTGCCACAGATTATAAATGAGGACTATTGGGAGATTCTCAAAAGGGCCACGGGGGAGCAGGATGGTAGGGCAGAAGAGGAGATATTAACTTATGGCCATGAATAAGTTTTCTCTTTAAATAGAGAGAAACTATGAGGTATATTCCCCAAAGTGTTTGCAGTAATGATATTGTGACAAAGATCCATTGTGGTAGAGTTTTTCATTGAGTCTCTGGGGTTTTGCCTGGGGCCCAAGGCAGGTGACAAACCCTGAGAACACTGTCCTTCTGACCCTCCTTTGGAGGAGGGATCCATTCATTCATTCAACAGATACACCAGGCATTTCATACTAGTGCTTGCCCTACCCTCAAACCACTGGGGGAGCCACTAGAATCGTCTTTACTTGGCCCCTTACTCTCAGAGTTCAATGCCAGAGATGAATATACTCCAACATGGCAGGGGTCATAGCAACTAGCTAAGGTGACACATGGTCCAAAAAGATCAAAGACCTTGGAGAAAGACAGAATGGCACCCAAGTCCCCCTAGCCACTTCCTAGCAGTGGGACTTTGCACAGGTGTGTGCTTCAGTTTCCTTAACCTGCAAAAAGGAATAGAAATCTTTTCTACATAGGCTAGTAATGAAGCATTGTACGTAAAATCTCTAGCCTGTGGTGAGTACCCAGGAATGTAAGTCATCTTTTCCATTTTCTGCAGGTATGCAAAGTCTTGGAGGGATCCCAAAGCTTTTAAATAATAATACCTGCAGTAGCACAGAGTAAATATCATACTAGGCACCCTGCACAGAGCTTTCTAGAATAGTTGCAATCCTAAGAGAGCGGTATCATTTAGCCCTATTTGAGAGATGAAGAAACTGAGGATCCACCTTTCTTATATAATTCAATACTAATCCTATTATTGCTGATAATGAACCTTCACTGAGTGCCAGGCATTTGGCATTTTCATCTCATTTGTTCCTCATTTTTTCAGTCAATTAAATATTTACTTAATGTGAGGTATTCCTGGTCATCCAATCAGTATATACAGGTAAACAGGCTAGAACTCACAAATCCAGTCCAGGAGACAATATATAGCAAAACTATGAGGTAGAGGCTCTTCTTTTATAACTAAGGAAGAAGAGGAGCAGAGGCATATCTAGCGAATAGTGAAGACTGGATTCAAATCCAGATATTTCATTTGAACCACCACACTCTAAGAATGTTACTTGGGCTCAGGGGACTAGAGACGCTGGGGTGGGATGGCTGAGATGACCTCTCCTCCTTCAAGGCCGTGAGATACTCAGTCACGGATGGTCAGGGTGACTGGGGGCCATTCCTTACCAGCACCTGGGTGCAGCTCTGCAGCCAGGGCACCCAGGGCTATCGCAAGAGTGAACTCCAGGCTGTCAGCCCGCAGCCCTCGGTCTTCTGCCTGTTACGAATGAACTGCGTGACCCTGGTAAGTCACTCATTCTTCTGTGCTTCCCTCATCAGTAAACATGGAGATTGCCAGACCAGACTTAGAAGGCTTCCTAAAGAATAAAGTGAGATGGCAGGTGAAACTTACCCTTTAAAAGTCAGAAAATATATTCACTTAAGATATTATTAATTTTAGCAAAAGGCGAGAGAAATATTTTCTTGTTTGGGGAGAAGCTGAGATGTATTTATTTGTTTGCTAGTTACTCTATTTCAATACATCTCTCTTTTTACTTTGTCCAGGACTATCAATGACTAATGTACACGGGAAATGACAATTGAACTGGACAATAGGAACCGTAAAAAGGCTCTACGGGAAAGTTGAGGAGAGTTCAGGTTAATTTCTCTTATCTTTGCCTATTTCTGTTGACTATAGGTTGTCCTAACTAGTCCTCTACTGCTAAACTTCTTGTTAAAAACATCTTAGCAGACACATTCTACCCTCGCCTAATAAACAGGCCTTTCTATATATGGTGTGTCTGATAGTTGTACAAAGGACTCAAGTGCATATATCTAAATGCACGCAAACTCAAAGATCAATTGTATTCAATAATATAATGGGTGCTTTTTTTTTTTTTTTTTTTTTTTTTTAATCTTTAAAAGTTCCTGCAAGAGTCCTTTGCAGATTGAATTAGCAAAGAAGGAACAGATAAAGTCAATTGTCAATTGTTCAAGTGCAGATGCATATTATAGAGACAGATCACAACCTTGGGGGCTGCTAATGTGAGAAGATAAATCCCTCCTCATAAAACGAGTATTAGTAGCAATCTGCACCAATGCATTTAATTTCTGATATCCTTATAAATCTTCAGAGCCCGAATGAGGTGCCTACTTCCTATTACCTCACTCAAATCATATGGTTCAGGATCATCCTAAAACTCCATCTTTATTTTCCAAAACTGCTTTACTTCATTCCAGAGAACTGTAGCATCGACATTATATAGAACTAGTTAACAGGGGTCTTAAGAAAATTAAAGGTGCAGCCAAGTCTGCATATCCCAAAATAAGTGGTGGTGGTGGTGGTACATGCATTTGGTCCAGTTCTTTTGGCCACCTACTTAATGGACAATTTGGATCACTGCACAGTCAATCCACTTAATTGCTTCTGGGTTGGCCATTAAAACAAATTGAATGTGCTATGGCCAATTTGGTCATGTCATAAAGAAATGGCCTATAGGGCCCATCGAGAGAATTTTAGCCATTATTTGATTATATCTGATCAATGGAGACAGAGTGTATGGGAAATCAAGGAGCCAAAGCCCCAGGCCTGCTTTGCCAACCACATCACTGGGATCAACCGTCGTCAGTGATGACATTAGCCAGGCAGTTGACAAAGCTCCACCTCACTCTGTCCTGGGGAGAGAAAAGTCAGTGCCTCATGACTTTGCCTAAAATATCCAGTCAGCAAACCAACAGGTCATCTTTTCTACTTTGAGTCCTGAGTAATTTGAGAAGGAGAAAAAAAATTCAAAATCTCCATTGGCTTTGACCTCTAATGTTGGTATAAAAATAGACCTCATGCTGCATTCATTGTGATTAATGCTGGGTATGGGTAATTTAAGTGAGGCCTAATTTTCTTATTTTTCTAGACCTTGTCTCCATGTTCTGTACCTTTCCCATACTCCTGCTTACTTAGGAAGTCTTAAGATCTTCATTTGGTGCATCCTTTTCTGCTGGATCTGTCATCTAAAGTCACCGTGGTCTCCAAAGTTGTGAATTTGGACAGGGTAATGACCTTTATAAAGGGTGTTGCTAGATCATCCTTTAGATATTTGAGCCAAGGAGAAATAATCATGAATTATATTTACCAAACATTTGAAATGTGCTAGGTGCTGCCCTAATCCTTTAAAATATATTGTCTCATTTAATCCCCCCCACACACTGAGAGGTAGGTTCTGTTATATGTACTCTAAAGGTGAGGCTACTGAGACTTAGAGTTTAAGTAACCTTTAAAGATCAAGGCATCAGAATCAGGATGTAAACCCTGGTGTCTCTGACTCCAAAGCTTATGCTCATAAAAACCATACTGTCCCAAGTCTCATTCATTATGACCTGTTTCAGGCCAGCTTGAGGGTAAAGTTTTCGCCCATTTGTATTCGTAAATATTTACTGTTTGCAGACTATGTGTTAGGCATTGTGGGGGATGTGGAGTTGAATAAGATATAGCCCCTGCCTTCATGGAATGACAAGTCTAATTGGGAAGATAAATGTATACTTCAACAGTACAAGTGAGAAATGTTTGCTCATACAAGGCACCTAAGGCTCTCTCCTTGGTGCCTTGCTGAATGACAAGACTACATTCCACTTCCTCTCTCCTTCTCCCTCGGCCAGTGAAAGGAAGTGTTCTTAGCCAAGGGTGCCCCATTAATGGAGAGCTTAGCCACGTTTTAAAAACCAAAAAGAGGCCACTACTTGCCACCTGCAGGGAGTGTTTGTCACCATTCTGGTTGGGTCAGACACCCTGTGGGATTGTAAAATATTGATGTTGGACACTGGATTCATCATGGAGGTGGCCAAGCCCAGGAAGGGCCATGGGGTGGTGGGCTGTGGGAAATCATGAGGGGGGAGCTAGCACTACCTCACTCACAATAGGTGCCTCCGAGGAGTTGATTAGAAATGAAAAGAACTCGAAGAAGAAGAACACTGTATTTTGAGATATTCTCAAAAGAAAGGATCAGGCTTGGCCTCTAACCTCCATCCACCTGTCCTATTCATCTTTCCTCAATGATCCAATCACCTTATCCATTTCATCTCTTCCAATCCAGATTCTAGCTACTTTTCAAGACCAAAAGCAAAGTGCCCTACCTCCTTTGTGACAATTATCCTGACCATCTCAGGAGGATGATTTACATGCCTCTGCATTCTTTCTGAATCCCTTCTTCATTCATTCAATGATTTAACAAATAATGATTGAATGACTAGTACATGCCAGGCATTGTGCTAGGCCTATGCCACCGAATTGATGCCTGCTTAGAGGTTAGGTAAATAAGGAAAATACTTGATTCGACATCCAATAACATTTGATCATTCCAACAAGCAGTCAGAAAAGTGACTTTTAAACGAGGAGCAAGAAGAGCAAGATGATGGTACAGGGACCCCCAAGAACTCTAGACCCCAGAACCCTTATTCACAGAGAATTGGTATTAACTCATGTCACAGGGAGAGATTCAAGGCCAAAGTCACCTTGGTTAATAGGAAAAGTGTGAGGAGAGTCAGTTGGCATTTTGCACATGAAGGAGGAGCTAGGATTCTTGGATTGGTCCAGATATTTGTTTAAAGGGGAAAGTTTTAAGGACAGTGTATAATGCAATGATAGCTGCCTGGTGTGTTATTTGGGCAGGTGACCTGAGTTGACTGAGAGAGCCACTGGAACTGGAGAGGAGAGATTCCAGGAGATGCATAAGGACTTTGAGCTGACATGAAAGTTCAAAAAGAGAGGACATTTAACTGTTTTAAGGTTTATTTCAGGGAAACACCGTATAGCAAGTGATTCAGAGGAGGCAGTTTACGGATGAGGACTGCTCCAACGTGATGATATCAACAGAAGACAGATCTTTAATAAAAGATCATAGCATAAGCCTAGTGATTCCAAAAGAGGAAATGGAGAAAAAAGTACTGGTACATGCAGAGATTAGGGCCATTAATCTAGTATTTGGATTCAGCAGGGCCAGTGAGTTGGGTCTGGGTTGAAGAATTGGATTTGGGAAGAGGAAGTGGGGGAAAGAGAGAGGAGAAAATAGACATGTTAGTTGGGGAGTTGTATGAAGAATACCTATGCATTCTTTTGAATAAATGTGGAGTCTGATGGGAGAATGGAAGCTGAATCGAGGATAGTTTGCTTTAGTGTTTGCTTTAGTTCCAAGGATATCACAATAAAAATGTCCACCACCACAACTTCCACCACCTCTACAACCACCTCCACCACTACACCATCATCACCTCCACCACCATCACCATCACAACCTCCACCACCTCTACCACCACCTCCACCACCTCCACCACTACTCCATCATCACCTCCACCACCATCACCATCACAACCTCCACCACCTCTACCACCACCTCCACCACCTCCACCACCTCCACCACTACACCATCATCACCTCCACCACCATCACCACCACAACCGCCACCACCAGCTCTACCACCTTCACCACTACACCATCATTACCTCCACCACCTCTACCACCCCCACTACCACCTCCACCACCCACCACCTCCACCCATACCATCATCAATACCAGCACTGCCATTATCAACACAACCTCCACCACCTCTGGCACTAATACTCTCATTACCGCCACCATCATCACCACCACCATAAAAACAGAAACGATAAGGAAATCAAAATTAACGAGTACTTTCTATGGACTAGACATTGTGCTTAATGTGCATTTATTTCATCCTTACAACAACCGTGTACATTCTCTATAAATTAGAAAAGGAGGGCTTAGAGAGTCCCAGAATTGCTGAAGGAAACACAGCTGGTAAAGTAAAGAGATATGCTTTGAAACATCAATTTTAGCTAATAGCTTCATGTGGGATATGGAGAAGTCAAAGGAAGAAAAATTGGGCAGAACCAAAGAACTAAATAGGACTCAAGCCTTCCCTCCCCATATCAGATCAGTTTTTAGTGGAGCTGATGAGTCTTTGGATTCCCATCCAAGAATCCTGGCCAGATCTAACTCTCTATGTACTTTGCCGAGTGTTTGCTTCCTGGTGGCCAGTTGCCAGCATTGGGGAAGCTGGTGTCAGTTGTGGCCAGCTTATAAGCCAACACCCGGCTGGGTGTGGATCTGGTTTGGCTTTAGGAAGACCACACCTTCCTCCTCCCAGAAGCCAGCTCTTCCAGCTTTAGGCAGCCTACATCTGAGTCTAAGTTAAATGTAGCTGTAGAAAGGGGGTGGTCTTTTAGTGGCTGCTATTACCATGGATTCCTTCCTCTTCTCTGGGTGATACCTTAAGAGCTTCAGGAAGGCCTCTATATGAGTGAATAGCATATAGCTTTACATTAGTGTCTGAAGAGTAGAAAGTCTATAAACCAGCTGGCTTCAGTAATATGTTTACTGTTAATTCTCTTTCCTAGTTAGAATTCATCATTTGCATGTGTGTGAGTGTGTGTCTGTGTGTGTGTGTATGAGAGAAGGAGGCAGTGTCTTCAAAATTTCTAGCTTAATGTTAGACTTTTATATCCACAAGTTCTGTCTTAGAGAACTTAGAAGATGTGAGAGCACTTGATTGTCAGAACAGAAGTTAACAAAAAGAATACTCAGTTGTGTTTTTTAGATTTAAAAAAACTGAGACCCAAGGACTTGGAAAGCAAATTCCTATATGCATATACTGGAGGCAAAAATTTTAAGAGTATGTTAAGCACCTACTAGAGACTTAGTAAACCTTGGGTCTCTTAATGCTTTGCGTTTGATCAAACTTAACTTAGAAAGGCTTCTGAGGAGGGAAAGGAAAAAGAAATGATCCAACTCCTTTAGCAGGTAGGCAGTCACAGCTTTCCTACAGTCACAGTTGAAAAAAAAATTGTAAATGGACAAATTAAAAGAGGACTATTCATGCTGTAAACCGAGGCAATGCACAACTATTTTCAACTGAAGTTATGCTAATTAATTTTAAAGCACACTTGATTTACCAAGAATCAATTTACGTGCAACTTTTCAGGAAAGTAATTACTGTGCCGAGCACAGGGTAACTGTATTGCCATTTACCTGAAACACACACCTGGGAGTTTTGCCCACTACATTTTCTTTGGTCAAAGGGCTTAAAATTTGGCAATCTTGGCTTCACCGTGTTTCTGGAGCCCTTTTCAAGTGTGAGGGTGTTGTTATGGACTTCATTATTTGTGTGTGTGTGTTTGACAATAGGAGAAATTCAAGAAGTATCTAGAAACCCATGATTCAGTAACTAATAATGGAAGAAGCAGGATAGTTAGTGAGGGTTTGCACTCCTCCCTGAGCCAATAAATGAACAGACTATGGGCCCAGTCTTTTATTGTCCAGAAAAGAAAGGTCATTATCCATCTTTTAATCTTTTGGAAAGGTAACATAGAGAAACCCACAAGAGGGTTTGAGTCAGGAGACTTTTATTCAAGGCTTGTGGTCTGTCATTTACCAGCTAGTTAACTGTGGACAAGCCCCTTAACTCCTCTGAGCCTGAGCTTCCTCCTCTGTAAAATAGGAATAATAACATTTGATGCTGTGGGGATTAAGTGAGATAATGCACAAATGTTCAAAGATTAAGAAAAAGTCTAACCTGGTGCTGGACATAAAATGAATGTTCAATAATGTGGCATAAAATAGACACTCAATAAATATTCGTGCTGAAACACAATATATATTCGTCACCCTAAGAGGCTTTAACTTTAAACTTCAACACGCAGTGAGGAATAAATGCCACTGCTCTGAGAGTGTGAAGACCTCAGCGTGCCCTTCCCTGGGAACCAATGTCTTTGCCCTACAGAGGTTCTCGTGTGTTAAAAGGCTCACTACTGGGAGGTCCCCATGCTGGGGTGGTGTTTCTTTCTGGGAGGATCGTCTCACCAAACAAGATGATGGAACACATTATCAAAATGATGACGTCGTGTCCCTAGTGAGAGCAGTGAATAGATGTCTCAAGGCTCGGGTGCCTGCAGCTTTGACAGTCAATCCCAGAACACTTGGACTGGCTAGACCGGTTCCCCAGAGATCAGCTAACCTGACCCAGCCTCTGCGGGGATGCGTCTGGACACGGCAGTGGGCTCCTCCCACTCCTGCTAGCTTGCCAGATTAGTCATGGCCTACCAGCTCCGCATCCGTCTGTCTGTCCTTCTTGCAGAATTTGCAGCGACCACTGGGGCCATGTGGAACCCCATCCCCATCCCATCCCACCCACCATTTGAGGCCCCGCTGCGAAGGCTCCAAGCTTTCCCTTCTTGTCAAATCCTGGCTTCTGCTCCAGTTAGCCTTTCTCCTCAAGGCCCCCTGCCCTTTCCAAAATCTGCCTCACCGCCAGGGGTCTTCCTCGGAGGTTATGCCTTCCCTTCCCGCCACCTGGTGCCTCAGTTGGAGTTCTCCGCGGAAACAGCAAGGTGTGTGTGTGCGTTTGGTTGCCACCTGTGCAGGAATTCCCCCACGGAGACTGCGTCTCCTTACCACACGGAGTAACATACACAGCTATCGTAAGAGGTCCACACCATCTAACCCTGGACAAAGTACTTCCTACCACTAGCCCCAGTTCCTGACCTGTAAAATGGGGATATCTTATCCACCTCACTGAGGTCCGGTGGGATTAAAGGAGACAGCGCCTAGTGCCTCATGCATATAGGGCTTGCCTATGACTTCTTTTTCCTCTTCCTTTCTATTCCCTCTCCCAGCTGTCTGCAGCATGTTATATGGACAATAAATGAAGTTGCAGCAGGTGGGATTTTGGCCCAAAGGGGCCAAGCAAAGGTCCGACATTCTATCTGCTCTTGCAGAGCCTATTTCCTCCCAACTGAGAGATTTTTCTTTGTGGGTTAGATCCTTTCCTAACTTATCCCTCTCTAAGTAGGAAGCCGGGGCCAGACTTGATCAACTGACTCTAATAAAATTTCGGGTGATTCTAGGACACCAGGCCGAGGTGAGTGTCTTTGGCTGGCTATCCCTGTCATGAGTGCTTATTTTTCGTGGTCAAAATAAATAAATACATAAAAAGTGCCTAAAACCTATAGGGAATCAAGTTTCCAAACTGGGTTCTTGTGGCTGACTTGTGAATCATAGTTTAGTAATTAAAAGAAGAAAACACCAAGCTGCACTTGGCAATGAAACATAAATTGTACCTTTCTAAAGGTCAAATACTTAGTTGTGATTAACCAGACAGTCACACTTTATCCTAGTTAAAACAACACTGAATTTTAAGACTATTTATAGGATTCTACCCCACTCCCCAACCTCCCTTCCTTGCAAAAGTTCACAGTTGGAATCTGACTTGAAGTGGGGTTATATATTTTTTTTTCATTCTTCGAGATGATTCCATAGACTGTGGCTTGGCAGTCTGCACTTGAGCAATACCATAGCATTATCAGGGTGCCGACAGCTGCTCTAGAATAAACAAGCAGGGATGCATTAAGCTGGAAAGTCCATATGGTTTGGAAAATAAAATAAAATAAAATAAAAAACATTTGTTATCATTTTTGGAGCTTTTGAACACAACTAGCTTCAGCACAACTCTACCGCTTTGCATGGCTTTCTTTAAAAAATAAATAAGTATAAATGGGAACATTTTGTTTTGCTAGGAAGAGTGATTTACTGTGTGAATGGGAAGGGAAGACATGATTTCCAACAGCTGTCGCTCATGCCAGGTTCGGGGTCTCAAGGTGGGCTTGACGTTGCCTGAGGTCTGATGGCTGGAGCAGTGGAAACAATGGAATTTTCATCTGCTTCTCATCTTGGACTCTGCAAAGCATTGGCACTCACTGAATACCCAGGCTCTCCAGCTCCCCTTTACCCTGGCTTTCCCAGGAGACTAGGGAAGACCGATATAGGTGCATAGCACCTCAAAGTTATCTTGGGTTCTTTCTCCTAGAAAGGCAAGTTTAGGATCCTGTTTGGTATTCAGAGTTCTTCTAACTTTATTTTTAAATGTAGTAGTAGTAATACTAGCAGCTAATAATGACGGCTATTAGTTTTGACATTTGTAAAGCTCTTTCCTATTTATGAAACATCTGGGAGTCTGTAGTCCCATTTGGGGGGTCTCTGTGTCACTCTGTCCCTGTTTCACTCCCTCACTTCCAGCACTCCAACTTTCTCATATATAAAGTTGGAATTGGGATTCCTACTCCAGGGGGTTATCTACGACTCTTTTTGATCATTGGTAATGTGAATGGAAATCACTCGTGCAACAGGGCATCTCCTGCCCAGTGCCTTGTAAAGTGCCTTTGCTTTGGGTGAAGGTACATCCCTTCATGGTGTCCACACTGAGTTCTTCAGCTGATCAGAGGCTCTGATAAACAGTTTTATGTCTTTCTCTGAGTCATTTTTAAAAACGGAAAATGAATGAGAGAGTCTATAATAAATGCAGGTTTTAAAATGGAAGGAATGTAAACTCCACGAGGGCAGGGGCTCATCTGTCTTATTCATCCTATATTCGCAGTGCCTGGCAGAGGGCTGGCACTGAGCATTCCTGAACGAGTCCCTTGCTTCTCTGAGCTTCAGTCCTCAACGATGAAGTGGCCGTTCAAATTCCGGCTCAAGGGTGTTGGCACAGAATAAGAGTTCAGAAAATAGGGGTTGAAGAATGAATAATAAATACGCAATCTGGGGGAAGGAAATGGATAACACCGTGGATACTGGCAGCTGTGTGCTGGTAAGTTGGCTCACTGAATAAAACTTAAGTCCGGATTTGTAGCACTTGCCAATTTTCATGGTGTAAACACTTCCACCACAGCTGATTTCAAGCTACCAATACGAGCTCATTGAATGCAGAGCTGGGAAGAGTGGAGCACAACAAACTCCTATGGCTCCAGCACACCTTGGCTTGGGTGGTAAAATGCTTGGGAACCAGTGCTCCATAACCTACTTGTTTTCAGGAAGCTTCTCCCACTGGGCAGAAAAGTTTGGGATTTCCAGCTTGCTGAAGTTTACAAATGCTTTTTTCCCCTTTATTTTGGCGAAGGAAAGAGAAGGGTCGGAGGTAGTGGGAAGTGGATGTGCATGAGAGACCTGCTGCGTCCACTGGTTGACCCTTGGTAGCGACCAATCTGCAAGAAAAGTGTGTCCCCTTGCCCTTCACTGCTGTGATCAACCTAAGACACCCTCCTTCTTCCATTCGCTGATGCCTCCTCGGTAGGTCTTAACCCAGACCCTTTTTAGTGGGCCAGGGCCAGGGGGCATCTTTGCAGTTCCTGATATTTCCTAGGCTTTACGAAGGCCCCAGGCTTTTGTTTTCTTCCCAAGACTCATTTCCTACAAGTTAGATTTACTATTTCCAATCCTCTCTGGCAAAATCGTGAGGACTGGCATCAGCACATCTTTGTACAGTAGGCGAATATATTTGGAATGCTTATTTCTGAGAGCTGTTGAAGATGACTAACAATTTTACACCACACAGAAGGATTGACAATAAATTTAGGAGTGGCAAATGGAACCACTGTTCTGTTTCCCTCTTGGTAAATAAATAACTGCAAAACCTGTACTCCAATGCCAGAGCATCAAATCCATGGTGCCCCATTGATTAACACTGAAAACATCTTTGTGAAAATGGTACATTTAGAGGAATCCTAAGGCTCCCACCAGAAGCTGACAGTGAAAGTTTATTTTAATGTAGCACAAATCAGAGTGGATGATGTAAAAAGAATTCTGCTTCTCCTGGAAGATGCCACTTGTTTCTACTCCTGCATAAATGTCTTCCAAGCTCCTTACCAAATCTGTAAGCTGAACCAGTTCACGTGTGGCTGCATGGCCCACTTAACAACCTCAGGGTCACCAGGAGCCCACAGGGCTCAGAAGCTGGTGCGAGGGCAGTGCGAGAAATTGTGTTCTGGAGCGATTCACAGTGGAAGGAGAGGTTCCCAGGTCTTGCATTTTTCTTGCAGAGGTGGGACATATTTAGGTAGAAATTTGGAAGGAAAGTCCGTAGCATTTATGTGAACTGGAGCTCCATTTTCTAACCCAGCCTGACGTCTGTTTAATAGCGACAACGACAAGATCAGTAAAGATGAAAACATATCAACCACATTAGAAGAAAAACGACAACATTAGAAGGAGATGGAGCAGAAGGAAAAGAAAGAGACGGGGCGAGAAGAGAGGGAAGTAAGAAAAGAAAACCAAGAAATCGCTATGTGTTTGAAATTTTCCTGTCCTTTGTAAAAGGTTCTTACACATGTTGTGCCCTCTTCTTAGAACACATTTCTTCTCTTTCTTCACCTGGCTAACTGAATCAATCTTTGGATCCCAGACTAAATATGATTTTCTCAGGGAAGCTTTGCATAAACCCAAGACTGGGCCAGACACCCATTTTATGTGGTCTGAAAAAAAAGTCTGTTCTTTTCCTTGTAGCCCATGTCACAGTTGTAATGATTGTACTCACCTCCTCGTTCATGTGATTATTTGTTACATGCCTGTCTCCCCTGCAGACCAGAAGTTCTGAACTAGAAAGATCTCGAAAGCTTGGTGTCATAATTAGCTCTGAACAGGGATGTAAATACATCTGTCTGGTAGGTAAATGAGTGAATGGACGGACGTTTATGATAATTTTTTTTTTAATCTGAAACTCGCTGGTTTTTCATAGTCCTATCCACGTGAATGTACCTCAGGTCACCCTTGTGAAAGAAACAATAAAGGGCTTTTGTGCCCCTCCCCCATCTTTACAGTGCAGTACCCCAGGGTCACTGATTTCCCAAGGAGAGTCACTCAGCGTGAGAGACAGAGCTTGGGCAGGCCCCAGCCTCCCAGCGCCAGGGCCCCTGCCAGGACCTCTGACCTCCCCATGTCTTGGAGGACGGGCATCTCTGAAGAAGGGGGAGGGAAGGGTTGTGAGTCTGGGGAAAGGACAGTGGGAAAGAGGGAAGGGTCATCATGACAGAGAAAATTTGCTCCAGCCTTCTTCACCTTTCCTCTCGCATTAAGCACGCGTGGGAACATGATGAGGCATTGCTTTCTCCAGGGCTGTGACTAGCTCCTCAGGGAAGTGGGGGAAGCTGTCCCTCACAGTTGGCCCTTGAAGTTTCCCTCACATCCCTTGCTGCAGGGAAGGCCTGCCAATCAACCCTGGACTTCCACTGTGAGCTGGTTTCATTTCTTCATTCATTTATTCACTGCACAAATATTTTTCAAGGGTCTACTGTGTGCCAAGCATTGTGCTAGAAGTAGTATGAGACCTAAGTGAGACTTCTAGGATGATCAACTCTCCTGCTTTCCCTGGGACTGCAGAGTGTCCCCAGGATGGGAGACTATCCATGTGCAAACTGGGACCCTTGGTGATGCTACTTTCAACCTACACTGAGGATGCAGCACAACGTACTGTACAGAATATAATTCCCAAGAACCACTTCCATCAAGATCACCTGGGAATGCTTGCTAAAATGCACATTCCCAGGCCCTGCCCCACACCATTGATTCAAAAGCCTCCGTATCCAGGGCCTAGGAATCTGGATTTCAATGAAGCCACCCACCCATCTCCTCAATTATTACTGTGGATATATAAGTTTGAGAACTGCTGAGCTGGTGCTTAAGAGCTTGGACTTTGAAGTTGTTCAGACTGGGGTTCAAATCTCACTTGTACCATGGAAGCCCTATCCTATATGAGTATTCACAAATTACAGAATCATTATGGCCTCCAGTTTCCTTATTTGTAAAATGGAGCTAATACCATCTTCATAGTGTCTGTGAATAGATTAAATAAGAAAATGTCTTAAAGCTTTTATACAACACCTGGCATAGAATTCATTGTGCTCATGGTCAAGACTTGGCCCAGTGCCAGATGTTTCTGCTCCTGGACTTGGGGGTATTCTATCCTTTTTGACCCAATAGGCAAAGATCCTTTCACCAGGGATCTTTGTAGAAATGTGCCTACTTTACCTCTTCCCTATCATTTCCCCAAGTGCACTAGGAGCTTCTTCCCACTCCCAGAAGCAGCCACGTTCTTTCCGTTCTTATTTTAAAGTACCAGGACAATTAGGCACTCAGAGTGGACAATTTTCCAACTGATACCTTGCGATTGAAGAGAGGCAAATCTTCAGGTGATGGTAGGAGGGTGGCATACAAAACATTCTGCAATTAAAAATAAAATAGAATGTCCACTCTGGAAACTAGGCATTTACAAGAATGACAATCTCCTTCACTATTAGCGTGCCTTGAGGTCAGTCCAGAAATTCATGTGGCAGTGTCCTCTTGCAGCAGCTCAGACACCCAGGCCTGAGCTCAGACTGGGGAGCCAGAAGTGGAAAACCCACCCCTGATTCCTGCCCCTTGTTAAGGTCTGGGTAAGGGCAGGAGAACCATCTTAAAGGTAGAGGAAGCCAATATCCAGTAAAAATCAAGACCCTTGGTCTCAGTGATCATGTCTCTCTGCATGCTGGTGTTTCTGCAGGGAAGAGAGAAGCAAGGACTGCGGGAAAAGCTCATGGGAGAGAGGCCTGTGGTCAGCACAGCAAGACAGAACGTGGAGCCAGTTTTCATGGGAGATGACCACGCTGCTTTCTGATGGAGATGCCACGGTGCAAGAGTGCATAGAACAATACAGCAACAGCGAATTAGAGCTGGGCCAGACCTAGGAATGTTCCTCTCTAAGCCCCTGGCTTTCCTCTGAGGACACAGAGACCCAGAGAAATGGGATAATTCACACTCCACAGTACTGATAGCACTGGGCTTTGAGCCCAAGGTCGTGCCCCCCAGGGCAGTGCATTTGCTGGCCTGTTTGCTTGCTGTTTTTGAAAGAAAGATTTATTTATTTACTTTTTTTTCTTTTATCCTCCCCTCCCCCAGATGGTTCTCTCATCTCTCTGTTCATTGTTTGCTCGCCTTCCCCAGGAGGCACCGGGAACCAAACGCAGGACCTCCCCCATGGGAGGCGAGTGCCCAACAGCCTGAGCTACATCCACTCCCTACATCTCCTGGCTTGTGGCATCAAGCTCATTTAGGCGTCTGCTCATTACGGCAGGTGCAGCATCTAGCTCGTTGGGGTGTGGCATCTGCTCGTCTTCTTTAGGAGGCATCGAGACCTGAACCTGGGACCTCCCATGGGGTAGGCGAACACCCAACTGGTTGAGCCACATCTACTTCCTTGTTTTTTGTTTTGGTTTTTTTTTCCCAAATTTTGACTCATACAAGCTTTCAAAGACTCATCCCCGATTAGAGAACATTCTGGACAATTTAGATTTTGTGCCATGGTTATGAGCGAGGTAAGGAGGGATATGGTGGATGGTGGAGAGGAAGGCGGGCTTTTGAGCAGTGTATGGAAAATGCTTTATAGATAAGGACAACCTTACTTGTCTTAGTCAATCAAAGGTGTATTGAAGACTTACGGTTGGTCTTCTGCATCAGTGGCAACAGGGTCCCAAGAGTCACGATGTATTGCTGTTATCCTTGGCAGAGGTCAAGGGCAAGAGCATCAAAGGCACGTGGACCTGTATTTGAGAGCTGCAACTACCAGCAAGCAGCTCTGTGACTGTGGCTGGCGAGCTGCAGAGCATCTCTGAGCCTTAGCTTCCTCCTCAGCAAAACCGGGCTAAGGATGGCACTTACCTCAGGTGTTAGTTGTGAGGATTCAGTGAGAAAACATGTGTAAACACTTTGCACAAGGCTTGACTCATGGTGGGAAGAGCTCAACTGGTGAGAGTTATTCCTATTATTTCTTATTTCAATATTTCCTACTTGGGTGACCATGCCATTCAGGACCTCTTTTTTTGGCTCATCACATCTCATTTCATAGCCTCGGGCTCCTGAGGCCAGGCCTGACTTGGTCACCAGTCACCTGTCCACATGCTCCTCACTGGTTCCAAGCAGGTGGGAAGTGTCCATTTTTTTCATACTTGTATGCTGAGAGGTAGTGTACATAATGTGGACACCTGCCTATCCTCAAAAAAACTCATAGGCCCAGATGGCAGCCAAGTGTGGTTAAAAGGAAAAAAGGAAAAAACCTAAACCAGAAATGCAAGGGAAAAGTGAAGCAACCAGACGGTATGGATGTTTCTACCTTTCCCTGAAGGCAAGCTCAGCATTTTGTTGGTAGCTCAGTGACATTTCTTGGAGATGTTTTACAAGTTTGTTTTGGCATTCACCATGCCCTCGCCTTGCTTAGGTGGCTGTGAAGCCTGAGGGCTGCTTCTGTATTCTTCTCTCCTGATCTAGGACAAGTCCCAGCCCCTTGGGCTGGTTTCCTTTCTACTTTAAGGCTGCCACCACCAATTCTAGGTCTTGGGTAACCTCTTCCCTTCAAACTGATCACCTCCTCCATTGCCCTAGAAAAAAAATAATTACATTTAGTTGTTCAAAGTCTCTCACCTCTGATCATAATGGGAAAGCTAAAACAGCAAATAATCCTAATAGCTCACATTTAGAATGTTTACTAAAGACCCAGTGTTTAGTGTTTGTCATCTCATTTGATCCTCACCAGTCACACAGATAGATGTTATTGATGTTATTGTTTTCCTCATTCTAAAGATAGGGATCCTGAGGCTGAAGGAGGTTAAGATGGTGGCCTAAGGGCAACTTTCAGCAGCAGTTTAGAAAGGAAGAGGGACTTTACACCTCGTTCTTCAGCCTGCAGAGTTCAGGTCGGTAGCCAGTGCACTGCCTGGGCTTTTGTTAGGGGCATGGTCCATCTCTGGCCTAAAATTTTTGACTTATTTTCTAGGGATGACATGAATGGCAATGACAAGGAAGTCCAGAACTTCTCTTTTTATCATTAATGGTGACTAGTCCAGCCTCTCCTTTCCCAAAAATCTGATCAATGAGAAAGAATCATTGTCAACTTTAATCTATTCACCAGTACTCTTATTTCACAAGCATCTCTGATGACTTGAAGATTAGGAGAAACCATTTTACCTCTGCAACAACACAAGCTGTTTTGTTGCTGGTATTTCCTAGAGGTCATTCCAGGCAATAGGTGTTTCTAGAAAAAAAGTTCCCATGAACAAAGACTTTCAGGAAACCCTAGGCACAAAGTTTTTGTGACTGCTGGACTTTACAGATTTGTTTGCTAATGAAATTTGGGAACCGCTAAAGATGGGGCTACAAAATAATCCATCAATTGATGATGGAATCTGGGAACCTCTAAGGTGGGGCTATAATATGTACCCATTAATTGATGATGGAATCGTTTCTTCATGGAAGGTCTCCTGGTTGGGGCTCTACAGACCACACTTTGGGGAAACACTACCTTAGCTCTTTCCTTTACATTAATTATTTTCTTCTTTGTGACTTAAGAGGTATGACCACTGCATATTTACTGGGAATTCATTATTTCCTAGGCCAGATCTTTGTAAATATCAAATTACTTACAAGACATGGCAGGCCTTCTTGGTGATGAAATCTGCAACAACTTCATCTTTCCCATAATCACCCAAATGAGTCCTGAAGTGTGGGCCTTTGGCTGCTGAAAATAGGAAACAGAGTCAAGGCTGGCCCTATCTTGAATTGTATGTGACAGATCAGGCTCCATTTCAGTGACAAAAAATGTGTTGAGCTAAAAATATTCTAAGCAGATGTAAATCTGGACGATACGACTGCAGCACACCCATGCTTGCCATTTGTTCTACTTTAAATGTCTTTCCATGCACAGTGGCTACGCTACAATCCCAGGCAGCTGCAGCACCCTCTGCACACAAGTGCTTTGCATAAGCACATATCTGACTCACCTGTAGATGGTTCCCTGGAATGCAGAATGGCTCCATGCAGTTGCAGAGTGGGTAGGCAGATGTGAATTTCATCATGGGATAGGCATTAGTTTCTCTTATGCAAATGCTCATGCATCTATCTCTTTAATTAAGTACTCCAGACCATTAATCAAAAACTTGATCCTCTCCAGCGGCTGGGAGACACACTTCCTCCAAGTTTCTGTGGGAGGAGAGGATCCAAACTTGATCCAGGAGGACTGGCAGCCTGTGCGCAATGGTGAATTCTACCCTCTATGCATGATATAGAGGGAATATGGAACTTCCTTGGATGTAAGAGTCTTTTCTGACCCTTGGAGATGGAAGCAGAATAATTCTTGCAAGGAGTTATTACAGAAAATAAAAACTAACATCCATCTTTTACAGAATGATAATTAAAAATTGCTATAGTTCATTGAACTCATCCTATGTACTATGCACAACAGCCAAGAGTAGCTACTTTTTTTTTTTTATTTTTTTATTTTTTATTTTTTTATTTACCGGGAGGTACCGGGAACCGAACCCCGGTCTCTCCATATGGTAGAAGGATGCCGAACCTCTTGAGCCACATCCGTTTCCCAAGAGTAGCTACTTTTATTTGTTGACCTCTGTTGTCAAAGCTACAGAGTGCTTTCTTCTGGTCCAACCACTTAAGTGGATTGAGATGTGTGTTTGCACTTTTGTGGGGTCAACATGAAGTTTCACATCTCTTTTCTTCTTGAGATCTTCTAGGAATCTGAAAATATACCTAAGATTTAACCCTGAAAGTATTTAAGTTATTCTGTTTCTAACTTTTCCTGAGGATTGCTCATCATATGGTCAGCTTCCATGGAAAAATCGAGGGGCTGCCATGAGCTTATAACCCTCCCTAAATGGATGTTGCCAGTTCTGGACTTTCTTGTAATTACCATACAAGTTAACATCTAAGAAAATAAGTCAAAATATTTGGGTTGGGAATTGGAAGCTGACAAATAGGACTGGAGTAACTGGCAAGGCCCAGACACAGGCCCTTTGAGAAGAACACGCTGGTCATTTCTGAGGAGATCCTGATCATCTTGACCAGAAGCAGGCAATTGAAAGTAAGTTTCTCAGTCTACCATGTTTCAGTGGGGAAGCCAAGACTTGGTAGTCAGGCATGACAGAATTTGGTTTCTGGCACTGTCACTTACAAGCTTGATATAATTTCTATAACCTCCCATTTCTTCATCTTTAAAATGGGAATGGAGAGGGCCCAGAGAGACAGAAGAGGTTGAAGTCATTGAGCAACAATGCCCACGCAGTCCTGGGCACATGGCGCCTGTTGCTGTGATAATGGCGAGACTGCTGAGAGAACGAGCAGTCTATATTTTATGTCCTGATTGAGTGCTTGATCCTTCTTGTCTCTGAGCATTAAAAGCCTTTTCAGGCCGAGTGGCAACATCGCCGTCTGAATCAGCACGAGCTAGGACTCAGCTACTCCGGGTTCTCTGTGAGTCACATGGCTGGCTCCAAGTGGACGCCACAGAAAATCACTTTTCCCATTATGAACAACCAGACACGCTCTAGTGTGGTGGCAGAAAGTAATTATCAACGTAAATGATCTAACCAGACATGTATTCCACCAAGATTTAACCCATGATTTCCTTTTTACAGAGTAATCACACTGTCCCATGGCAGGCCACTGACGAGGAATCATTGCAGAGAATTATGCTCTCCATCTACCCACTGAACCACAGGCTGGGGGTGGAGACTGGGGCACAGCACATCTGGCTTCACTTTGGGCTCTGGTGACACCAGGATCATGGATCACCGTCCTGCCTCAAGTGTGGGGTATTCCAGGAGTAAATGGTTTGCAGGCCTCGTTCTCCCCTTTCCAAGCCAGACCCGGAGGTTTCCATTCTGACGTGCTATGCCCACAGTGTCATTACCACTGACAGCACGTACAGTCCCTCCTGATGATGCCTTCAGCTTAAAACCCAGCAGTCTAGACTATGATCTGAGCAGGCCAAAGTTACTCTAGTTTCCTATCACTACCTTTCCAATGGCCACTTAGGCTATGCTGCTATTCTACCACTACGATCTTTGCAATTGTTCTATATGCTACTGTGACCACAACTTCTAATACTGCCAATGCTGAGACCAGTCACCTTTTAACTCTGTGCCAAGCACTGAGCTAACCGCTTTCACATGTATGTTCTCATTTAATCTTTATGAGGTCATACTAATGTTTCCAACTTCATAGATAAGTAGATAAATAGACTCAGACTCAAAGAGTTTAAGATAGCATCCATCCAAAGCCAATTACTGACGTTTAAGAAGAAACAATAAGATCATACTAATGAATAAAGAAATCAAGTGCTCAGGTTATGGTTGGAGAGTGCTGACATTGATCACCACTAAGGTTTTTTTAAAATGAGAAATAATATACCTACAGCAAAGTGTGTAAAGTGCACTAACCTTGAGTGCATGGCTTGACAATGGAGGTTACTTATGCACCTACCACCGAGAACGAGATATAAAACATCCCCTGGCCCTTCCTAGTTTATTCCACCTCCACCCACTCTTCATGCTTCCATTATCATCAGTCAGTTTTGCCACTTTTTGAACCTCATATAACTGGAGTTATATAGTATATACTCTTTCATGTCTGGATTCTTTCACTCAATAAAATATCTTCCAGGTAGTTGCTGTACCAGTAGTTGGTTCTTTTATATTCCTGTATAATATTCCATTGCATGGGAATACTATGGTCTATTTATTCATTCTCCTATTGATGGATAATTGGGTTGTTTTGGGGTTTTGACTAAGATGAATAGCTCATCTATGAAAACTCTGTATATGCCTTTTTTTTGGACACATGCATCTATTTGTCATGGGTACATTCCTAGGAATAGAATTGCTGGGTCCTAGGGAAGGTGCATGGTTAATTTTAGTAGAAACCACAAACTGATTTCCAATTTCCACTTTACATTTTCACCAGCAATGTGTCAGAATTCCAGTTTCTTCACATCCTTGGCAGCACTTGGTCATGTTCTAATGTTTATTTCTGATGAGCACTATATGCTTTCTCCACTCTGTAAAATAAAGCCTGAACTGAATCCATGAAGTGCACCATACAGAATATTGTTTTCCTTTTGTGAGAAAGACTTTTAAAATATGTATGCTTATATTTACAAGTCTGACCTCAAGGAGGAGATGAGGTGGGGAGACAGGGAATGAAGAAAACAACCTTAAAGAAATGGACACTCAAGTCTGGATAGAACTTCAGTGAATTGAATCATTATGGAAAGCCTACATCCAAAGTGCTATTTCATGCAAGCATAACTCTGGGTTTACTACACCTCCTATGTCACATTTCATAAAAAGACAACCTCAATGACAGATTCTTTGCCATTTATTTAATGAGCTGATGTGTAAATCCCAATTTACCCAAGTCATCAGATGGCAAATGTTTTATTTAGCCTGAAACATTAAATATTCATTGAGCCACTCCATAGCTCACTCATTTATTCATTCCTTCATTTGTTCAGAAAATAAACATTTATCAAGCATCTAGTGGGTGCCAGTCACTGTGTTCAGCCTGGGGAAATGATACCAAGTGAGAAGAGCACACAGGAGCTGCCTAGAAGGACAGGTAATTAATTCAGCCAGTGCAATATGGCTCGCTGTGTTCAATGCTAGGGGAAGGCAGAGTTTTATTATTCATTCGTTCAATAAACACTTAAATGAGTGAATGCTGTGCACACTCGTGGTTTGACTCTGTACACCGGGGACAAGAAAGAAGCAAAGACCCTTTCGCAGCCTCTCCAAGCTTGTAGTCAGGAGGTGAGGTGAGAGAGACCTGAATGCTAGTCCAAGGTAACCAGGATGGCATGAACAGTTATGGGGCTGAGACCACAGATATCCTTGAGCAGTCCCTTATCAAGAACAGCCAGGTGGCATATTGCACCTCGAGTCCTGTTCTCACACCCTCAAAGCCTTTCCAAGGGACTTGGGCATGAGCTCATGGTATGGCTGGGCAGGGGAACTCTAAATCCGCAGAGACCAGCCTTCAGGCTTGTCATTTACCTGGGTGGCCCCATTTAAATCACACTCTCACTGACCACAGACTTTATAGTGGACCTTTCATTAGTGTAGAAACCGAGGCTCTGATCGTTATAAGTCAAGCTGGTGCATTAGAAAGTCAGGAACGCAGGATTTCCATACTTGCTGCTTTTGATCCCAGTGTTTCGGATCTTTGTACTTGTGAATGGATACAGATTTCCAAACTAGCTCCACTATGGTAGGAAAAGGGCACCCAGTACAATACCCAGGCAATCTATATTTACAATAATGATAGTGCTGGAGTGAGATCATTATGTGCTCCCATCACTTACTCTGGGTCTTAGTTTCCTAGAGTTCCCGAAACAAAGTACCAGAAACTGGGTGGCTTAAACAACAGAAATATGTTGTCTCCCAGTTCTGGAGGCCAGAAGTCTGAATTCAAGTTTTGGGGCCATGCTGCCTCTGCAATATGTAGGGGACCATCCTTCCGGTATCTTCGTAGCCCTGGCAGTTTGCTGGCGAGCCTTGGTGGTCCTTGGCTTGCAGCTGCAGTACTTCCATGCCTGTCTCTGTCGTCTCATGGCCTTCTTTCTGTCTGTCTGTCTGTCTGTGTCTCTTCTCACCTTTTTATAGGGACACAGTCATATTGGATGAACAGTCCACCCTTCTCCAGTATGCCCCCCTTTTAACTCAACTAGTTCCATCTGCAATGACCCTATCTCCAAATACGGTCTCATTTATAGGTACCGCACTAAGAATTCAACATATCTTTGGGGAAACACAATTCAACCCTTAACACTCTATTGCAGGAGTTACACAAATCCTGAGAACAATCCTTTCTTATTCCATTTTACAGATGAGTAAGCCGAGGTCAGACAGCACTTTGCGTGAGGATGACTTCTAGGGGTCCTCCTAGTGGGAGGAGCAGAATTCAAGTTGAGACAGTCTGATAACAGCTCGCCCTGTCTGGAAGCCACTAGACCACGTTGCCTTCCCAAGACGGAGAAGACGTAACCATCATTTACATCCAATGCTCCCTGTGCTCCAGAGAGATGGCATTATTTATCATATCCTCAATGATACTTGAAAACTCACATGCTTAGTTCAGATTTAGGTGAGATACAATGGCACTTTTCAACTTTGCTCTCGCTTAAACCCCCACATTCCAGATTAATGAGGTTGTCTTTATTTTGTGTGATGTCAGGACTTCCCTGCTGGGCTGTGTCCTCTCTGGTGGGGCCCCTTTGTCCAGGGAATCAAATGACATCGTCTCTTTAGTGAAGTTGGGCAGGGAGCCCTTGTTCTCACGTGGCCAGTGGTCATGCTAAGTGAGAGAACTGAGAGACCCAGGCTACAAGCCCTCCTCCAGAGGAAGAAATGCCTTAGGGAAATGGTGAGCTGTCGAGCCTCACAAGCCTGGCATTAAATGTGCCCTTTCTTTCAAAGTGATCACCGTTGTCTTTTTTTTCAGCTGACTGTGTATCTAGCACACACCACCATGTAAAGAATGCTGCTGACTCCCCACAGTTTATTACCTTCAGCAGAAAATGGTGATTGCTCTCAAATATTGAACTTTTGCTAGTTTTTTCATGTGACATGAGACTACTAAAAATAAACATCTGCTTAGAAATACGAAGGACTTTCAGATGTTAATAAAGCATCTTTTTTTTCCTATTTTTTCCTCCAGTACCTTTTTTTTTCTTTCACTGAGTTTGAGGGCCCCCCCACCCCCACCCCCGCCACCTCCGGATTAGAAATTGACCCTTTACAAGGCTTTGAGTGTCTTGTGATCCATGCTCTAAGGGGCAGTGGGCCAGCTGCAGTGAGCGAGCCCCTCTGAAAACGACAGGCTCCTGATGCCTCTGTCCTCCTCATGCCTCGTCTTCATGGCATGCCTACAAGCACTGACTGCTGGTGGCTTCCACACTGAAGGACAAAATGCAAGCCAAACAAATAATCCATTTCCAAGGTTTGCTTACAGAGAGCAGGATCTATTTATGAAACATATATTGTTCAGTTTCAGGGGAAAATCATGTAATCATTGCAAGAGAAAAAGCATGGAAAGTGCTTTATTTTGCATAAAAATCTCCTTGCGCTCTGATTTATGTGGCTGAAACTGTCAAGCTAGGGGAGCATGGGTCTTAGCATGCGACCAAAGGAAGGTGGAATATAAAATGCAGAGAGAATTGCTGGTCACAAGAAAACATTAGAGTCTCTAGACGTGGCATGGGGTGGGGGGTGAGGGGTGATGGTGGACAATGCAGAAAGATAGAATTGTATTTTGCTTGTGGGGAACTCTTAGAGATTAAAGGCTGTTCTGAGGCTGTGCATTACTGCCTGGAGCACACAACCATTTTCCTCAGTTCATACTTGAGGGCTTCTGCAGTGTATATGGGCATCAGCACTGGCTTCATTTACCAGTTGCCTAGATGCTGAAATGGAGCTGCCTTTCCCCTTTCTGTTTGAGAATGCTTTATTGCCATCAGTTAGTGTTTATGAAATGCCCTGTGGACATATCTACCACTTAAAAGGTACAGTCTCCCAGGAAATCAGGGCTGGAATGAAACTAAGAGGACTTTTAGTCCAAACGTCTTTTCAGTGCTTGAATTCTCACTACCACATCCTAGAAAAGAAGTTGATAAGCCTCTGCTTCAACACACCAGAGAGGAGGAGATAAAATCCTCCCAAGCAGCCCCTTTTATTTCAGACAAATGTGGTTGTAAGAAAATTACCCCTTGTATTGAACCCAAAATTGGGCTTTTTATAATTTCTAGCTTTGTTTCTTCTTCTGTCGAAAAGCCTGCTCATGAGATTTGACCCCATTGTGTAGCAGAGTGAGCAAGTACATGAGATTTGGAGTCAGGCTCATCAGAATCACATTGCAGCTCTGCCACTGAGTGTGTAAAGTATTTTAGGTAAATTCCTTCCTCATTGAAATAGCAAGGTAATAATTACTATCTGTATCAATCAGGGCAAACTTTGCTTTGCTGCAGTAACAAACAGCACCTCCCCCCACATCCCCACCTCAGTAGCTTAAAAATAACCGAGGTTCTCTTTTTCATGCACACCTCATATGTATGGTAGTTTGGCTCTGACCTCTGATGTTTTCACTCAGGGACCCAGCCAGTGGAGGCTCTATATTGGCATGGGTTTCCACCCAGAAATTACATGTATCATCTCCACTCACATTTCAATGCCCAAAGAAAGCTACACAGCTATAACTGATTTTACAGTACAATCTTACCATGTTTCTAGAAGGTAGACAGCTAGATATATTGGTGAATAACACTGAGCCCATGCTCCCTCCCAGGCTTGCTGTACAGACTTACTGATTTAATGAGCATGATGGATGTTTGACATGAAGCATGGTACAGGCCAAGTACTATTTCTTCAGTAGTTGGCAGATCATTGAAGGTATTCTATGGGTTAGACATTCTGAGCCCCTTCCACTGATCCTCATGCTACCCTATTTTATATATTTTTTCCATCCTGGTTCATCTTCTCTAAATATTCTATGCAAATGTCCCTGTTAATGTGTGTTCTACCAGAAAATAAACACAATATTCTAGCTGAGTACAAAAAATCAAGAAGAGAACAAAACAATCTCCTCCCTTCTTTTAGATAAAGCATCTTAAAATCTTACTTTCCTGTTTTCTTTTCTTGGCAATCACAGAGGGCTGTTGAATTTATTGTCAACTAAACATCTTCCATCTCTTCTATGTGTTTTTCTATGAAGCCATTTCTCCCTAATCTCTTATCTGTGTCATTAGCTTTTGAGTCACAAAGAAGTTTCACGTTGTTCCCTATTAAACGGCATCTGTTTGATTTGGCCCACCCTTCCAAGCCAGTCTTTCTCATCCAGCACTCAGACACACACTGTGGAATGTGAGAGGTGTACAAACATCTGTCCCAATGACAAGTTCTGACTAATGGCCAAGCCTTGCAAACAATTGCCTCACCCCTTTGGGGGACATCTTTTCACTTCATTTTTAACAGCTTTAATTGTCCTGCAATCAACTGCACGTATTTAAGTGTACACCTTGATAAGATTTGGCATTTGCATACAGCTGTGAAACCATCAACACAATCAAGACAATGAGCATGTCCTTCTCCCCCAGGATTCCTCATGCCCTTTTCTAAGCCCTCTCTACTACTTAGGAGACATCTTCCAACCGCTCATTCTACTCCACTGATAACTGTAACACCAAGTACGGTGCTGGGCACTTCAGTACTTGTTGGAGTATTGAAGAGGTGTCCTGAATACTCTGAATGCTTGCCATACCCACATCAGAAATCACCCAAGGTTGGTGTTTATGCAGAGATTGCCTTTTTAAAAATCCGTTTAATTGTGGTAACATATATACAATCTAAAATTTCCCACTTTAATAATTTTCAATTGTACAATTCAGTGGTGTCAGTTATACTCACCTACATCACCAACATCCACTACCCCAACTTTTACATCACCTCAAACAGCAACTTTGCACCCTTTAAGCAATAGTGCCCCCTTTGCCTACCCCTGCCACGGCCTCCGGTAACCTGTAATCTATTATTTGTCTCTATGAAATTTGCAACCTAGATTCCATCAACAGATGAATGGATAAATAAAATGTGGTATTTCTACGTAATGGAATATTCTTCAACTATAAAAAGGAATGAAGTTGATCCATGTTAAAACATGGATGAACCTTGAAAACATCATGTTGAGAGAAATAAACCAGACGCAAAATTATAGATATTGGATGATCTCACTTATATGAAATACTCAGTGGCTGCCTTGTGATGCTATGCCCCACCAATCAGCCCACAGCTCATTAGATGATGGGGGGACCCCTAACATAAAGGTGTTCAACCCAGTGGCCTGTGGGGTGGCATGGTGCGAGAGCCCTGCCCAGCCGAGACAGTGCTGTCCAAAGAAACCAATCAAATCCTTCTTTGGGGGAATGTGTACTATCAGCATATGCAAGAGGTGGGACACACAGAGTACTTATCATTCTATAGGAGTTTCATCCAATCACACATCATGTGGTATATGGTATGTGTGTGTGTGTGAGAGAGAGAGAGAAACAGAGAGAGAGAGAGAAATTTCAGGTCATTTCACAAGTATTTGTTGAGTACTTACTATATACCAGGCACTATTCTAGGCAATGGACATTCAGCAGTGGAAAAATCTGATGTGAGCCTCTAAGAAATGTCTGTCAATGTAGATCAGGAGTAAAATGAGCTAGAGGTAAACAGGGAAGGAGAGAAAAGAAGAGACGAGAAGTAAGGACAGGGAAGGCCTGGCTAGTTGGAGGAGCTCTGCAGGTGACTTACTGGGTGCACCCTTCAGCCTGCATTATCCGGGTGCATTTTTATTTGTTTTTGTTCAGGAAAAGGGAGCGTTACTTGACATCTTTTTTTCCACTTTACTTTTCCTGCTCATGCAGCAATTGGAGCACATGCTCTAGCAATGTGTCTGGAAAACAAACTCTCATCAATTAATTACTAACTGCTGTCTGGAGCTCTGGGGTGGTGCCTTGGTCACAGAGGGCACAATCCTGAACCGAGGATGCATTACTGATTCTTTTGTATCAAGCAAGATAGCTGAGTCTGGCTGCTGTCACAATGGGACCAAAGCTCACAGAAGGACCGTCTTCTTGGTGAGAAAGCAGAGGGACAATGATTTGGAGAAATCCAAGTTCATCGACCCACACTGCACAAGCCCTGCATTATTCAGCTTCAAGAACTAATGTATGATGCATGCTATTACCATCAAACTTCTGTTGCAAATAATTCATGCTTAGAACTTTTAAGAGATATATTATTAACATTATCACCAGCAGAATTGGACTGGGTGAAGTCTTAGAATTTGATGGAAACGATCACTCCAGTGTTCAAGAGTCTCTTTAAGTGTTTAAGTGTTCAAGTCTCTGTTAGGTGAGACTATTTAACAAGGTAAGATTGGGCTCCAAATTTAAAAAGAGCTTGCTGTGTTAATTAGAAAATAATGATTGTTATACTTTTTGACTTGATTCTCTCTGTCAAAGATCATGAGTAGCAGTGGTAACTGGTTGGTGTTTACAACAGCAATGGCCAGATCAGACCCTAAGCCCCAGTGGAGATGGGTCTTTGGGACTTTGGAAATGGGCAGGCCTGGGTCCAAGATTTTAGGCTGCATAGAGCATTAGCAATGTCTTATCACACCTTGGGGTGCCAGGGGTTGGGTGGGAGGCAGTGCGGGAAGGTACTACTGGCACATGGTAGGTAGAGGCCTTGGATGCTGCTGAATATCCTGCAATGGAGAGGGCAGCACCCCAACCCCCATCTTTCAACAAAGAATTACCCACCCCAAATATCAATAGTGCCATAATTGAAACCTTGATGTAGAATGTGCCTCAGTTTTCTTATCTGTAAAATGGTGATAAGATCTACTTCTTAGGATTGTTGTAAGGATAGCTGAAAATGTCAGTAAGGCATCTAGAACATCCTGGCTTGCACCCTGAGCTCAACACAAGGAAGGTGTTCCCACGTGGCCACGATGGTGAGCATTACCATTTCTTTTGTCATCCTGGGTTGGATCAGTTCTTAACGAAGTAGGCAGAGAAATGCCTTCTGGCCATGTTAGATTAATGTTTATGGGCAATTTAAAAATAAACAAAGGTTCTAAAAAGCATAATACAGTGTTCTATTTGACTATGTGGCACTTTGAATGAAGCAGGCTTGTTTGTTTGTTTTTACTCCCATTCTCAACATGGCTTGGTATGATTTCCCCTTCCTTTGCTTTGCTCTCGTGTCTTTACAACAAAGAGGAAGAGGCTTCTCTCCCCATCCTGATCACAGCTCAGAGGAAGCTCCCACAAGGAAAGCCTGGACCTTTTAGGAAGTAGCAGCTGTGGGCAGATAATAACTGAGCGATACCCCATCCTTCCTAAAACTCAAAACTATCCCTTCCCTCTAATATGGACAGTGATCAAAATGAAAGGTAAAGGCCATCCAGTATAAAATGAAAGTACTGCTTACGTCAAGGTAATGCCACTAGAATTCTGGCTTGATGCATGTGAACAAATGGGGTCCTCTATAACCCTCCTGCTTCTTATCACAAAGCTCCCACAGCCCAGTTCCTGGGGGACTTCCAGAAAATATCCTAGTTCCCACTTTCCTGAAAGAAGCCAGGGAAGATTTCAGGGTGGGCCATTGAGCCATCACTGAACAATGGGAAGCGGTCCCACCATCTACTGAGAACTGACAGCTTCAGGATTTTGTGGGAGCCACTCAGTTAGGGGTGGCAGAGTTGTTGTAGCAGGAGGGCTAGAGGAAAGGTCAGGAAGACGTGCTAGCACAACAAGCACACTGCTCTATATGAAATGCGTGTTTATATTAGGTGGCGTGGTAGGATACTAGGATTGTAGGGGAATGAAAGACTAAATTCATGAAATCACCCATAATGCCATCACTGCATGTGGGTTCAGTCTTGTACCCCATCCTGCCCCACTTGCTGTCCCCACAAGGATTCATCTCAAAACTGGTCTCAATGATGTCTTCCCTCAGTAGTGTCTGGTTGATGGAGTGAATGTGCCATTACTTCTTCAGCTGATACCTATGAAAAGCCTACTAGGCTAAACTCTGGAGTTCACAGTCACTGCAGCTCACAGTGTAATAAATAATGTAATGCTTAGCATGTGTATAATGGATTCTAATTTTTAGTTCAGCTCCCTTCAGCCTATATAATTTGATCCTCGCAACACCTCCCACTCCCAAGCTGGAAAGGATGGATAAGATTGATTCTCTTTTAGTAAATGAAGCAGCTAAAACTCACAAAAGTTAAATGACTTGTTCAAATTCTCATAGAGAGTAATGGTCAATTAAATGTAAACTTGAGTCTTCTAAGACCCAGTCCAGTGCTTCAAACTAGATATAGCTCTTCTCTCTCTTTCTTTCTCACAGCATCTTTCTCTTTCTTAGAGTGGGGATAGAGTTCTAGGTTGAGTTGACTAGAACAGACTTTGACCTATTCTCACCACAGAAGAAGGACATGGGTGATAATGGAGATTACATTATAAAATTTGTAGCTTTATTTGTATCTTGTCATTACCTAATTTGGGATGTAATCCCATAAGGTAGGACAGAAACAGGGTCCAGAGATCTTTCAGTCCAAACTTCTCATTTTATGGGTGATGAAACTCAGGCCTGGGGAGGTAAAACATCTTGACTAAGACTTCACATAGTGAAAGTTCCCAATTCTCTTGATTACCAATTCACCAATCTTCTTAAATTTTCTAAGGCTCTTATCAAAAATAAGAAAAATGTCCTGAACACTGAAAAAGCTTGTTTCTTTTCCAGTTTAATTGGAAAACGTCTTGAAAACTTTTTGAATCACCATTTGAGATAGGAAGAAATCCCATTTACAAATACCACTGTGAAGAAGCTGGGCTAGGTTTGAAATCACAAACCCAAAACCCCAACAACTCCTTAGCTGCTTAGCTGTTGGGAAACTTGGGGCAAATACATGTCATGAATGTTCAATTATATATACTATCAAAGATATTTCTGTTGAGTCAACACATGCTTCAAAAGGTTCACCAACACCAGAACATCCTGTCCATGGAACCCTAGTGTTAACTTGATGAATGGGGTAGTGTCTTCTGAGATGACCCTGCTTAATTTCTTGTAGCTATTGGGAAGTTTAAGTTCATTAGAAATTTTGGCTCAGCAGTAAGCATTCTTCTACAGAAGGTACAAGTGGTGATGATAAATTGACCTTGTAAAATGATCAAACTGATAATAAGTACAGTACCATATATACTTTTCATTTCTTGATAACCAGTTAAGAAAATAACCCAATTAATTGGAGGTGATATTTGCTCTAGGAATGTGTCAAACTCACCCAGTGAGGGTGTGGCTGGCTTGATTATTTCCATTGACTTATATCCCTCTCCTCAAGAGAGCCACTCAAAAGAGAAATCTGATTTGCTCCTACTTCAGTTTTCCAGTAGACCACTGGAGAATAATGTCTTTGACAAGAGCCCTCTATTACAGATACAGAAGTTTTTGGGGAAAAAAATGTAAAAGTAAAATATTCTTGAAATGTGTTGGTTTGTCTTGGTGCTTCTGAAAGGTCACTCCAAGATCTTCTCCAGACAAGAGACCCTATCATGGGCACTGCTAAGCCGCTTGTTCATTTTAAAGTAAAATATGTACAATATAAACAGAAGCCAAAGGCAGTTCTTGCTGTTCATGGAAAAAATGTTTTAGCATTTGATAAGCAAATATACGATTTGCCTGTAATGGTCACTTTCACTTTTAGAAAACAAAAAGGCAATTAATTTTGTTTCTCATAATGGAATCTTCCTGGAAAGGCAGTGCAAAATGCCCATATTCCTTTTAGAAACATTAATTGGGTCCCTACTGTCTTTCAGACACAATGCTGGGGAAGAAAAGACTAATAAAATAAGGTTCCATCCCCAAAGAAAACTCCCATAATCTAATGGGGATACAGGCTCATCAACAATCATGCTACATTTGTACAGGAGACTACCTGTGACCAGATGAGTTGGGAAAAAGATAACCAGGTGTAGTCATAAGCGTTGCAAGGTGGCAAGGGTACTCATCAGGTGCTGAAAATAGAGCGTTGGGCAATGAGAACAACGGTTTCAAAGGTTGCTTACAAAGAAAGAGTGTGGGCAAATTCTGGAATCTGTGAGAAAGTCTGCATTATGGAAATACAAGGCACAACAGGGGAGTGTTGAGAATTAAGGCCCAGGCAATTAATGAATGGCATCCTATGTCCCATGCTGTGCTAAAGAGTGTGGTCTCCAGCCTTTGAGCCGTGAAGGAGCGTGTTAGGGAGATATGTGATCCTTTTGGGATTTAAGAACATTATCAGGGTGGGGACAGAGGAGCAGTGTGCAGTACAGTTGTATGGATGAGCAAATCAGTTGGGAAGCTGCTATGAGGAAGGAAGGGAAATACTGAGGGCCTGAGCTACACCAGAGAGCCAGTGGGGTGGAGAGGAGGATCAGGATCCAGAAGATACTTTGGCAGTACCTTCATTTAGTCTCTTAACACACCCATTTTTATATTTTGCGCTAGGCATCTCACTAGGCTCTAGAGACACAAGACAAATGAGACACAGTCTTTGTCATTATCTTTGTCCTCGGCTTGCACCTTCCTTCTTGCGGGGCCCACCCAGACTTGCTACATATACCAGGGTTCTTGCTAAATATCCCCATAGTATGTTATCATTCAAGTGCCCTACTTTATTTCTTGTTGCATATTACAATCAGGTATTTAATTGGATGTACACATATAAAATGCATCAGGGCAGTGACTGCTGTGTTTGTCTTGCTCACCATTGTGTCCAAAGTATATAGTAGATGCTCTACAAATATTGGTTGAAAGAATGAATGAATGAACAAAAGAGATCACAGACTAACAGTGAGAGGCAGACATTTTTACAGTAAGTACAACACAGTCTTAATAGTGCTTTGACTGACATGTAGAGAAGCATGGCAAGAGGCAGCAGGTCTTCTCCATGCCATGGAGTCAACATAGGACATCCTGGATCAGGCCATCCTGGATCTGAACCATGGACCATTCATTTGGTGAGTCCATCCTAGAAGTGGAGCCTTCCTTACACATGATGTCCCTTCTTACTCTGGAGAGAGGTATGATTTATCCCCTTCCTACAGGGAAGCTGCCCCAACCTAGGACGTCATGAAAGCATTCCCGGGAGAGTTTTGTGTAAGAAGCCTAGGCTGCCTCCCACCTTCAGCTGTCAGCAAGGAGAAGTCTGCAGCTTCTTGGACAAATATCATGTCAGAAAGTAGAGCATGAGAAGGGTGTGGTGGGAGTGGAGAAGTCAAAGAAATGGAAACACATTTGCTGGCAGCCAGAAATCCCTTATCTACTCACAGAAGTAGCCTCTGCAGGGGGTGATCTGAACATTGAGCATTTGTTTCTCTTCTCCCTTGTCTCCTGTTTGTGATGAGACTTCAAGTAGAAAGAATTTCTTGATGTTTATTCAAGCCAGAAACATTGAATGTTACTCAGAGACTGTTGGAACTTGGAGGATATGTTTAAAAAGCTTATATTGATTTTTTTTTTTCCTAAAGTAAAATTATACATAAGTTCCCAAAATATAGTACAGATAAATAGAAGGTGCTATGAGGTGAGTGAGTGGATGTGTGTGCGATCCAGATCCCTAAAATATTCTATTCAAATGTTTACTCCTCTCTGACTTTCAGATTTCACCTTAGTCTTTCCTTCTGGAAATCTTCCCTCATTCTCCCAACGATATATCAAAGGACATTTCTAGATTATTGGACACATCTCCTATGAAGTATATTTCAATAACTTGCTTACTTTCTGTATCCACCCCACCCCCCATGAAGGTAACACTGCATGTTCTCATTCACTTAAAACCATGGGTTGAGAGCTAACCAGGAGCCACTCAGTGTCCTGGGCTCTGGGGACATCATGGCGGTCAAGGCTGACATGACTGCTGTTCTCAAGGAGCTGATACTCTAGAGGTTTTACCAGGTTTTTGTCTTCATACTTAGCCTAGCACTCATCATCAGAGCCCAATACATATCTGCTGAATGAATGAATCAAGTAGCAATAAAAGGAGTCTGGGAGTCCTATTGTTATTTATTGCTCCACAAATACATTTTCTAAAATTGGACCACAGCCGCGTTGAGAATAGCCTATACTGATTTTCAGAGTCCAGATAAATAATTCAATCTGTCTCTGCTCAGACGATTCATCAATGGGAAAAGAAGCCTTAAAAACATTTGCTTTCGGAAGATGGGACCAGCCCTTTAAATAGCGGCGCTAGCAGTCTAGGGAGGCCGCTCTGCTTTCCACCGTAGAAAAGGGATACGTCACTGCACTTTTCATGGCTTCTGAAGGACTGCTGGGAAAAAGAAACTTCTTGCATTTTTGAAGAATATTGGTTCAAAATATTGGCCTAATAGGGCACACGCTAATTGCAGCCTCTGCAGTACTTTTCTTCCCTCTGACAGCCCCTGAGTTTATTTGGGGTAGCAATGCAGCAGCCCCAGTGCCACATGATCCATCCCAGCTCCCCACTATCGGTGGGTCACAGTTCTGGCTAATCGTATGGAAGTGGCAGTCTTCTCCAGGCTCTGGGAAGGCATAGCTATGGCTGCCATCTTTTCTCCTATCCCACACCTTCCTGTCTCAAATGAAGATGTGATTCAGCAGCTAACATGAGGCCAGGAGGCAAAGGTCAAGAGACCTGCAGAGGTGGGCCTTGATGTCACACAGCTTCCAGATCCCGGTTTCTAGCTGCAGCAATGTTGATATTTGTGTTGGATAATTCTTTGCTATGGGGGTTGACCTGTTCCTTGCAGGATGCTTGGCAGCATCCCTGGCCTCTACCCACTAGAGGCCAGTGCACTTCCCACTCCCAGTGGTGGCAACAAAATATGTCCAGATATTGCCAACTGCTCCCTGGGGGACAAAATCATTGCTGGTTGAGGACCACTGTATTGGCCTAATGACAGAAACTTGCTACCACTGGATTTCAGGCAAAACGGAAACATGAAATCCTTATTTGTTTAAATCTCTAGAGTCAGGTTTTCCATTACTTGCCCACAAAAGCATCCCTCCTGGTATATACAAGGTAAATGTGTGTACTATTTAATTTTTCCCCTCACAGAATGTTGAATAATGGTGCTCTCTGCCTAAATGCCTATCAAGACTCCAACCTCTCTTCAAGTGCACCTTCCAACACCACCCCAGCTGCACTGTGCACTTCCTTGGCACCCACATATGCTATAAAAGTTTTATCCATGTAAGAACTTAGGACAGTGCCTGGCACTCAACACGGTTAGCTAAGAGCCAGCTTAAAGTAGATAGTGGCTAAGAGCACCAAATATGGAGTTAAACTCCTTGGGTTCAAGCAATTTAGCTTCTCTAGCCTCAATTCTCTCATCTCTAAGATAGGGATAATAACAGTATTTGCCCCTAAGGCTATTGAAAGATTAAAGATGTTGATCCAAGTAGTAAATACATTTTTAAAAGATGATAAAATATGGGAAAATGTATGGCTGGGATCCTGATACTATATAAATCACAAAAGAGAAATTTGAAGTTTGAGAAGCAGTAAACTTTAATATACTGCCTCAAAGATGTCAGACCACTGGACACTCTTACTTACATGGAAGATTTCCCCATTTCCAGAGAAAAGGGTATTGATATCAAAGTCAATTGGCACTCTATTGTGAACCACAGATTTATACGTTTTTATTTTCAAAATATTTTGGCTTTGTCACAAAATAGCTACAAGCCAGAAAAATTGGTAAATGCCTCTGAAGGTCATCAGCTTCATCCTTCAGTCTCCAGAGAGAATATCCTTCCATGGCATGTGGCCATCAATTATGTGTATAAAGACATTCCCAAAGCAGAGACATCGTACACAATCCCCTCATTGATTTCTGCCTTTTGCGGTAAGGAAGCTTTTCCTTCTATGTAACTCACATTTCTCATGGTGCCCTGGAAAACCATGTTCTCTTGAACTGTTTCCTCAGAAAACAAATCACAGCCCAAGAGAGTTGAGCACCTCAAAATCACATTTAGGATGTTAGATGTATTTCGATCTTCGGGAAACTATCTGTTGTGTTTGTGTGCTCCATATTCCACTCTCCGCCCAGTGTCTCCATCTTCATTAAAGGAGACCCAGCACATATTCTTTCAAAATGTGATACGGCCCACAACGAAAGACTCCTGCAGGGATAATACAAACCATTGGTCATGTCTTGAAGAAGCAGAATATCTTAAAGGGAGTGGAATGATTTTTCTCATTTTTCTCTTTCCTGGCTACAGGAATCAGAGTAGACACTCTAATAGCTGAAGTTTGTAATAATTACAACTTGGTCCCTGCCGTCATCTTGGTATGATGTGAGTGTTAAAAATGGGATTTTTAAATTTGAAATATTGATCACCATGTTTGCTTGGGCAGCCATTCTCCCCTTCAAATAGGCAGTCAATTTCAGCTGACAAGGACTCACACTTTGAAAAATACCAATAAACTCTGGAGCTACAAATATAGCAAGGGACTTTCTCTTTCAAGCATCGAGCTGTCTTTCTAGGACATTCTTCACAGCTTTTAAGTAAAAGTTGGCATTTTTTAAGACTGCAGAATAAGAGTAGTTGGTCTCCAAGCCTTTGCTGGGAGGTCTTCCAGGACAGTGCTTCACGTACTTTAACGTTCACATAGTCACCAGGATCTTGTGAAAATGCAGATTCTGACTCAGTAGGTCCAGGGTGGGGCCTGAGATTTTTCCTTTCCAGCAGCTCTCAGGTGACACTGAAGCTTCTGGTCCATGGTGTACGGGTCTAGTACAGATGATGCTGTAAAGAGACCAACCTCAGGCCTGACTCTTCCATTGAGCATGTTGCTTCTAACTCAATCCCAAGAACTCACCTTCCCTTAGTGGCAAATCAGGACAAGAGCATTCTGTGTTAGAATGTTCTTAAGCTGCATGATCCAATGAAAGGACCAACCTGGGTACCTGGCAGTGACAATTGCACACATTGGGCCAAATGTTCCAAGAAATCAATCGTAGAATGACCTCTATGAAGTGATACCTTAAAGCACACATACAAGGACTCAAGGAATAAAGGATAAAACAATAGAAGCATTTGAGACATGACATGGCCCAACTCAGGAAAGCTGAGAGAAAAGAAAAACAAAACCTTCACAGAAATCAAGACTTCTGGAAGCCATTTTAGAATCCACTAAAGGGAGAATTGCTGACAATTCTCAAATATCCTTGAGACAAGTTATTAACATTTTAAAAGGGGCAATAGTTAAAAGGGATTCCTGATAAAATGATAGCAATGGAAGAAAGGAAGAAGGAGATTCAACATAACTGATTTATGTTAGGTAAATACATAACTGACAGACACAAAGCAATGGGGAAAATTTGCTAAAGAGAAAGAAAAGACATATTCAATGATATGTCAAGAATGTTTCCTAAAATAAAACATGTGAATTTATAGATTTAACGAGTTAAAAGGAATTACAGATAGATGATATTATCTCATAATCTGTAACAAATATTCTACCACAGTGTGGTGTGTTGGTTAACGGGAGTTGTATGGGAATTCTATATATGTGCATGATTGTTTTGTAAGTTCACAACTTCTGTAATAAAAATATTTTAAAAAATAATAGGGTGGGTTGGGGGAAAAATACACCAAATGTAAGATATAGACTATAATTAGGAGTAAGATTCTGATGATGCTCTTGCATAGTTTGTAACAAATGTTTCAAAGCAAAGCAAGGTGTTGGTGGAGGGGTGATGTATGGGACCCCTTTATGATGTTATGCATGTTTATTTTGTAAGTTCACAACTTTTATTATACACTTATTGTTTATGTATGCTCATGTATGAATGATATACTTCAATAAAATATATTTAAAAGAGGAATTACAGATAAAATTACAGCTCTGGAAGACAAAGGAGATTCAATATACACAAAATTGTTATGCCTTAAACAACTGCAAAAACAAAATAGAAAAATATTCAAATATATAATTAAGAGGGAACATAATGTGCCCCCACAGGAAAAAAAAAAAGTAGAAATCAATCTATACTGAAAAACATAGCCTTGCATCACTCTCAAATTGTACAGACAAAGTGAGAATCTCATGACCATCCAGTCAAAAAAGATCAAGTTACCTATAAGGAGAAAAAATCAGGCTGGTTTCAGAGCTTACAATAATGATATTTAATACTAGAAAACAGTGGGGAAACATGTAAAATGCCCTCAGTGAAAGAAAATGTGACCCCTAAAATTTATAGCCAGTCAAGTTGTAATTCAAATATAAAGGCAACAGATGCACATTTCTACACCCAAGAACTCAAGAAATGTAGTTCTTATTCATTGGATTTGGAAGTGTCTCTTCATTTGGACATTTGGGCAGAGACAATATGTCTGTTTTATGATTTTTACCAAATATGTGACTTTTCCCACCACACAAAGATGGAGCTTTTGATAATGTTAGTTACTTTAGTGAAGATAGGCAGGTGAACAAAGCACAGAGATATGGCTGTGGTTGCAGTTAAATGGGCCCTGTGCTCGTCACATGCCATAGGTGCAGCTGCCTCACTTTCTTGGAGTTGGCTTCCTTTAATGGGTCGATTAACTGTTAATTGCCTCACCAAGTCTCTACTTCCTGCTGCTGAGATTGGCAGCTGGCCACAACCGGCTGTGGAGTCTAAGGCTGTGCTCCGAGCCCACCCTCAACATCCTTCTCTTCTCATTCATCGGGACACAAACCCATCTCATCCCTCCCCACACTCTCAGGTGAGTCATCTTGAGTTCTCTCACCTTCATTCATTCACTCAACAAATGTTTGCTAGTGCCAACCACAGACCAGATATTGTGCCAAGCACAAGGACATGACAATTACAATAGAGTCAGTATTCCTGCCATCACAAAGCTTCAGTCTAGAGAGAGAAAGAGAAATGTTACTCGAGTAATTGCATTTGTCTTTACTTACTAAAATAGTAATGTTAAGTGCTGTGAAAGCAAAGGTAGGGATGTTACGGGGCAACATAGTAGGATACCATCGAAGCATTCAGAAAGGTCAAGGAAACTTCTCATGAGGAAGCGGAGCTGATGCTGAAGTTGGAAGGATGAGTAAGATGGATAGGAGCTGCTCCTCTGAGGAATGCAGAAGCATTTTCCAGGAACAGGAGTAGCAGGATTACGGGCTTTGGTATGGAGCAGAAATGGATTTAAAACACGACTTCAATTTACTGTGTAACCTTTGGCAGGAACTTTAATCCCATCATGCTTCCATTTCCCCATTATTAAAAAGAGGTAAATAATAGTCACTATTATAACTCTATCACAGATTTTATAAGAATTGAGTAGTATCACATGTTTATATTGCATGTGTATGTGTACCATATCATATATCTCAGGCCTGTTACTTACTGGAGACTTAAGTAATAATATTTACTATTTGTTTTCCTGATTTTGCTGCTGATGTTGCAGCTATTACTATTTCTACATCTATTAATAGTATTGGTATTGTTTGAGTCTTGTCTGTTAATCCTTCTGGGTCATTAAGATGTACAACAAATTCCCTCCAATGTAAAGGTCTTATTGTATGCACTACATTTAGCATCAGTTATATATGTTACTTATGTTGATTAGTTCCATTTCCTGTATAAGACTGTAAGCAACTTGAGTTGATACTGCACCTTGTTTTTAGCTGGACATTGTGGCTATGATAGCAAGATTCTAATCTACATGGTGAGGTTAAACACCAAATGATAGGTTGGCTTATCCATCCAGCCCACCCTCCCTCCCTCCCTCTACCCATACATCCCTCCCTCCCTCCAGCCAGCCAGCCAGCCAGCCAGCCAGCCAGCCAGCCATCTATCAGTCTGTGGAAGCTTTTTTACTCAGTTACTAGTAAACAATAATTTCTCACTTAATTCTGTATGTGTGGCTTTACTTTGGGGAAGCTATTAAACCATGCTGAGTTTCCATATCTATGCAGTAACTCATGGCCTCTCAGTCAGCCTTCCCCTACCCCCAACTCTCACATTCTCATGACAAATTAGGATTCTTTATTGGATGATCATTAGTATCAACATCTCAGAAGAGCTTAGAGCTTAGATTTAGTGCCACATCACACTGGTACCATGGGTATTCCTTGTGTCTCCTTTCTTTTCCCAAATTAATCATTGTTCAGTGTGGTAAGAAATTTCTAGGCTCATCTCCTTCTTCCTTTCATTCTTTCATCCATTTATCCACAAATACTGAGCAAGTTCCTTTTAGATGCCAAGCCCTGTGCTATGCAGAAATAAATAAATCCAATACTGCCCCTGCTCTTATGGAGCAGATAGAGCTTACAGTGTAGTGGAAGACCATTCCACAACATTTATTGATCATTATTTCCTGGGCTCCTTATCTGTGAAAATATCAATAGTGTCTTCCAGGATGTGTCATCCAATATCCTCGGCTGGCTTTTGGGTTTCCACTACTTCTACTTTCCTTTCTTAGCACTCTTCCAATGTAATTAATTGCCTAACATTTGTCTCCCCCCAGGCCAAGTTGCAGAGGTCAGGGAACTAGTTTGCCTTGTCTACTGTGTATCCAGCAGCTTGAGCAGCGTCAGGTATATCGTTGATATACAATTAATACTTGTTCAATGATTACATACATCTGCCGACATAGATGTTTCCTTTGTCCAAAAGAAGGGCCTGTGATTTCTTGACAAAGTGGACAGGAGTTTAGGGATCAAGAGTCAAGCTCTGGACTCAGATGCCAGGTTGAATCCCAGTTCCACCACTTGCGAGATGAGTGACCTTCAGAAAGTTCCTTAACTTCCCCAAGACTCTGTTGTATCATACACAAATGAGAACAACAACACATCTGGGTTGCTGTGAGGTGTAAAATAAATAATAATGAAGAACAACAATCACTTAGCACAGCACCTGAAACATAGCAAACCAAATACACTGCCTAATTATTATTGACCTGTTTCTCTGATATGTGTGCTAGGGCTTCTGGTTAGGGCTGAGGGCACACATTCTCATTTTAGAAAGATATAGGTGCTTAGCTTGCCCTCCTCCTCCTCATCCTCCTGATAGCCTAGTGATGACTGAGTTAGATACTCACGTCTGCCATGTGGACCACTGAGGCCTGTCTTTCCCCAGACGTTTTTGGAGAGTTTCTTCTCCACAGGAGGCAAACTGTTATGCATTTTGTTCTCTCCATGTATGCCTTTCTTGGTGACCCACTCATTCCATGGGGATGACTCATTGATGACTTCAAGTACCCCAGAATATTCTTGTGTGCAACATACAGCTGTGAAGGACGCTCGTGTCAGGGAAATCATACAAGGCAGGCACAGATGGAAAACACAGACTCACACATTGCCTGGAAATGTGGGCAGAGGGCCCTGGATGGCTTGCCAAAAACTTCCATGATATGCCTCTTTTCAGACTCCAGAAAAGTGGATCTTAACTTTATTATTTGTGGGGGTTGGGCGGCTTATTACAAATGCTTTTGAAAATCTGATGTAAGCTATTGAGCTTCTTTATAACTAACCCATCAGATCTGACTAATCACAATGGGCATGTGTTATAAACAACTAGTACCATGATATCAGCTCATTCCAACTGAATCCCAATCCTTCATTTTACAACCAATTTATAGGCTTCATGGACCCCCGCTTCCAACATATTAATTAAAAACAAGCATCATTTCTTAAGTGCCTACTCTCTGTCAGGCTCCAGTGATGCTCTGGGGTTATAGCAGTGGATACTATGGACTTGGTCCCTCAAGGAGTTTACACTGTGGTTGAGGAGACAGACAGTAAATGAATAATCACAGAAATCCCCACCTAGAATTGTGGTGAGTGCTATGTTGAGAATATTGAAACGGAGAAGGAGCTGCAAGTGCAAATAACTGATGGGCCTGACCCAGTTTGGAGACTAGGGGCCAGGGTGGGGCAGGTCAAGAGAAACTTACCCAAAGGAGCTACACTGAAGCTCTGCCCAAATGGCTGAGTAGGAGTCACAGGCAAAAGTGGGAGGGAAAGATACATCAAAGACTGTAGGCAAGGAGACCTTGCAGATGCAGAAGATCACAGATAATGCTGGTGAGGCTGGAGCCCAGAGAAAAAGACAGTCAGTGGTGAGAAATGGGACTGGAGAAGTGGGCAGAACAGACTTGCCATGGCTCTGTAGGCCATGTTGAGGATTTTAGAATTTATCAAAGATAAAGTCCTGTTAGCAACTTGAAAAGATCTAAATTCATAGTAGCTATTCATTCTCTTGACCACATTTAGCTGATGGACCTGGTAACCATCCTATCAAAAATGTTCTAGGTAGCTTGAATGAGAGACCACCATTCCAGTCCCATCTGATTCATCCATCCAACCAGCCAACTATCCGACTATCCATCCATCCACCCACTCATCTCCCTATCCATCTATCCATCCACTCACCCACTCCTCAACCCATCTACCCATTCGTCCACCCAGCCTTCCATCCATCCATAATATATATATTCACCCATCAATCTATCCATTCATCCATCCATTCATTTATCTATGCATTTATGTATTCATGCATTCAACAAAAAATTATTGAATTCTCCAGGCACATCATTGTGAGGGATAGTAGGGTAACCTGGTGGATGAGACACCACCCCCACCATCAAAAAGCTTATAGTCAAATAGGTTAGACAAATAAATAGGAAAGGATAATACAGAGACTCTGGGCTGGGGTAGGGGGGAAACATGAGGTGTTAAGAGAGCACAGTAGAGTGGCACACCTTGGAGACGTCCTTCTAGAAGTGAAGTCTCAGCTGAGACATGAACAATGAAGAAGTTCTGGGATGAAAATATGACAGGACATGCAAAGGCCAGAAAGTAAAAGAGATGGTGATGTTTGAGAAGAGGTGGCAAGTTTCAGTGCTTCTGGATCAGAGGATGTGATGGCACGGAATGGTGAGAGATAGGACTGGAACTACACTGTGGACTTTAGGCAATGGTCAGTGGGGCTACCATTAAAGGTTTTGCTTTATTGTGTTCTGATGTTTTTATTGTTGTTTTTGTGTTTAGTGGTTTTGCTTACTGGTTTTTAGCATGGAAGGTGAATGAGCAAGGAGGAAAATAGTTTGATAAATTCTGTACTTGGGCAGAGGCAATTTGATGATTGTATAAAAAAAAACATTTTTTTCAGAGCCATATAGATGAGGCAATAAAAGAAATAAACACTGATTGAATGCCTACTGTGTGCAAGATATTTAGTATATGTTGGCTCTTTTTAGTTTCATGCCCCCTCTTAGAAAAGAAGGTGGCATTAAGGATCCATTGCAAGTGGGAAGCCTGGGGCCCAAAGGGCTGGAGCTCTTTGGGGCCACACAGCTTGAAAAATACATAGCCTGGGCACAGGCCCAGGCCTGTCTGCTCATGCCACCTTTCCATTACGCCATGCTACCCTTCCGTTTCCCCCCAAACCGTTCATTTCCAATTGCATAGACTAGCGATTTCCAAGACTGACTTGAGGATACCCTAAATTATGCAATTATCCTAGGGGAAGAGGTGAAACTGCCAGATTTTCTCTCAAAGCCAGTTAGTTTTAAGTAGTTTGAGTTGGGAAAAAAAATATCATACATATAAAGTATCTAAGGCATAATGTCAGCTTGTAACGTGCCACCTGGTGTGCTAAATGCTTCAGCTACCATGTTAGGTGGGGGGGCCTTACGTCCACGGATGCTCAGGAAGTGGTGGAGCTGGGATTTGAACCCAGGTTGCCTGACCCAGCAGGACTCACCCTTAACCACTTGACCACGCCCACATGCATAGGCCCCTGCAAAAGCACATCACACAAGTCCACGCTTAGGAGGAAAGCAGAGGCTGTTTGTGAAGTGAATACCACAGGTGGAACCTGAAAAAGGATTGGGAACCAGTCAAGTCCACCCATGCTGTGTCTTTCAGAACAGAGCCGTGGCAAAGAGCCTCAGGGCCACAACTGAGCCAGTGGCTGACCTTCAGGGATTGAGCTGCGGCTCCCTTGCTTGTCCTTCCTGAGGACAGAGCTTCCCTTTCTGTTAAAATGATTTTCCTTTAATCTTTTTTGCAGAAGAAGACCCAGAACCAGCTTTATAGGTTCATTTCAATTCGTGGTGAATTCTCTGTGAGCTCGAAGAGTGCCAGCGTTCCTCTCCGGGACGGATCTGCCCGTCCTCTTCCTCCCCCTCCTTTCTTTCTTTCTTTTTTTCCTGTGTGCAGTTTATGTAGAACATCTGGTTTTAAAAGTGTCGCAATTTTTAAACATATTATAATGCTCATGGGATCAGAATATCAACAGCTGTCTATTGCGGTGAACCGCAAGTCTGGAAAACATTCCTTGAAACTGAGTTCTTAAATAAACATAAAGCATCGATAACACACTATGCCGAGCAACAGCCATTTGTAAACTGAATATTTAGGCCAGATGAGGTGCAAACGATGCTTCACTTGGTCAGGCTGTCAGAATGGGAAGGGCCTCTTCATTTTTATTTTTTTATCCATGAATTTCTCTGGAGATCCAGGAGCCTTTGAGCCAAATCAGTCACCAGGGAGTCCTCACTCAGATAGCTGCCTTTGTTTCTTCTCCATCAGTGTCTCTGCTGATTTTGGCTTCATTCACTGAAGATTTGCTTATCACGGGCCTGCAGTTCAGGGAGGCACATTTTTTACTGTTTTTTTTTTTTTTTTTTCCTTCTTCTATCAAGGTCTCCAGAAAAGTAGATGAAACTTGACTTTAGTCTTCAGGTACTCCTTTTGCTCTCTGACTCCTGGAAGTCTAGAGAGAATTATATACCCACATGTGTGTGCACAGGTGTGTGTGAATTTCCAACATGCATTGATAATAAACATTTATTTATTTGTGGCATGTACTGTTCTAAGGGCTTTCCATGCGTTAAATTAAGTAATCCTCCAAATAACTCATGGTGCAAGGAACTATTATTATTCCCACTTTACAGATAGGTAAACTGGGGCACAGGGAGATTAATCAACTTGAACACGATCACACTGCTTGTTCATGCTGGTGTTAGTATACTATATGGTTTAGTTTAGGAGCCATGTCCCCATTGTCTGGTCAGGGCTCTGTTGGGAGAGGTAGAATAACCATGTTTTTTAGTAAGCCAAATAGAATATACGATTCTACAAGTATAATAAGCATTCTTCTGAGCTGATGGCACAGAATATTTGAAGGGCTCTTAAGAAAGTTACTTTTTCCATTGAATCATTTGGATGGTCCAAGAGTTTCCACGGCCAATGGCAGATGGCAGTAGGACTGCCTCACGAACAGCTGAGAGAAAGTCATGAAGATGTGAGTTGGATACTTAATACCCCCTTTTAAGGGCATATTAATAAAAGAGAGCAGAAGGGACAGGGCAATATGATATTTCGTTGGAATCCTTTAAAATGAACTACAAAGATTCCTACCATAATTCAGCAAAAAAAAAAAAAAATGTGTGTAGGGTTGGGGATATGATTAAAAGCGCCTCATGTTCCGCCCATAATTAAGCCTTATGTAGACTATCTATTTTTCATTCCATTCTTTCATAGAAAGCCTGGCTCCTGGACCAGGGAAATAATCCCACGGAATTGTATTTATCACTAATTCCAAAGGGTCATGGGGAGGGCCCCCTCCCTGCATTTGGGCCAATATCTCTAATACTCTCTGTGCTGCCCATTAGCATTTGATTTCCTTGACCTAAACCTTTGTGTTGTGGCCTCAGTAAATACATAGATCTGACTTGGGCAATGTTTTCCCCTGTGGGGTACAAGGCAACTTGTGAATAAATGGCTCGGAATATTTGAGCTGGACCCATGCAGCTCTACTTAGGGAAACATGGCCTCTCTCTCAAACTCATGTTTTCACCTTGATGTTAATTCTGCAGCTGAAAGGCTCTTACTTACCTCCCCAGTGTAAACTCAAAATCTGCATTTAAATGGAGACATTGCAGGCAGTACAGGCTAGAAAAGCTAGTAAACATAAACCCTGCTGAGATTTAACTGGAAATAAACTCTGATGAGCAAAAAAAAAAAAAAAAAGAAAGGAACAAGGAACAAAATGGCACATGAAGTGGTCCATAAATTTCCATTGGAAAAGGTGGAAAATCAAAGCAAACAAAAACAGAAAGGCACTGACTGGGAAAAATTCCCGTAAATGGAATGTTTTGTTACAAGGCTATATTCAAGGTGCAAATATGATGGGCTTATCTTTGTATTAAAACAACAACAAAAGGAGAACAAGGGCAGATATTAGGGTATTTTTATACTCATATTTCCAGATCTCATAAAATATTAGTAGCTGCATCAGCCTTAAAAATTAATGGCTTCAGATATTTTGCGTGTTGCCCTCCTCAATTTCATTTTATCACCATTCTTTTTTCCTCTCTTTCAGTTTTTGTCTTTCTATCTTCCTAAATTGCTTGGTGTTCCAGTGTTTATGAGCTTTATAAGCTTGATAAGGCTTGTAGGACAGGAGATCTAACAAAAAGGCATGGACAAAAGCCCGTCTGATTCCTTGACGTTGGAGTTTCTATGATACAGTTAGATTGTGATAGCATATTGTGATAACATTGTCAGAAAGAAAAAGAAAGGAAAAAAATCCGGCCTTCATTGCTGAGCTTGTTGCAAACTCACTTTTTCTTTCTTTCCTTTTTAATAGCAGAGACTAAAACTTCCGATTTCCTCAGGCCTAACCTGGCCTTTTAAAATGTTTTTGGCCACTGTGAACACCAAACTCAATTCTGAATTTGCATTTACAGAATATAATTTTTACCATCAATTAATCGATCACATTTAAATTCCTGAAAGTATCCAGTGAGTAATAACTACCCCCGGGTGCTATAAAAATTTCATTTCCAAACACAAAGGCCACTTTGACTTTCAAAAAGCTGAGTTCAGTTTCCCATTTGAGTTTGAAAAAAGTAAAAAAAGTTTTTTTTTTCCCATGACCCTGCTGAAGATTGTTCTAGAGTTGTTTTCAGGTTAAAGAATGGAGGCGATCTCCAAGGTTGTGAGGCCAGGGAGGTGAACTGAATGGGGAGCGCTGGCTCTGCAAGGTTCTGCTGGTCCTGACTCAGCTCATCATGAATGTCACTGAGGCAGCCCATTGCTTCCATGGCATAGAATGTCCATTCACTTGCAGCCGTGAAATCGTCGGCCGTGTAGCCCATAGGACCCAGCCTCTGACGGGCAGAAGGACGGTACCCAACTGTGCAGTGGCCCCAGCGCTGGACGTACAGTAAGTGCCCAATAAACACAAGAGGAGCCTGATGAGCCGGAAATGGACAGTCTTTGAAATGAGAAGATCTGGGTTAGAGCTCCTTTTCTAACGTGAACTGGCTAGGTGGCCTTGGACAAGTCACTTACACTTCTCCCTAGATGGCGATGCCTATTGTTGTGACAAAGCAATCCAGTCACGGATGTAGAGATGCTCTCTGAAGCCTGGGGCGAATAGCAGGCTGTTTTTTACTGGAGTAAACATGGGGCATCAGAGAAGCAATCTCTGTCCCTCCATGCTGGCCATTTCTGACATGAACACATCAAGTAAACAATTTTAACTGCTTCTATTCGTCATCTTGAATTTAGCCTTTTGGGCATCCAATTTGCTATTTCAACTTTTGTTGTAATTAAAGTAGTAAACAATAGCTCAGTTGCTGACTCGAAAACAGTGCTATTTGGCATTTGTAATAACTAAAATAGCCAGGCTCTTGGCAAATGAGTTAATTGGGGGTCTGTACTAGGTGTGGATCTGGTTTTGCACATATCCTTCAAGTCATATGCTGACAGGGCTGGCTCCCTAGCAAAACCATGAACTCCTCAAGGGCAGAAACTACAGCATATTCATCTCTGGGTATTCCCCTCTTCTGCCTCGGCCCAGCACCTAGCCCTGGGCCTGCCTGGCAATAGTTGGTACTTAATAAATGTTTGGTGAATGAATGGACAAACAGTGGGGGAAACATAAAACCAATGAGGTGGAATCTAATTCCACAGCCTGCAAATCAAAACTAGGCTGCAAATGGAGGTCATTTTCACAGGGATATATCTCAGCATCACGTGCAGTTAATCAGAACACAGCATTTTTTTTTTTTTTTGTAAGCACAAGATGGATTATATATTTTTTCACATGGTCTCTAAATAGCATCCTCTTCAACTACTTTCAGAACCAAATGGGATGCTTGAAACACCAAATCGAATGCTGATGTGGGTTGGTGGGTGGATAATTCACAAAGGCTGAATCTTCACAGCCACGCCAAAATCAGGCATGGCCAAAAGATTTAGTGGAATTGATGGGGTGTTCTTGTGGCATAAAATTGCCCCAAATTTTCCAGCAAATTGCTCTAGCCAGGGCGCCTTGAACTAGTCAGCTTAAAACACATTTCTTCTCCACTTGGACCCAACTTGAAACTATCAGTTGGGTAGCAGGATGCCCAGCAGAATGTGCACTGAAAGTTTTTCTATTGGCCATTTTCATAACGTGATTGACTGAATCTGAGCAGTGTCTAATGTAAACTGTCATCTTGACACTTTGGCTTCTCTATAATTTGGCTCCTCAGTCAGATGCATAGTCTTTATGCGGTCAGTGGTTCACGGACTTTACTCACCTCTGAGATCAGTCTATTTTGCAGGGTAACAAGGTCAGAGCTGGACCCTGAACCCAGGCTGCCTGGCGGAAATCTGAGTTCCATCACCTGCTAGCTGTGTGACCTTGGGCAGGCAAGCGACTTCACGAACCTCTGCCTCGGCATCCTCATTGATAAAATGGGGATGATACAAATAGCACCAATCTCCAAGGATTGCTATGAGGATTTCGTAACCTAATGCAGAAGAAGCACCCAAGCATTCCGCAGCACAAAGTAAACACTGGGTAAGAGTTTGCCAGTATAGTTATCAAAGGCCACTGGGAGAAAATGACATTAAAAGCTACATTTGTATGAAACTACTTCACTTATGTCGTTTGGGGAGAGAAGTATTCTACTTATTTGCATTTTAATCTAAAATTGAGGCCTAAATGCTGCTGAATATCTGCTGCAAAGCTGCTTCTCAGCACGAGGAGTGCCGCTATTTCCCGGAGGTATAGGACAGTGCTTCAAAGGGCACACAAAGCCACAGGGGAAAAAAACAAACAAACAAGAAAAGAAACAACAACAACAGAAAACCCAGAGTCATTGTGCATCTTCTTGTAGCTACAATTTTACTTGAAGACTTGGAGAAAACAAACAAACAAAAAAACAGTAAATTGATTTTTATATTAAAACACAAATAAATATATTATGGAAATTTCATGAATTTTTCTGAATTTCATGCAGTGCAAATTTCATGACTTTTTCTGGTTCCAGGAGCCTTTAAAGAAATTTCACAATTGTGTTTCTGCTTCAGGCCCCAACCAGCTGTCTTGGGGTTAGGGGCCAGAGGTACCAAGATACAGGTGCTGCCAGCACCTGGCTGAGATGCCCCAAGTCAGTGCTTCTCAGACTCCATGTGGAGACCAGCAACTTTTTGGTTTTGTTTTTTATATTTTCTATCCAATCTGGGCTGGTAGTTTCATACAATACAATGAAAGTAAATTATTAAAAAATGAAATAAAAAAATAGCATGTATGAAATCCCAGCCCCGTTTTTTTTTTAACTATGTGATTAAGCAGACATAAAATGACTTGCAAATTGCTATGAAATTTCCTAAATGTTCCATTTCTGAACTTACCCAAGTGTGGACCAGTAGCAAACTCTTTGCTCCCAGGCCACACTTGAGTAGCACCATACTGGCTGACTCCAGGGTCAAATTCCAAGCCTTGAGGAGTGAGAACGTTGGGTTCTCCATGACCCCATATTTCAAGGTTCTCATGAAATAATTTCAGCCTTTTGCAAAACCCTGGACAGACCTGAGTCCCAGCAATGAGCTTCTCCTACTCCCTGTGGGTGGTACTGACAGGGTGGGGCCCTGGCCTGAATTGGCCCCCAGCAGAATGCACTCGGGCCTTTTCAGTCCCAAGGTCCTGGCTTCGGTTTCACAAATTACTGAGAGATGCAACTTGTTAACATATCCCTGAGAAGACAAGAAGCCATTGGAAAATGAGCAGGGAAGTGAGGTGATGTTTGTGATTTAGGGGGATGGTTCCCATGTAGCAGATCCCAACCTTTCTTGGATACCCCCGATCTGAAAATTCCCTGGAAGCTGAATCCCTTCCCACTAGACAGGCTTGGAAGCACAGGTACATACACTTGTACATAAATAAAGGGATTCCAGTGATTCCCTGAAACCCATTTAGGTGGCTTTGAAGTTAGCGTGGATGATGAAGCAAACTGGACAGCTATTAGCAAGCCCCCCAGGAATTCCTCTGAGCAGAGCTTGATACTTTCATCTCCATAGTCACCACAGCGCTTTCTTGCTTCTCATACCCTCTTGGTCAGCCTAGCTCTTCTTCCTGTCTCTGCTGCTCCAGAGTGAGAGGGGCTTGGGCCTTCAGGCTTGTGATTAGCTCAGCCTGTCTCCTCACAGATTCTGCACCCAAACCAGGCTTTCCAAGGACAGCTCCTCCAAGGTGCTGGCCCTCCCGTTAGGAGGTAGCGTCTCCTGGAGCTGATACCTCTGTCCAAACTCAGAAGAAATTTAATAATGGATTTCGGGTAGGTCTCAGGCAAGAGATGGTATTACTGAGAGGACTCAGAATTCCCAAATGCTTGTGGAGGTAGTTTGAAAACCTAGAACCATCTGACACACAGCGGATTTCCAACCTTAGCCACTTGGCAAGGCTGCTTTGACTCAGAATGCTGAGCTGGACACAGGTAAGGGGTCAGAAAATCAACTTGGGCTAAAAAGATAGTACAGTGGACACTGTTGGTTGCCTACTTAGAACCTCCTGCCCTATTTGGTGTTCCTAACAGTGCCCTGATTTTGTTCTGACTGCAACATAATTTGGTATTAGCCAACATGTGTTTGCCATGTGGCCGGCACTGTTGAAAGCACCTGACACTTATTAGTTTATTTAATCCTCATAACAACCCCATGAAGTGGCATATTATAATCTCGAGATAAGGAAACCAAGGTATAGTGAAATGCATAATATGCCCCAAGTCGTGTTAGCTAAGTAGATAACAGAGGCATGGTTTGCATCCAAGCATTCTGGCTCCCCAGGGCAAGCTGTTAATCAGCATTCTGTTCTGCCTCCATTTCATCCCCAGTTCTGGGAGTAGGTCTTGAAGAATTTAAGCCGATCAGAACATGGGCTGTTCCTATTAGCTGTGGTTGGTACAGGGTGGACACGAGTCCTAAGTGAAGCCCATCAGATGGAAAGGAAGGACCAGAACCTGCAGCTGGGGACAGTGGTGCTCTTCATTGTTACTTCCAATGGGGAACCATGCCAATGTTGGTGTTAGCAGAGTAGAGAGATGGAGGAAAACATGAATCCTTGTTGACATCACTGACCACTGACTCGACTAGCCCTGAAATCTGCCCTGCTCCTGGACAAAAAGCATTGCGCGATATCGTGCATTTTCCTATTGCTTAAGCTGGTTTTTTTCTGCTTCTTGCACCTCAAAGCATTCAGACTGATACAGGTGGGCCTTGAGGCCTTTCAAGTGGACACAGACTGAAGGGCAGGGCGGACAGAACACCAGGCCTGGGGGAGGGTGCCCTACTGGAGAGCTGACTTGCTAGTCTTAAGGGAGAGGTTTTCCTTGTGACAATCCCCTTTGGCCCTGGGCTCACCTCCTTATCCGGTGTCTTAGTTCCCTAGAGTTGCCATCATAAAGCACCACAAACTGGGTGCTTTCAAACAACAGACATTTATTGTCTCGCAGTCCTGGAAGCCAGACGTCTGAAACCTAGGTGTCAGCGGGGCCGGGCTTCCTCTCACCTGCCAAAGAGAATTTTCTAGCCTCTTCCCAGCTTCTGGTGGTTTGCTGGCCATCACTGGCATTCCTGATAAGCTTTTCTCTTTTTTGAGGTGCTGGGGCCAGGGATTGAACCCAGGACCTCATATGTGGGAAGCCTGTGCTCAACCTCGGAGCCATATTAGCTCCCCTCATCACTGGCATTCTTTAGCTGATCAATGCATCATCCAGTCCCTACCTCTCTGGTCACATGCCCTTCTCTCCTGTCTTATGTGTCCAAGTGTCCTCTTCTTACAAGGACACCAATCACCTTGGATTAGGGCCTACCCTAACCATTTTAATTAATCACATCTTCAAAGGCCCTATTTCCAGATAAGGTCACATTCACAGGACCAGGGGTTAGGACTTGAACATGGCTTTTGATCTTTTATGGTGTGTGTGCATGTGCATCCACACAACGATGTGCCATAAAAGGGATGGGGCAAAGAAAATATGGGAGTTGGGTGGGTCCACTTCCTGGGCTTCAATTAGTAGTTCTAGTCAAGGTTGATGAACTTACCAGGACTCCTACAACTAGTAAGTGTCCGAGCCAGGATAACCAGTATAGGCCCGTGACTCCAGAGGCCACATCCTTAGCTCCTGCCCTTCCTTCTTAGATCACAGTTTTCCAGAAGCAGGGCCTGAGGCAGGGTTGTGGTACTAGTGATTTATTGAAGGCATGGTCCCAAGGGGATGGGAGCGAGGGAGCAAGCAGGGCAGGGGTTGGAGCTCAGAAAGGATGTAGGCTCATCTGGAACCTAGCTTTACCCTGATCCCAGGAGAAGCTCTGGAGTAATGACAGCACCAAAGGTTTGGTCCATCTGGGGGTAGATCCTTACCCCAAGGTACCCCTGTGTCAAGTGGTCAGTTAGTGGGCTCCCCCCACCCCTGAGGGGATGGTCCTACCTCTTAGTCAAGGTGGCTCTGATTGGCTGAGAAGGGGGCAACCTTGCACCCTTAGCAGTCAGCCCGGCAGCTGGGGGTGGATGCAATGGCCAGTGAAAGAGGTCAGGACCCACAGACAGAGCCCACTAAAGCGCCGGTTAACATATGCAAACTGCCTTTGTCTGGAAACCTCTTCCCCAACCCTTCCAGACACATGCCCAGACACACGTTTTTCTCTCCACGACTCCTTCTCTCCCACTATTCTGTGGGCTCCTCAAGGACAAGGCCTGTATTTTATTTCTCTTAATATCAACATCCCAGAACTGCCCACCCCCAAGTCCCTCCCCTGACCCGGCCCCTAACAGATGCCTGGCACAGAGTAGAGGTTTCAATAAATGTTTGTGGGATGCATGAATGGACAAATGAATGAGTTTCATGAATCCACACTCTCCTAATTTGGAATTTGCGATACTTTGGAGACAGGATATTTATTGAGTAAAAGTTTGGAAAAAATACTCTAACTTGGGCTTTTACTGCTTATGTCGTTCATCACAGAGGAATGCGAGGCCCTGGTCCTCCTTCCCCCACCCCATTACTTTCCACATTTTATAATATGTAGAAAAATTACAATGAATAAACCACATTTCATTTCAAGGAACAGCTGACCTTGGCTATAATTAGACCTCTTGGTTAATTTGGAGGAATTTTCTTCACCCCTGCAGCTCCCTTCCAGCTTCTACTCCTTAATCCAAAAAAGTCTCATGAGATTGAGGGAGATTTTACTTGCAGGTCCATCTGTATGTAATACTTGAGCATGCATCATAGCACACAGGCAGCCCCAAAGTAAGTTGGTCTTTTCAAAATGCAAGAAGGAAAACAACAATAATACTCAGTCATTGATTTAACTTATTGGTATGGGATGGATCATGTCCCCCTGAAAGGAAGGCTGGTACCTGTGAATGGGATCTTATTTGAAAAAGAGGTAATTTTAGAGGGAACTAGTTTAGCTAAAGTGAAAGACTGGAGTAGGTGGGGCCCTTAATCCAAAATGGCCAGTGTCCTTCTAAGGAGGGGCAGGAGACCCAGGCACACAAGAGAAGACGGCTATGTGATGATGGAGGCAGAGACGGGAGTCATGTGTCTACAAGCCAAGGAACACCAAAGATTGACCATAAACCACCCAAGGCCGGAAGAGGCAAGGAAGAGCCTCCTCTACAGGTTTCCGAGGGAGCGTGGCCCTTGGAACACCTTGCTTTCAGGCTTTTAGCGTCCAGAACTGTGAGACAACAAATGTCTTCTGTTCTAGGTAACCCAGTTGGTAGCACTTTTTACAGCAGCGACAGGGAGCTAAGGCTTCCACTTAATGGTGCAAGTGCAAGGAGACTAAAAATTTCGGAAAGGGGCAGATTGGGCAATGCTGAGGCCTTTTGCCTCTGCTCTCTTGGGGTGAGGGAAAAAGGTGCTGGGAACTTGGGCCAGAGGAAGCAAACGCTAGGTTCTCAGAGTGTGGTAGCTAGATGGCTTCAGGATCACCTGCAAACTTGTTGGAAATGCATATTCTCAGGTCCCACCCCAGACCTACCTCGATCTGTGTTTTAACAAGCCCTCCGGGGGCTTCTGATGCAGCTCAAGCGTAGAGCCACCGCCCAGTGGTTGAGTCAGGCAGGCCTTGTTTAACTCCTCATCTGCTGCTTTGCAGCCTTTCAATCATCTCCCTAACACGCGCTCCCCCTCTTTGTAATGTGGATCAAATGTCTCTCACGCAGTTGCTGCGTGAATCAAGGGGTCCATGCGTGTCAAACACGATGCCAGGCTCAGATTGCTTTCTCTCCCGTTACTACTAGTATAGGTAGAAGGAAGAGAAACCGAGAAGAGGATGCATCTTCATGTTTCCTTTGCGTTTGGCTTTGGAGACCAGAGTAGGGGAGTAAGAGGGAGAGATGAGAGCAGACTGGAAAGATCTGGAGTCTACGATCCAGGATAGAAGGAGAAGGGGAGCTTGGACGGACCTGAGGATCCATTCATCCATCCAACAGAAGCATGTAGAGGCCTATTCTGAGCTCTTCACAGGGTTAGGGACCAGAGGTCCCCAGCCCTCGGTGGGCTGGTGGGGTGGGAATTGGGTTTGTTAAAGCCAGCACCCCATGGAGCGTTCTCATGGGGGAGGACCCAGACCACTTCTTTGCAGGGAATAGGTCCTTCAGGACCTGACGAACAAGCAGCTGAGCCACTAGACTCCTGCTGGTGGCTGGGAGGGGGCTGGGGAAGGCGCCCAGCACCTTCCCTTGTCGGGAAAATATTTCTCCCTCTCTGTGGAGCAGTACTACATGCTCCTCTGCTTTCTCCCTACTAGACCCCACTTCCTTCATCCCCAACCCCTCCCCCCAAGCCACTGACCCAGAGAGTTCATCCTAGAGTATCATGGATACTTCTAAATTCACGACATCAGACTTAAGGGACAGTGATAACAATGGCGACGACGACAGGAGCTCCCGCCGGCCGAGGACTGCTTCCCTTATGTCAGGCGTGGGCTGGGTTTTATATGCTGCATCTTATTTACTTCTCATCCCAACCCTAGGAGGTAAATGGCACTTGTGTCTCGTTTTACAGATGAGAAAACAGAGACTCAAGAGATTAAACAACTTGTCCCAGGTACAGAGTCAGCCTGAAGTGCAAGCCCTGAGCTTACTGCTGGGAAAATTGCGCCCAGAGCAACCCAGGCAGGGGGTTTCCTCAGGGGTGCACAGCTACCAGGGGCCGTTCTGAAGACCCAAGGCCCTGTATCCTGGGGCCTCCTCCAAGGGCCCCGTGAAACACGTGTACTTGCGTTTACAGCAAGCCACAATGCAATAACAGTTCTGTGGCAGATGGTTGAAGTCCCTTCAAAAAAGAAAAGATTATTAAAGCTACTGGTAACATTGGCTGAAAAGTCCTGGAATTTAGAATTTGTCTTAACTGATTTGCACAATCACCACAGCCGTGTTTATATCAGAAACGTATGGCACACACTCTGATTGCCACGAATAACAAATCCACACAGCCCTCCCTTCCGCCTGCAACAAAAATCCTTTTCTTCCCTGGCTATTTAATATGCAAGGCAGATTGGAGCATGAACAGTGCAAAAGGGTAAATAATCTGGTAATTGATCTGGGATTTGTGGATTTTTACCTCAAATTTCTGTTTAGAGTTGAAGGTCGTAAGCTATACAAACCTCTATTGATCAGAGTTCTTTGTTTAAACAGAACCTACTGTATTTATTTGTACTGCTGCTCCAAAGTCAAACAAAAAGGGACCCATCTAAGGAAATCTCGGCATGACACTGTGGACATGTGGCTCATTCACTCAGTGTACAGATGTTTTCAATCTGTACAGTTTGTCTTTCATATCCATATGAGATGAAGCAGCCTTCATTTAGCCTGGGAGACATGCCAGCAAGAGAAGATACACGTTTAACCCTTCACAGATACGTTTCCCTTCTCCCTTTTGAAACTGAGAAATGATTCCTACAGAGCAGGACATTTCCAGGGAGACACAGCTCACGGCACTCAGGGGCACCTCGTCTGCAGGCATTGGATGCATCTAAAAATAAAAACAATCCCTTCGTACCACCATCCCCAACTCCCCCTCCCCAGCCTTTTCCTCCCTGTCCTTGACAATTCCTCACAGTTGTATTTCTTTTGAGGGAGAGATCTGGGGTGGGTGGAGTTCTCTGCTGTGTCTGGGTGTTTGAAGCACTTCTTCCTAGAAGAGGCAGAGGGTTTAGGAAGGGTCAGGCTAGCCAGAGCCCAGGCCCATCGGAGACAGGCAAATTGCTGCAAAGAGGACCTTCTTTCCTGCAGAGGACGTAGCTTTCCCCCATGTCTGTGCATTGTTTCTGTTAAGCCACACTTAGCCCAGGATCTCTTAACCTCAACACTGCTGACATAGGGGGCTGGATCTCTGTTCCGGGTGGGGAAGGCAGGCTGCCCTGTGCTTAGGATGTTTAGCAGCATCCCCGGTCCTATCCCGTAGATGCCAATAGAAACCCCTATCCCAGTTGTGACATGCAAAAATGTATGCAGCCATTGCCAGCTGTCCCCTCTTGAGAACCACTGCCCCTGAGCGACTGTGTGCAAAGTTGTAAGTGGGAGAGCTTCGGAGGCAGGCAGTCTTCGCTCGCACTCCTGCCTGGGCTCCTGAGAGCTGTGTGGCCCCAGACAAATAGCTTTCCATCTCTGGGTCCTGGTTTAAACCGTGAGGTGCGGGTGAGAGTTCCTTACTTTCTGAGCTGTTCTGTGACGCCAACCCAATGTGCTGTGGTTCCACATGACCCTGAGCCCAGGCTAGAGGGGTTTGGATACTGGGCACTGATTATTATCCCATGGGAACAAAGCTCCATGGCAGCACAGAGAAAAACTCACTGAGGGAAGGCAACTGATGCAATATGTACTCCAATCAAGGCACCATAGGGTTTTTCATGCCCTTTGCCAATAGTAACAACTCTCGATTTTTGGAGGGAGTCATGTGGCTTGGCAATCCAAATCAGAATGGATTTGCTTTTTCCTTCTCCCCTGGCTCTGCTGAAATACAAGCATTTGCTTTCCCTCTTTAGAGCAGGAGCCGGAGGCAGACGGCTCCCAAATGCTTAGTAATTGCTCTGAGCGGGTTAATGTGTTAAATAAATTGAAGCCCTTCTTAATATATGGTTAGTCTCAACTTGCTGTAATAGTCTCTTGCTGTTAAATCTTTGGAAAATAAAATGTCATTGTCTGGCTATAATATGAGTGGCTTTTTTTCCCCCCCACTGAGCATTGTTCAAGTCCCAGCTCTGCCACTTCCTAACTGTCCAGTTCTTGGGCCAGTTGTGTGCCTTTGTGTGCCTCCCTCAGCCCCTTTTGGTCAAAAGGGATAATGGTACTGACCTCAAACTATTGCCCTGAAGTCAAATAGGGAATCCTATGTGAGGCCTCCGCATTCTTGAACTGGCAACGGAAAGCAGCTGCCAGTTGCTAGTAATAATACTATCATGAGTATTATTATTATTAAGGTGCTCTGTACTGAGTGTCTCACTCGGATAAAGAGGAATTTTTTTGAAAATTAACATGAAACCCACAATAAGTGTTTCAATAACGGGCTTTTGGGATATCCCCATCGCTCTCCTTATACTTTTATTCATGATATTTTGTGTTATAGATGTAGGAATAATGTTTGGGGGAAATGTTACTTCTATCTCTTTCAAACTCTGGTTTCCAAATATAAGAACATATTTCTAAACACGGCAAAGGTGTAACCCAGATGAAATCGAAAGTAGGGACAGACCTCCAGGTGAGGGTCCTCATCTGTAGGAGCGAGCAGCTTACGTTCCGGCTGCCGGTAACAGGAGTGCCGCATTTTTACGGCTCACAGCTCCATCTCATCCGCTAGCCTGAGGCAGGAAGGCCTTCAGCAGGTCACACCTTCAGAGTGGAAATGAGACCTGGGATTCCTGACTCTGGGATCGCCTGTGTGTCCCCCACTCTTGCGTCCTGGAGAGGACGGTCCCTGTTTTCCCACTTCTTCCTGGGTATGCGTCTCTAAGCAAATGTCTCAAGAGAGTGCACAAGAGGAGACAATCATCAGCTGAGAGAATTTTATGGAGAAAGGAGAAATAAAAACGAGAAACATGGCCATTTATTTCCACAGCTTTCCCACCTCCAGTCTTTTTCTCCACTTTCCTAGTTTTCCCAGCTCCCCCAGGTTCCCTATTGCCACCACCCACCCCTACACCCCTTGTATTTTCCTTGAAACTCATGTTTATCTGTTTTCGCTGCATGAAACTATTTGCCTTGGGGCCTTTTATGCTAGGAAGCCTCCACTCCTGAAACATATTTTTTGAGACATACAAAATTATATATGTAATCAATATGTAAGTTAAGAAACTGAATATAAAATACCCATAAAGCAAAGCCTCAGCTTAAGAACCATAAACCAATATTGGTGAATCTTTCTTCCCAGGGCCCCTACCTTCTACCCCAAATTTTATCCTCTTGCTTTTCTTTAAAGTTGTCCCTCTTCTGTAGGCATCCTTCAGCAATGTATATGGAGGAGTATGCATGTGTGTAGCTTGTTTTTCAGCTTTGCAAAACTGACATTATTCTGTATATTATCTTACATAACTTGTTTTCCCCTCTCAACGTTGTTTCTAAGATTCATCCATGTTTGTGCATGTACTCGTATGTGGTTTATTTAGTTTCCCTGCTATATAGTGTTCTATTCCATTGATTCTATCAATGGGTATTGGAGTTGTCTCCAGTTTACCTGGTTTGCACAGCGTGTTTGGCTTGGACAAACACAGCTACTAGGATATTCTCTAACATGTTTTCTGATGCACATGAATAAGAGATTTTCTGGGGAACATGCCTAGGCATTGACTTGGGGAGGGGTCAAAAGTCTGCAGGTTTATTCCCACAATGTACTTTCTGGTTGTTAAAAGATTCTAATTAGTCTGCCCCAAGGAAACCACCTTGTTTTTTTCTGCTGAAAACATTTTCCAAAGGTGAGTTTCCCCTACACAGAAAGTGGCTGCACAGCCAGAGTTCCTATCTCTCAACCAGGATTCAATCTCTCACTTACTCTTTTAGAATGAGAACCCCTTGATTTGAATCCCAACTCTGCCATTTACGAATAATGACTGTGGAAAAATCCTTTGTTTCCCTCACAAGATGACACTGAGATTCCAAGCAACTATTTGAGTGGCCATTATGATAGAGATGATCAGGATTAGGATATCCAAAAGAAATGGAGCTAGAAGACTATTCTAAGTTCATGAGGCTGCTATGAAAGGGAAAAGTATATGGGAAACCCAAAGGGATTTCCAGTCCTGACCAAAGGCGTCCTCCATGCATAGTGGGAAGGTACAAACAGAAGGACCCAGTTTGCCATCATCTCTGCATCTCAGGTTGTTCTGACTCAAATATGCAGTCACTGGAACCAAGGGATAGGAGAGAAGAGAAGAATCACTCACTTAGGTGGGGGATCTTAAAGACGAGAGGGTCATATTGTCTGTGGCAATTAGTTTTTTCTGTTTGTTTGTTTGTTTGTTTGATGACAGGCTAAGCCTCCCCATGAGGCTCCAGGGCATTTGGACTAGGGTCCTGTTCCTCAAGGCAGGAGATCCTTGACTGCATAACTCCTTAGAACTCAGGTAGGACAGCATGCAATCACCCAAAGCCTCAGCACCTTCACCTGTCAAATGGACATTACAGCAAGTTAAAAAACACAACAGTCCTTCTGGTTAATTACTCCTTATACACCTGCTTTGGGGATCCAAGATGAAAGCCAGTTCATGAAGACAGGTACCATGACAGGTGAGCAATGTGATTAGTCAAACAAGCAGAGCGTTGTTCAGTCGCCACCAGGCTCATGGGAGCTCCCGGCCCCTCCTGTGTGCTAAGATCCAAGAGCATCTCTTCACTCTCCTCCCTCACCTCATTTTACAGAAGGCTCTCAGCTCACCCCCTCCTCTGTAAGATGAAGAAACACCACCAGGTATTTCACAGGTCTTTTGCGAGGGCCATCGTGAGCTAAGGAGGGAAGCCTAGTGCAAACTGTTTTGAAGGCCTTAGTTTGAATCCATGATCTAATTCCTTAATTTGGATCCTGATTCTTTCTTATTAGCTAAGTTCTGAGTAAGTTGCTTAATCTCACTGAGTCTTTTTTTCCTCATCTATAAAACGGAGGAGATAAGATAACCTAAATCTTAGAGGTGGTATTATTGATTAAAAAGGATATTAACACAATGCCTGACACACCGTCACTTTTCAAAGCTATTATCAATATATTGCAAGTAACTAGTACTTTCTTGGAATGTGATTAAGCAACTGGCTCAGGATTGTGTAGTACAGCCCTTTTTCTAGGTTGGAGCCAAATGGTAATAATATATATTCCTATAAATAAAACAAACCTCTTTTTGTGTAGATAAAACTGGCTGGCTGGATGTTCACCAAACATGGAGGGCATGCCCAGAATGATCTGGCTTAAAATATAGGTTCAGTGATATATAGAAATCCTATGCAGGATGTACTTTAAAAATTAGGCAGGCATCTTCCAGAGAGGCCAAGCTGAGATAATAGTATGTGGTCCATGCAGCTCATTGATTAGAAAAGAAGTAAATTACGTATGAAGATACTGGAGAGAGAGACAGAGACAGAGACAGGTGCCAAGAGGGAGAGGAATTCTAAAGGCTCAAGTCTTCGGGAGCATGAGAAGATGCTGTTTCTTACAGGGGCAACTCCACATGGCAGGCTGCAGGCAAAGCAGCCATGGGGCTCTATTTATTTGCTAATGCTTAATGATTATACTTAGTAGCTAGTTTAAAATAGACCCACAGGGGAGGTCTCTAAGTAGCCAGAGTCATCATTTGGGTGCTGGATTATTCATGCTAAAATTTCAGAGCGAACAGTCTCCTGTGGGACTGACACGGTGAATGCAAGAAAATCAGAATGCATGGGAAAACTGCAGAAAGAACGAGGCCACTGACTAATGCACCTACTTTTACAAGGAGAACATTCACTGCATTCTAGAGCATGGCTAATACCCCAGAACTCTCATTTGAAGGCACACCCAGTTTGCAAAGCCCTTTTGTCTTTAATTTCCCACTTGATTCTCACAGCAACCAAATAAGGCAGGTGGTGCAGAAGCTGGTTTATACTTCCTGTTAGACAAAATGGAAACTAAAGCTTGAAGAGGACAAGGGCCTTTCCTGAGTTGACACAAGGTGGTCTGATCTAAGCCCTGTGGCTTCTGGGAATGTGTCTTTTCCAAGAGTTGGGCATGTGGACTGGCCTGGAACACTTGAGATATGGAATTGTATGGAACTCAGAAATGTGGGTTTTGTGGGGTTGAGGCAAGGGAGGGAGCAGGGGAAGCAGAAGCCATCTCTTCCTGTAGCAAGGGACAGGTGCACCAAAGCTCCTTTTGCCTTCCTTGTTCTTTATTCCAGACACAGCGCTTAGCCCCCAAAGTTCTGCCTTGTCAGTGGCCCCTCACCAAGCTATCTGGTGTCGGGGAAAGCTCCTGAATTGGCAAGCTGGGGGTGGGTCTCCAAGGCCAGCCCCAGTAGCAGAGGGATAAGGCAGAGCCCCGGTACCTGGGCTCCTGTGTGTGCTCACAGGCTACGTGAGGAGACAGGGATCATCAAAGCAGGGAGACGGGTGATCTCACCAGCTGCCATGGGGGTGAGACGGTCCTGAAAGGAATGGCAGCAAATCACAGAGAGCAGAGCCCTTTCTGTGTCTCACTTCCTATCAGCGCCCAGGGGCTTTGTGGCACGACAGTTTGTACATGCATTTCCTTTTTTTCCCCCCACAGCTGTCAAATCAAATTGATTTTCAGTCATTTTAACCCGGGCAGGAGCAGCAAACCAGGTCCCCCAGGTGAAAAGCTAGTTTATCAAGGAAGTCATTTATCCAATTCTTCTACGACAGGAACAGAATTTTTCAGTGACTTTTGGAAGACGAATAACCAGTTCCAAAGGGTGTTGGGAACAATAACAATAATTACCTTTTATGAAGCATCTACTACATTTCTTTATTTTCCTTTTATAATTCTCCAACAATCCTTTGAGGTCGATAATAGCTCAATTAATGAGTACTTACTTCTCATGCATTCTCTCATTAAATCCTAATAACCTCATGGTGTATGTCTTATTAGCTCAATAATCTAGAAAAGGAAACTGAAGCTCCAGAAATCTCATGGAATTTGCCCAAAGTCACATTAGCAATGGCAGAGCTGGGATTTGGACTCAGAGCCGGGTGTCTCCAAACCCATCTTCTTTCAGACAACCCTTGGACCAATCACAAATCTCCTGCGCCTAAGTCCTTTCTCCCTGAGCAACCTATCATGCTGGCCTTTGGGTTTTGACTCAGGACTTTGTGGCAGGACAACCTGGTACCCAGGTTTGAAGCAGTGACGTTGTAAAGGCATCGAGACAATGAGGAGCAGAACTAAAATCCCCCAGTGAAGGATGAGTGGCGAAGCCTATGCCAGCCTTCCCTGGGCCCAGCCCTGCAGCGTGTAGGCCTGAGGCCTCGACGGGATCTTTGCTCTCCGGCAGGCTCGGTTTCGGCATCTGAGACGAGGAGGTGATGATAATCCTACACACCAGACGGTTGTCAACATTAAATAAAACCATGCATGTAAAAGGAAAGCACAGAACCTGGGATGGCGCTGGAGTTCAGTAAATGCCTGCTCGAGCGTCAAAGTAACCAAGAGACTGAGCTCTTCTTTCTGTCCTTTCTTACCAAAGATAAAATCACCCTGATCTCAGCCGGATGGTCAAACCGCAGCCTTCCCAAGCTGGCGACCTTCCTGGGGCAGGTGTGAGTTGGAGAATAGTTCTGAAATATCAGCAATTCTCTTCCCATTCTTGCCCGAGAAGCCCTGGTCAGGTAGGAGTCCTCCCTCTAGGGTGGCGAGATTGAGCGAATTCAAATACAGGACACGCAGTCAAATTTGAATTTCAGATAAATGAGACATACGCTTTAGCTTGAGCATGCCCTGGCGCCGTCCACGCCTGTGTGCTGGGCACTGAACCCTGCGGCTAGCCGCTCTCGGAACAAGAGGCCCAGACGCTGGACGTTCCTGGCAGCACCCACTCTGGCTTCTTGGTCCTGGCCCAGGAAGCACACGCAGCCCCAGGTGAGCACAGCGTTGTCCCACAGCGGGGAGACAGAGGGGCACTGGAGACTGCAAATGCTGGCACAGGTGATGGGAAACAGGTATTTCCTGGAAAGGCTTACTACGATGGAGAGTGCTGCCATGTTGGGCTATTCGGGAAGACGCTGCCCCTAAGTGTGTATATCCCACGGCCTGTCCTTGGGGCCAATCAGGGGGAGGTCCCTGGCTTGAGCAGTCTCTGGCATGGGACCAGAGGGCCGACCGCTTGCCCTATAGGTGCTTTCTTTTCCTTCCCCTCCACTCTTCTCTTGACTTCTCTCCCCTTATTCTCAACTTCTTTCTTCTCTCCTCCTCTATCCTCCTTATGATGTCAGGCAGTGGTTCTCCACTGGCTGCGTTTGCTCCCCAGGGGACATTTGGCAGCATCTGGAGACATCTTTGTCACAGCTGGAGCAAGGGGGTGGTGCTACTGGCACCTAGAAGGTAGGGGCCAGAGGTGCTGGTCAGCATCCTACAATGACCAAGCAGCCCAAACAGCAACAGTGCCAAGGGTGAGAGACTCTGGTATAAGGTGATTAGAGGGTTTGCCTTTCCTTGAATGGACTTTCTGGGTGATCTTGGGAAAATTCCAGAACCTCTCCTGGCCTTAGTGTCTGGTCATGAGGACCCTTCCAGGTGCACCCAGCACCAGCATGTGGGTTTTTGCTCTGCCCACTCCTGGAGCCAGCTCCTGTGGCTACCACCGTGACTGTGAGGGCCTGAGCCAGAGCCCCTGGCCCCATGGTGCATGTCTCCTTCCTTCCTGGGCTACCAGGGCTTCAGAGGCTTGGCCCATCCCCACCCTCTGGGAAGTCTCCTTCCTGGCCTTGTGCCAGCGTGGCAGCCAGGGTGGGCAGGGCCTCACCCCAGGGCCTTGCATGAATCCCGGCACACCTTGCCTCCATTGCCCAAGAACTGGCAGCAGATCAAAGAGCTCTGGCTGCAACAGCATTTGGCAGTGGGAGGTGGATCAGCAAAACGGCCCTGGACTGGTTGCAGCAAAAGTGCAGCCTCCCAGAGGTGTGGTGTCTGCAGCCACTGCCGCTGCTGTCACTGCCAGCCCAGCCTCCCTAGCCCTTCTCCCAGGTGAGCCCCTCCCTTCCCACGCCCCCATCACCCCATCTCCTTAGATCCCAGCAGTGTGGGACCCTTCGTGGATCCTTGGCCGCTGTGACTATGTAGTCTGGCCTGCGTGCAGTCCAGCTTCTTTGCCTCCTGCCCTGACGTGAAAATTATCACAGCAACCACAGCTACCATTTTATGGCACATTTGGGTGTCAGGGACTGAGCTTCCCATGGATTATCTCATCCCATCCTCACAATTACCCTGTAAGGTGGGTTCTGTTATTGTTCTTGTATAGCCTTTTTAATAACTTCACTTTGGCAGACTTTTAAATCCTTATATTATATAATTTTCTATTAGCTCATTTAATCCCAGAAGTACTATTCTTATCCCCATTCTACGGATGGGGAAACCAAGGCACAGAGAGATGAGTGAGCAGTGGAAGATTCAGACTCAGATAAGATGGTTCCAGAGCCAAAGACCTTACCCACTATGCCACGGTGCCTCTCAAAATAAGCAAAAGCAGGTTCAGAGAGATTAACTCGCCTGAGGTCACAAAATTAAGACGTTTTACAGAGAATTGTAGGCCAGGCCTGTCTGTCCAGGACCCTCGTCTTCCTCACTCTGCCACTGTGCTCTGTAGCATTTCCATTTATTTTTTCTTTCATTTCTTTGTTTATGTATTTATTTGTGAGATGGAAGTGATTTAAAAAACAGGTGTAAATCTATGACAACTTCATCAATAGTAAAGATATTCAAAGCAAACCTGAGTTAACAATCCACTGTTGAATTTAAAATATGTAGACTATCCTGAGAACAGCAAAATAACTTAAACCATTGTCCTCAGTAGCTTCAGGAGGGAAACCAGCACCTGGACATACTTGCTTAGTTCGAATTATGCACTCTACTGACAAACAGAGCGAGGCTCAGAAAGCTTCCTCCCTGAAGCTCCGATGGGCCCGATTAGTTCTATCTGCCTCCAGAAACTGCGTTCTTGACCGTGAGACTCTCCTGCCTCTGCCATGGAGTCTGAAATTGGAGGTGGGTGTGGGTGCAAAGGTATCTGCGAGCCAGTGGCCTCAGCAGAAGAATGAGCCAAGACAGGCAGCCTCACCTTTCCCCCTGGCCCGAGAGCCCTGCCCGGGACAGCCTGGCAGCATGCAAGCTGGTGCATTCCCTGCGAGGCTCATAGGGCTTACTTCAATCACAAAACGCACTGAAAAACAGCATTTTCGTCTTCTCCTCTGGAGCTTTCTGACCTGGAAATCACTGCATTGGCACGTGTGGAAGCCAAGCCGGAAGCCCACGTTTGGCTTTTGCAAAGCAGCGCAGGGGGCAGGTGCAGTCCCAGGAACAGGAAGCCACCTCTTGTACCCGAGGAGGGGCCGCAGCAGGGTGTCTGCTTCTTAAGAATGGGCTGATCCCTGGTTTCTGATGAGCTTCCAGAAAAGAAGCCATCAGTTGGCAGTAGGAGGGGGCTCAGGGGCAGAGGTGGCGGTTCCCTTGCTCAGAGCGGTTGCAGGGGCTGCCCCCTCTACCCCTCTCTTGGCCCTATATGAATCTAGCTCCCCTACCCCTCACATGGTTAAGCTGTCCAAGACCTGCCCATGCAGACCCCACCTTGCCACTCCCATCTGTCTGCTCCCAAGACAGCAGTTGTGTAAGAAATCCCACACGTGAGCTGGCATCAGGGAGAAAGCCAGAGAGGCTCGCTGCATGGGAGGCACCCACTGGAGCCAGGTGACACAGGTGTGAAGCCTGAGCCCTGGACCGATTGGAGGTCAGAAAGGACGAGGTGAGACAGAAGGGGCGATGGTTACTGACACGAACTGCCAGAAGAGACACCTCATCTATGGAGCCGGGGCATGCCTTCACCCACCTGGGCAGCTCGCCATGCATGCCAGAGCCCCCTCTGGCTACTCTTGCCTCTTTTCCACATGCCAAAAGAAAAAAATGTAACCTCACTGCTAAAAAAATGGAAAGTAATGGCGATTTTATCGAAGCTTTCCTGGGGAGATGGGCAAGGGGGTCACATCCAGCCTCACACAAGGTTTTCTGAAAATCTTTAAACATCACTGCTCCGTCATTCCTACAGAAGCCAACTGGTCCCTCCAGTCTGCCCCAAGAATCTTCTCTAGCTGTTGCCTGGCTCTTTCCCTCTCAACTGTCCCTCAGACACCCCTCAGCTCTCATACCTCACTCTGCCAAAGAGAAGCAAATAACTCTTCATGACACACAGTCTAGTTAGCAAATCGCAGATCACAAGCCCTGGGAGCCTCAGTTCATCGAACAACAGACTCACCATTTTCTACCTTGTAAACTAAAATCAAAAAATGTATTTAATATTTTACTCAAACAGCAAACGATGGCCCTGTGTACCACCAGAGTGCTCTGGCCAATGGTAGCATTTTCCCATATCGTCCCTGTAGTTCTCCCATTCATTCCCTCCCTTTCCTCTCTCAGTAACACTTTAGTTAGTAGGTAAAGTGCGACAGCCCGTTTGTATATTCTCCCTCTCTGCGGCCATTCCCTTGTATGTCTGTCATATGGTCTGAATCCAGCATAATAGCAGTTGTGGCTGCAGACTTGGAAGCCAGACAGTCTGGCTCTGAGCTCCAACCCTGCAACGCCTGGCTGTGTAACCTGGGGCTAGTTACTTAACTTCTCTGTGCCTCAGTCAAACAACGAAGGTAATAAAAAATCAATCCTAGGTGGAATAAACAAATAAATTAATAATTTTAGAGTGAATGAAATAGAGCCTGGAAAAAATAAGTGCTTAATAAATATTAACTATTATTATGATCCATAAGTTTTGTGTTTTTTAAGATATGCCTAAATCGTGTCATAGCATTACACCCACCTACACACTCACAGACACACACACTCCTTTGCCACTTGCTCTTCTCACGTAACGTTATGTTCAGGTTTATCCATTTTGACACACACAGTGCATTTATTTTAGTTGCGACATAGTGGGATCTCATTGTAGTTTTAATTTACATTTTCATGATTACTTATTCTAAAATTTATTCAGAAAAGTAAAGAGCCAAGGCAATATAAGGATGAGGAACAGTGAAAGGAGATGTGCCCTATTAGATACTGAGCCTTATTTATATATTTAAATGGCATTATCAAAAAGAACTTTCTGTGATTATGGAAACCATCAATTCTGTGCCATCCACTATCCACATGTGGCCAATGAGCACTTGAACTGTGGCTACAGTGACTGAGGACATGCATTTTTTATTTAATCTGCCTTGATTTAATCTGAATACAAAGAGTCGCATTTGCTCCTGACAGTCACAGTGGACAGTGCAGGATTAGCACATAAAAGCCTTATGATAAAGAGCCTGTGACAAATGGACCAAGGCAACAAAATGAGAGGCCAGAGGCAGACCCAGGGTTTGGGGCGGGGCCCAGAAGACACTGTTAGTCAACAAGGGAAGCATGGGCAACTTTTTGCAATTTTGTCTACTATTTCTGATTCCCTCTTCTTCACATTTTTAAAAAAATACATACTCCATTGGCTTGTACATCTTTAATATGTAGGAATTATTTGTATATTTTGCTGTATATGCAAATAATACTTCTCAGTGTGTCAAGTTGTTCCCAATTATTTTGCTGAAAAGTTTTACATTTAAAAAATTACGTATTTTGCTTTTTATGACTTGCTTAAGAAATCTTCTACTCTGAAGCCATAAAGTTATTTTCCTATTTTTTTAATGTTAAATTTTACATTTCAAATCAAAATATTTACTCCAACTGAATTTCATTATTGAATTTTGCGTGAAGTAGTGGTCTAAATTAACTCTCCCCCATTTGGAGAGCCAATGTCCCAGTACCTTTTATTAAATGATCCATTCTTTCCAATTGATTTAAAATGCTATGCTGAGAAAACGTCACAGCACATACAAGACAAAAGATCTTACAGTGATGAATGACACAATGCCTAAACAATTTTTAGATTATTTCAAATTTTAATTTTTTTTGTATTTTATTTATTTTAAAAACTATTATTATTATTTCATTTTTTAATTAATTTTATTTGGTTATTTTGTTGGCTTCATTTTTGGAGAGGTTTGGGATCACAGAAGGGTGGCAGGGAGGATACTGGTGCAGGGTTTTGGTGTTGGGGAATGTATGGGGAGGGTGTGCCTGGGGCATGTCTCTAAGACATATGAATATGTTCAAGTGTTCATGGGGCATTGTTTCGGTAGGTGGAGACATGTCCACCTCAATAGGCAAAAGAATATTGAATTCCCATCCTGGGGAGTTCTGCTACATTCTCCAATAGGATGGCACGAATCCCCCGAGCATAAAGGCAGTGCCTAGAGAAGGAAGACAGACCATTATGCCAGGCCCTTGATATTGATGATTGTACTTATGAACCTTTTCTTGTGGAATTGAAACTTAGCCTTGTATTATATATTGCCTAAGAGTGACTTCCTGAAACCCTCCTTGTTGCTAAAATTTGGCCTCTCTCGAAGCCAAACTCAGCATATAAATGTACTATATTACCCCCACCCCTGGCATGGGACATGACTCCTAAGGATAAGCCTCCCTGGCACCAAGGGATTATTACCAAGCGCCAACTAGCAACACATCTGGAAAAAGACCTTGACCTAAAGGGGGAAATATTTAATACAAATGAGTTTTTATGGCTAAGAGATTTCAAAGTGAGTTGGGAGGTCATTCCAGAGATTATGCTCATGCACGTCTCAGCAAGATCTCATTGACTGCCACAGTAAACTGTGCTTCAAACAGCAGAGCTCCTAAGGGTGCTAGAGACATCTAGACACTATCAGCAGGGCAGACAAGCTCAGGAATTTGGTGCCCTGTCAATGGGCCTTACTTTGGAATTTATGCTCCCCTGTGTAAGAGTTAGACTCATTTACAGTTTCCCTATATATGGTTCTTCTGTCCTTTTTATTTGAACCTATAATTAGCACTATACTTGTTAAATATCTGTCCTAGAGACTTAAATTTTTGGTCCATTCATGTGCCAGTTGAGCCCTGAAACTCAGCAGAGTTGTAACACCTACTTTATAGTTCATTGGATTCACCCAGGACAACTAAAAAAGGATGATGATGGACACTGCCCATCCCAAGGAACAGAGAGTGTCTGCAGCTGCAAGCAAGATAGTTCCATCCATCTGCCCCACGGGATCTAAGCTCCCTCTCAATTAGAAACGGAGTGGGCATTACCATCCCCAAATCCTCAAGATTGGGGAATCAACAGTGGACTAAAGAAAATTTATTATTATTTTATTATAGACTTATAATTATAGCAATGGAAGAACTTTTATCATTGATATAAAGGCAGTGGCCACCAGAGGTTCTGAGGGGAGGGAGAGGGAAGAATGGGTGTAATATGGGGGTATTTTCACAACAATGGAATTGTCCTGAATCACATTGCAATGACAGGTGCAGGATATTATATATTTTGTCATAACCTACAAATTTTGTGGGACAGAGTGTAAACTATAATGTAAACTGTAGTCCACAGTTAGCAGCAATGCTTCAATATGTATTCATCAATTGTAACTAATGTACCACACTAATCAAGGATGGTGTTAATGTGGGAAAGTGTAGGAGGAGGAGGGGTTGGAGCATATGGGAATCCCCTATATTTTTTATATAACATTTATGTAATCTAAAGCTTCTTTAAAAACAAACAAAAAAATTTTAAATGCTGTCTTTGCTCTATAAGTGTCCCCAATACATTTGAGAATAAGTTTGTTACCTGCTATGACAAACTATTTTGATATGTTTATCCAAATTGTATTATATTTATAGAACAATTTGTTGGGATTATTATCTTAAAAATATAATGTCTTCTGAACCATGAGCATAAGTCTTGTTTTATGTAATTTGAGAGTTTGATCCACTTTTGATATATATCTAGGATATTTTTGCTTTTTTTTTTTTTTTAGTATTGTCCAGTAAACTAAATTTTTTTGCTATTATGAATGGGATATTTTAAACTTATACTTTCTAAATGCCAGTTATTTGTGTATAAGGGCATTATTGATTATTGAAGTTACAGGAGTAACATGGTTGAACTATCTTAGTTGTAATAGTTAACCTACTGTCTCTTGAATTTTACTTGTCATCTCCAAATAATTACAAAAATCTTTGTTTCTGTGTATTATCCCTTTCATGTCTATTTTCTTGTCCTATAGCATTGGTTAGTACCTTCAAGAAGATGTTGACCAGAAAGAGTGGTGGAAGGTCATTCTGCCTTATTCTTGATTTTAAGGGGACACTAATATAGTTTCACTATCAAGAAAGATGCATGCCTTAGGTTTTTCATTAAAGAAATTCTTCAAGTCCAAGATCAGTAAGAATGGTTTGTTGTTTTATCTTGTTTTGTCTTATTGATTTGTTTTTTAATAAATCATGAATTGGTGTTGAATTGTTTTGCATTATCAAGATGATCACAGTTTTTCTCCTTTACTGATATAATGAATGATATTGATAGATATTTCTCTTTCACGGTAAACTATCCTTGCATGCCTATGATAAACTATTTCATTAGGGTATATTATTGTTCTGTTATTATTAATTTTATTATTACAGTAGTTCATTGATGGATTTAGTTTGCTAATACATTAATCTGGATTTTTGTGTCTGATTCATAAGTGAGATTAAACTATAGATTTTGCTTCAATAGTTGGAATATCTATTATCTATCCATCCATCCATCCATCCATCCATCCATCCATCCATCCATCCATCCATCTATCCATACATCCATCTACTGATTCAACTTTTAATGTTACAAGTTCCCCTCAGGTTTTCCATTTCTTATTGGAAGATTCTGGAAATCATATATATTTTTCCTGAGGAAATTGCTAGCATCCATATATTCAAATTTATTCTTATCAAATTGGTTCTTTTATTCTCTAATGATTTTTAAATCTATATTATATCTGCAACTTTATCCCCTTTGTTGTTCTAAAAATTTAATTCTATTCCTCCTCCTCCTCTCTCTCTCTCTCTCTTTCTCTCACCTTAACCAGTCTTGCCAGTTCTATGTCTTATTGTTCTTTTCACAGAATCTTTTCTTTTGGTTTATGATGTTACCAAATGCTAGCATCTTGAGCTAGGTACTTAGTAACTTATTATAAATATTTATTATTTTTTATTAAATATATCTAAGACTCTAAATTTTCCTGTAAGTACCACTTTGACTAAGTCCTACAAGATTTGCTATATAGTATACTTTTATTCCATTTAAATATTCTAGATTATATTCTTTTTTCTTTGATCATAAATTAAGTAGAAGTTATTTTGACAACAAAAATTCTTTATTTTCCTTTCATCTTTTAATCTTTGATTTATAATGTTAATGCATTTGGTTTATATGATATGTACTCATTGTATTTGTTGAGATTTGTTTTGTAGTTTAGTATGTGATTGATTTAAATAATTGTTTTATATGTTCCTAGAAATAATAAATATTTTTATTTATATTTGGGGGTGTTGGAGTCTACATGTCTTCCAGATTAAACTCAATAATTGTATTGTTCAAATATTTTCACTCTTACTAAATTTTTGACTATCTGATCTTTAATTTAGTGAGGAAGATACGCTAAACTTTAGTACTATTATGTATTTGTCAGTTTATCTTTGTAATTTAGTCAAGTTTTACCTTATTTAATTTATGTCTGTGTTGCCAGGTGCATATACATTCGGGATTTGAATAAAAATTGATTATTTTTTTCTTTTTAATATTATTTTAAAACACTTTTTATTCAATTTTTTGCATGGAAGCTTATTATACAGATATTAAGTTAGCTAAAGTAATTGCCAATTGTTAAGATTTCCCTAGACTTTCTTTCTCTCTTTGTCTGTTTGCTTAAAATATTTCTGCATCACAATGCTTTAAGAGTGTTGAATTTTATGAGAAGATAGCTGGACCGTGTATGTCTATTTTATTAATCTGAGATTCTTTATCTTTTAACCAGCAGATGTCATCCACTTGTGTTTTTGTAGTTATTGATATCAGAATATATGTGGGTATTTGTGTATAATTATTTTGCTTTCTACTTATTGACTGCTTTTTTCCTTTGTATCTTATTTCCTATTGGGTTAATATATCATTTATATTCCTTTCACTCTGGTGATTGATAAATTTTATTTATTCTTCTACTATTTTACTGATTACCTTTATACACATCTTGGATTTAACAAAGTCTAAAATTAATCACTATCTCCTCATACAATGACGCAAGCAATACAGGGAACTTAGAACACTGATTTCCTCACAGAAAAATGCCTAGAAAGTTTCCAATATCTATCCTTCCATTTTCTCTTGGACCCACTCTATTCAAGTTTTCCCCTCCTTTCCACAGAAGCTGCCCTTGACAAGGTCACTCATAATATCCCTAAATTCAGTGGTCAACTCTCTATCTTCTATTTGATCATCAAAGCATGACATACCAATGGATCTCTCCCTTCCTCTTAAATTCTCTCTTTACTTGACTTTGGGAAGGTATCCTCCTGGGTTCTCCTCTCTCACTTTGCTAAGTCCTTTGCCAGGTCCTGCTTATCTTCCAGCGTGCTGAGCTTTTCTAACGCCCTGCCACTAAAGATGCCCCGCTCCAGGGTCCTGACTTCAGGATGGCCTCTCATAGTCCTCTCCCAGCTATGTGCGGGCCCCAGGATCTCATTTCCTGTCCCTGGATGGGTTTTAAAAAACCCAAGTCCTTGGCAAAATTCTGGATCCAATACTTAATTCCACCACTGAGTCAGGTTACATGTCTCTTGCTGAGTTTCTTTTTTAATTTTCACATGTAGGCAATTTCCTTTATTTCTTGTGAGCTCATTTACATATATTTTAATGAGGGGTTCTTTATCCAGCATTTTCATTTATGTGTTTCTAGAGGGAGGGGTCTCATTTCAGCTGGTGCCTCTATTACAGCCACACAGGTCTCTCAAGCCCTTGAACACATTTCTCTCTTTTCTGCCTTAGCACATCTACTGCTCTGCCTGTCCATGCATTGAGTGTCTCTGATCTCTTTTTCCACCCAATCTTGCACATTTGTCAAGTCTCATCTTTAACATTATTTTCTTAGCAAATCCTCCCTGATTCTTCAGACCACTCCCATACCCATGAATTTCCCCATCACAGCATTTTGCCCGCATGTGGTTATTTGATTATTATATTATCAATGCTTTAATTTGGTTATTTCATTAGTGCAGTATTATCTCTTTAAATTCTAACTTATTATAGATAATATGGGCAAGAAACAAGTACCTCAGACTCTTTTACAGAGTGGCCACATGATAGATCTCAATGAGCATCTGATGAAATGACACATCGAAAGGAAGAACATGGAACATGGCATGTATGGTTCACCTGCCTCTGCTCAGATGGCAAATGTGGGCCAGACCATCAACATATTGCCTGCAATTACTACTCTACACTATGTCCCAAATGGACTTGACAGAGCTCTCCAGGAGTTCCCGATCGAGCAAGAGAATTTGTATATGAATATAAAACAGATACAGAATGGAAAGAGGCCTCCCAAAGACCATTACAGAGCCAAAGAGGTGACTCCTGGCTGAAAGCAGTCTTCTTGGAGCACATGGCGTTTGATCTGGGATCTGGAGGAAAGGAATCCTACCACATGGCCTAGGCATCACTTGGTGCTGTGTGCTGGGTAGGTGTCCTCCAGCGCTCAGGAGCACCGCATCCCAGTTGGAAATATTAACCAGGACAGTAACACCCGCCCCAACCACAAAGACACGCAATATCCAGATAGGAGTTTTGGCAGTAATTCTAGCGGCACTCCAGTGTGGCCATAGGAGATGAATTTGGACGGAGAAAGCAGAGTCATCTTTTAGCAAGAAAACCATGGAGCAATATTGCTACAGATTGAGCAGGAAGGAGGCTGAACCAAAGGACTTCCTCCAGGTGGAATGTTGACTCTGCAGGTTAAATGCTCTCTCCGTGCACTAATACCTTGTGTTCCTGGCACAGACTGAGGATTTTGCACTTACTGTCCCTTCTGACGCTCCTTCGTTGCTTGTTGAACTCCTATTAATTGTCCAAGAGTTTTCTCAAGCCCCAGCTCTTTCCAGAAGCTTTCCCTCACCTCCCAGTGCATAACCTGAATCAGCAACCTCTCTTCAGTGTCGGCCCCATAAGGCATCATCCCAGCATATGGCAATAGTGTGTGAGTGTGTTTTCCCTGATAGACCATGAACTCCTTAATAGAAGGTCTGTACCCATCCTCTCTCTCGCCTATGCTTCTGGGTCAGAGTGAGCACTCTGGAAATGGGTGCTGAATGCTGTGAGCAAGAGACTGGTCCCACCCCCAGCTGGTTATGTTGCTGCAGCTACTAACCTGCACTGGACCCAGTTCGTTAGCTGTGCCTCTGGAGCAATGGGAAGTTGATTTCTCACAACTGATGGGGGCTTCCTTTTGCAAAAGAGGGGCTGCAGCAGGCACTGAGGAAGATCTCAACAGTAATGACATCTGCACTCTTTACACCTGCCTGCAGGAGACGGGGAGGCACAGGCAATGGACACCTTTCAGAGGCAGCAGCATGCCAGGCAAGTCAGGAGAGTGGCCCAGGAGGACTCTTCACATAACACCTGCTGGATTGCAAAGCTGTCCTTCTGTCCTTCCATCAAAACGTAGCTGTCCTCACCGCTTCTTCAGTCTGGGATGCTCTTCACCCCTCACTCCACTACAGATGCCATGCAGGTCCATGCACATTTACACACCCACGGACATGCTCATGTATACACGCGGGCACATACATGCAGACTCACACTTTGCCTCTATAAGGCACCCTCCTTCAGATTTCCACCAGTTCTTTGTTATAGCCTCTCATATAACTCTGTGCCTTTCTTTTGGGAAATTATATATATATATATATATATATACCAGTTTGTAATTATATAACAATTAATGTGATTTTCTTAACAAAGGTCTGTCTTTCCCTCTAGACTGTAAGTTCCATGAGGGCAGGGACTGCCTCTGTTTTTGTTTTTAGTTCCCTGTGCTTAGGGCAGTGCTTAGTAGTAGTTTAAAGCAGTCAAATACATAGTGAATACTAGTTTCAGTGACTGCCGCTTGGTAATTCTTACATCGGAGCAGCATACTCCTGCTCCTTCCCATGCTTTTAATAATGTGTGGACCACAGTAGTGAAGGGATTCCCAACTTCAAGTCCAGGAAAAGGCCAGTGACTAGGGGGAAGGGGGATTCTGTTTCTGAATTTCCTCCTAAACCAGGTTATTAGACACATAAAATCAACCTCATTACGTTTTAGTCGCATCTCACTTCAGACCTCATCTGACATTATCAGCCTTGATCAGCCAACTCAGTTTCCAGAATTAGCCAAATGCCCTCGCATTAATGCCAAAACATAGAACCTTCCTTCTCGGAGTGGTGCCTAGCAGCAGGTGCATTGGTCCAAAGATCCCAGCACACCATCGGATTTGTAAATGGGGATCACGTCCCTCCCCTCCCCACCGCAGTCTTCAGGACAGAGCTGGGTTACTGCAGAAAAACAGGCAGGAGGAGAGCACATGGGCTCCGATCCCTGCTCCAGGGCTTAGGCATTAGGGCCCAGGCATGGGGTTTTGCTGCACTGGGCTACCATCTGCTTGTCGGAAAAAGGGGCATAAATATCTTCTTGGAGAAGTACAGCATATAGCGAATGCCCTGTGCTCAGCACAGTTCCTGTTAACAAGCACGGGCTCATAAATGTTAGCCTTCTTGTCATTCATCCATGCCATAAGTCGGTTAAAGAACATTCGCTCTACATCAAAGCATTTTAAGTGACGTGACTGCAGTAGATTGTATTAACATTCGACAAATCCTCTCCCCTCTCCCACCCTATCCCTGTGCATGGCGCCCCTCTCTGTCACGCCAAATTTGGGCTTGGCCCTGTGTCCTGATTTGGCCAATGGGACGTGCTCATGCGCTAGTTCAAACCAAGGCGTTTCTGCTCACCTCTCCTGCGCTCCTGTCCTCTGCCTGGGAAGAATGTCCGCCAGCCAGCTGCTTTCCTCTTCTGCTTGGGTCCTCAAGCAAGAGGACTGAAGCCAAGTGTAACCCAGGCCGGCTGAACCAAGCCGACATGCAGACCTGGTGGTGAGAAACAGAAAAAATGTTCAGGAATAAGATGCTGGGGTAGAAACTTGGTAATCCCGCCCCTGTGTTTTAACTTAGTACTCAATGGCCCTTCGGAGACCGTAGCCATTTTCCCTAGAAGGTGCTGTAGGAATAGGAGGGAAATACCAACACGTTCGTGGCCAACTGTCAGGCAGCTGTCAAGCAGTAACGATTTTCAATCCCTGCCAAACAGGTTCTAGATTTGAACCAGTGACCTAGGAAGAAAGTCTCCGTAGCCCATTACCAACTTATCCCCTGAGCCCTTTGCTTCCCCAACCAACACCCTTTCCAATAAAACTCAACTTTTGTCACAAAATCTGTCAACATGCCCACAAATCCCTGAAGGGTGAAATTAATTTGAACTGTAGAGTTGGACAAATGAGCTTAGAAGTGAGTTCTTTGGAAACAGAAGCCAATAGTTCAGATATTGTTCCACTTTAGAGAATGGCTTTGGTTTCCGTCTTGGATCTTGGGATGGGAGGCAGTATAAATAAATAAATAATTTTCATTTTGTTGCATGGCAAAACTTAAGAATTCTAAATTCAAATCTTTTGTGACTTCAGGTGGATAAAGCCTGCATGTCTGTGGCTGAGACTCTTAGAGATTGAAAGCTGAATCTTTCTGGAGATGCTTTCTTCCCCTGACCAGGCTAACTTGGAGTCTGGGGATAATCATATTAGGAAAGTACAGTTTCAAAGCATTGCAAACCCTTTTTTTTCAGGCTTTTTTTTTTCTTTCGACCGTGAACCCACTGCCAGTAGCAGCAGCTTCCTGTGGTAGGAAGTAGCTTATCTCATACTTTCTATCCCAGCAACATCTGCATAGCTCTAACCTATGGGAAGCCCAAAATATTTTCTTAAACTTTGATAATATTTGTTGTGAACCAGCCCAGAAAATAACCTAGATACTGCAAGCTAAATTGAGCACATTCTCTTAACTTGAAGGAAAGAGGGGCAGGGGTTGTGGTGGTGAGTGAGGGAAACCATTTATTCCTGTCATGAGTCAACGATTGAGTATCTGAGCCCTTTTGGCCTGTCCCAAATTCCCAGTGTTGGTTTCCTGAATCTTTACATACACAGAAGATGTGCACATTTCATCTAGGACTAAAAGGATCCATATTTTATTTAGAACACACCTCAGACTTGCATGATGGGATGGCGGCAGGTAAAGGAAGGAGTTGGAAAATATTCAACAGAGACACAAACCAACAAAGATACCAGCTTCAAGTGTCAAAAGTTAGAAAGACCCCTTTACGTCTTCATACATTAAACAAAATATACTTACGACCTTCTCTCTGTGGAGGGTCTGTTCTACAGCAGGGGTTCTTAGCCTTTTTTGTTCCACGGATCCCTCTGTCAGTCAGGTGAAAACCACAGACCCCTTACTAAGTCCACACTATACTGTGTATTATTTAATAAAGATATCACACTTGCACCAACACGTCCCCACAAGAATCATGATTTTTTGAATTTCAATTCAAGCTCATGGACCCCTTGTTCAGAACCTCTGTTCTACAGTCAAAGACCTGGGTTCAAATTCTGACTTTCCATTGCTAACTCGTGTGGCCTTAGAGCAGTTGCTTAAGTTTCCTGACTCTGTCCTTCCTTGTTGTGAAATGGGGATCATAACGCCTTCATTATCATTGTTGAATACATTAAATGAGATATGTAATGGCCCTATCATGACAATTACCGTATGGTTGGCACTCAAACAGTAACTGCTGCCACGCCAGTGTCGGCATAATTAACATTACTGTGATCCTCTACAGACTTACGCGTGGCATAGACTTCTGGGTTGTGGGAAACTCTGCAGGTGGATGGTCAAGATGAGAGCTTTTAGCTGCGCATGCTTAGTGGCAATGCTCCAATACGTGTTCTTTAATTGCAACAAATGTACCACACGACTGAAGGATGTTGTTAACGTGGGAAAGTGTGGGAGGGGGAGGGAGTGGGGCATATGGGTATCCCCTACATTTTTAATATAACATTTATGTAATCTAAGTATCTTTTAAAAAATGAAAAAAATAAAATAAATAAAAACTGTACATGTCTCTGATTTTCTGCTTGAGAGCTGTCTTTGGCCATTTCAGGACTTGTCAGAAATGCCAGGAACTTAACAGGCTGCTATAAATACTCCCAGCTTCCTTGAGCCCTGAGTAGTATCTCTCTGACGTTTGTCAGATGCAGCTCACTGATGTGCCCAGTGGGTCTGAGCCCCAATTGTCCACATTAGTAACCTATACATTAATGCACTCTGTTTTAGCTCTCTTGCCTCCCCTGTCAAACTTACCCATTTCTCTATCAGTGCATTTTGAGACCATTTCCCAAATAAACCACTTGCACTCAAATCCTTGTCTCCCAGTCTGCTCTTGGGGGAACCCAACCTAAGATACCTTTGTTAAATACAGACCTCTCCTTAACCTCTCAGTAAGAAAATTAACTCGATCCTGAGTTATCACTGACATTTCAGAGTCCCTGACCTTGTGATTTGGGCCCATATTTGAAATCACTTTGTTTTCTCTGCACTACGCATGCTAATAAACATGGCTCATCTTTCTGGCTATAGAGGCTGCCTCTTGTTTTTCAGGTCAGCTACTCTGGAGGATGTATGACTACCTCTTGGATGTGCACATACCATTGACACCCCAAAATGCATTTAATATGCACAACACATCCTATATTTTAAGTCAGACTATCCCAGACATAGTTTCCAAACTTGGTAGAAACCCAAGCCATTTGGCATGGAATGGTAGCAAGCACTTAATTTTATTAATGGAAAACCTTTTGCGTGATCCCCATTTTCAGTCATACAGCAGGTAGGGAATACACATGATTCACCAAATATTTTTCACTTGCATAAGCCTAGGCAGAAGAAACAAAATGACCTGGAAAAAGTCAAATGAATGAAGTTAATCAGCTTCATAATTTAAGTTGAGTGGGTTTAATGGTATATGAGTTAGAAATATTTGACACACCAAGACTGACACTTTCTCCAGTTGCTAAAGAGACATTGCTAAAGAAATATTTTTCTGTGACCTCACAGTTTTTGTTTAAGATAATTATTGCTCTTTGCACGTATAATCATGATCTGGGCAATTAGAACACACAGATGCAGTTTTCACCTTGGTCCCTTCCTCCAAGAGAGGGAGCTCAACAAAGGCAGTAGTTGTGGTTAAACTGATGCTCAGAAATAGCACATTGACATAGTGCCTTGATTTTAGTTCACAATGAGGAGAAAAAGGCATCTGGGATTTGTGGTCAGAAAACTTTGCTTTGCAAGCTAACTCTGCCATAATGTGCCTTGGACAAGTCTTGAAACCTCTGCTACCTCAGCTCCCATGTCCATCAACAGGGAGGAAGACTGATTTCTTAGAACTGCTGTGAGTTTCAAAAGATAATGTGGGTACAATCACTTTGTAAATTGTGCACACTAGAAAGAAATCAGTTAATGTTTTTATCACCTTACTCATTCTTTACGATTGCTCTATGAGCTAGGGAAGGCAGATTAGTTTTTCCTTTTCACAGATGAGAAACTGGGAATCACAAAGGTTAACTCACTTTGATTAGTAAATATCAGAGGTCAGACTAGCAGCCCAAGTCCTCCAGGTCTGAGTTAAATCATTTTTCCTTTAAAAGCGTGGTTCTAGAGCTTTCCTGGACATTGGAATTACTTGGGGAGCTTGTTTTAAAACTGTGGATTTTTTTTCCTATCCCAAAGATATTGATAGGGTGAGTCTGAAACTGGTTCTAGGAATCTGCATTTTTAATTAGCACCTCAGGTCATTCTGATACAGGAAGTCCATGGATCACGTTTTCAGTACACTAAGCTGTTATAACATGCTGTCTACCAGAATTAAATTCAATGAAAACAATATTAAAGGGATTTCCAATTTTCTGGTATGAGGGAACTTAGGTAATTATTATAATGATAACAGCCTTACTTGAGTCCTTAATAGGTACCAGCCACTTACTAAATGCTTTATGCACATTAACTAAGACGAGCCTTATAAACCCCAGGTGTTTCCTAGAGTTGCACAACCCTATGAAGTAAATACTATTACCCTCCCAATATTACAGGTGTTGTACCTGATTTGGGGAGGCTAAATAAATTTCCAGTGGTTCAGCATCTAGTAATAAGAAAGAAAGGGCTTGAACCCAAGTTTAACTCCAAACCCATGCAATTAGCCATTGCATTCTACGCGGAGCAAAGAAATGAGAAAGGGGAAAGAATTCTGTGAGTTTAATATCTAATTTTGACCAAGTCACAAGGGGGTTGAACAAAGTCAAAAGGAGCCAAAGTGGGACCTTAGGTACATTCTATTATCTGGCTTATTCTGATACTGACCCATTCATTGCCAGAGACCCAACTATGTGGTATGTATCCCAGGAGTGGGGTGTTGTATTAGTTATCTATTGCTGAGTAACAAATGACCCCAACCATAGCAGTTTAAAACATCACTCAACTTCTGAGGGTCAGGCTTAGCTAGGTGGTTCTGGCTAAGGGTCTCTTAAAAGGTTGTAGTCAAGTCGTGGCTGAGGATACAGTCTTCTGAAGACTTGACTGTGGATGGAGAATCTGCTTCTACTATGACTTACTCGCATGGCTGTTGACAGAAGGCAATGTTCCTCACCACAAGTACCTCGTCCAGGGCAGCTTGAATGTCCTCCTGACATGGGAACTGGATTTCTTAGAGAAAGTAACAAGTGCAGCAAGGGGAGCCCAATATGGAAGCCACAGTGCCTTTTTATGGCCTGGTCTTTGAAGATACCAGCTGTAACTTCTGCTCCATTCTAGTAATTAGAAGTGATTCCCTAAGTCCAGTCCAAAATCAAAGGAGGAGAACTAGGCCCCACTGCTTGAAGGGAATAGTGTCAATGAATTTGTGAACACATTTCCAAAACCTCCAAGTGTGGGATGGACTGAGACTTCTTTATGAGCCCACCTTATCCTGTTGTGCCAAGCCAAATGTTCTCTGTATTTTGGCTCTAAATATGGTAACATCCATCCATCCATCACTCCACCCATCCATATATCCATCCAAACATTCATTGATCTCCTTCTAAATTACTGACACTTTGAGGTGTACCAAAATAGCCACACCCAGCCCTTAGGAAACTTACCATTTATTTAAAGTGAGTGTAATGAATACAAGCACACAGTTAAAACTCATATAAGACAATATGTAGTAAGTATATTCAGCAACAAGTAGATTAAGTGCACAGGGCTTGGGGAGGATGAGATTGCTTATAACTTGAAGAGTAGGAAGAGGACCTTGGAAACTCTGTGAAAGCATTCACTCTTGGATTGGTATAAAGATGGAGATGGCAAAGATGAATTCAGTAATAGATAGGGCCACATTCTGGACCTACCATACTTCATAGAGGTAGAGACAGGGACTATGAGTTGAGCTGTCGTGTCATTAATGTTCTTATAGCTTATTGTTTTTAAGAGAAGGGCATCAAACAGATTTAGGTGTGAGTCCATGTTTCACCATTTACTACCTGTGTGACCTTGGGCAAGTCGCTAAAAATCTAGAAGCTTCAATTTCCTTTTTTGTAAAATGGGGACAGTTCTTCAACTACTTACCTCAAAACCTTGGTTTGAAGATTGCCTTGAACTACACCATGTAAAGTTTTTAGTTCAGTATCTGGAACATAGCAAGTCCTCAGAAAACATAAGAGCTAATATATTATTTGTGCCTCTATTTCCAAGTCTCAAGGGAAAAGTTGAGAACCCTAGCTTTTTACCTGAAAATCTTGGATTGATTCAATGTTTAAAAATAAACAACCAAAACCAAAGGACAACAGCAAACTTTTTTTGATTAAGTAAGAGCACCAATTCACTCTAAAGAACTTGGGCAAAATACAAAACACAAAGGAGGCAAAAACCCTAAAATAACGGAGCCTGCAATGTTGACATATTTTCTCTAATACTGTGGTGTTGATGTAACACCACACTGTGAACATGTCTGTAAGTGCTCCCAGAAGTCATTACATAAATGGCTTGGTGACATTTGATGACATGGACGGACCCCATGTTTCAGTCTTTCTCAGGGAGGTGTTTGTTCTCAGCCCTGGGGCTGCCGAAGCCAAAATGTGATTTCAGATTTCAAACATTTTTTGTCATGAACCCAAAATGCATACCCTCGCAGGTTCAAAAGAGTTGAGCCCATTTTATATTTAAAAATCCCTACGGCTGAATACAAACGTGACCTCACTTGCTCTTCTTTACAACATTTGTTATCAACAGTGAGAAAAATCTCTCTACCTGTGCAGGGTAAAGAAATTCTCTTGGGAGGGCATCATGACTGAGCTGTGGACCATTTCAGGCCCTGAGAACTCACCAGTCACTGCAAGCTGGTGTTGGCTCTGATCCTTCTTGATGGGAAAGTAATGCAACCTTCATGCCTTGGGAGCTTTGGGGAGATTCTTACTGGTGGAGGATGCTCAGTGGATCAATATATATATATATAACTTTGTATTCCACATAGGGCAAGCTTTTCTGGATGCTGTTTTGTCACTTACTCCTTTTGTGATAAAAGTCTTAATAGGTTGTTCCCCCATTAGTAATCCCCGCATGCCTCTCCAAGCCCCAGCAACAGGATTACCTGGAATTGGATTTGGCAAATGGAGACAGACCTCAGACAGAGGCCCTCAGTGCTCTTTGATGGATATCAACTTCCACTTCCAGAGATGGGGTGAATTTCTCTCTTCTCTGAGCAACTCAGGTCTTTCTTGAACTGCAATACAGCATTTAGTGCTTCAGTACTATTACAATGAGCTATAAGCTGGTCTGTCTCTCTGTCCTATCCGTAGGGCCTCATCATTTGTCTGGGACTGGATTGTATTAGACTGGAGTAAGCGGTATAGAAAGATGGTGTCAAAAGAACAGGCCCAAGGTGACAGAACCAGTTACAGGAAAGAAAGAAAGGGAGGAGAGTGGTGGAGAAGGGACAGGAGGCGGGGAGGGAGAGAAAGAAAGCTTTATATTTTGTGGTCCTTCTACTGTGAATCTCTTTAATATGATGCTCCCTCAATCACTGTCTCATCATCCTGTTTATTTCTTCATTACACTTAACACATTTACAATTATATTCAGTTTCTCATTTATTATTTGCCCACTCCCATTGGTTATTAAAAAGTTAGCCCCATAAGGGTGGGATATTGTCCTAGCCTAGCAGCTTCTCAAAGGATACTTATTGAATGACTGACCAACTGGATGAATGAATACATGAATGAATTACTCTAAAATGTTCCTTCACAGCAGAATTGGACCCTTCTTGCAAAATCTCTCTGAAGAGGGTGATTGGGAAGCAGAGAGTGACCTGGGATGGCCTGGTTCCATTGGCTGAACGGAACTACCCTGACCTTGAGCATTATCATAGAACTGACTGGGGATGACCTGGTTTCACTGGCCAAATGGCACTCCCCTTGACCTTGGGCACTATCATCAGGGGAAGTGACCCCCCGGGGCCTCCTGTGTTCCAAACTCCTACTGTGATGAGGAAAGGAACTAGGGAGTGGCTGATAATCCCTCTGGATATTTAAAATGAAATTGAAATAATGGAAAATCTGACCCCTCATTGTTTCTAGGCTCAAGCATTTCTAGTTGAAGTTAATAATGCTGCCTTGGAGAAATAACTATCCAGTTTTTATCTTTAGGATGATAACAGTTAAAATAGAAACTACGTGCATTATCTATTCCTTGATTGGCCAAAATTGTTTCTATGGGAAAACACATTCCCAACTTCCAAACAACGCAGTGACCAATTTTTGGAACAGATTTGGTGGGATGTTGGGGGCAGTTTATCCTCATTATTGTACATTACATTTTAGTTTTTAACATTTACTCCACATTTAATTAGCCTTCCCTGTTCAAATAAAATAAAAACAAACAAAAAATCTTTGTCACTTATTTTTTGTGTGTGTCAGAATAAATTTTAATCCAAAAGGATCATTAACTTGTGGGGGTGGGGGCACAGAAGCCCATATGTTACGTTGTTAAAAGGAGGCTATATGATGTCATAGATAGAAGCCAGGTCTTGAATTCCAATTCTGTCGCATATTACTCTATCCATTCAGGAAAAGCCCTCAATCAGCCCTTCTAGGGGCTAGGCCTGAGCTGGGTGCTGGGGACTCCTTTGTTCATCTCTAGGCCAGATATCAGGTTAGGTCCTAGGGATGCAAAATCTGTGAACAAATGAACCTTAAGAGTCTAGTGGGAGGCACTGGCATTTGTCAAATAATTGCCCACCTAAGTTGATAATTACAGATAAATGCTCGGAAGGAAAAGAGCCAGATGGTATGAGTTCATGGAACCCCTCTGGTCATAGGTGTGTGCTCATGTGGGAGCGCGAGAGGGAGGAGGAGCAGGCACAGCACTCTGAGCAGAGGGAACTGCATGTGCAAGGCGCAGGCCGTGCGAGGGCCGCACGCTCACCGAGCGGCAAGAAGGCCAAGTGAGCTGCAGCGCAGAGAGGTGGGGGAAACGTCCTACAGTTCTGCTAGGAGAGTGGCAAGGCCAGGTCGTGAAGGACCCTTCTTCGTCCTAGAAGGAGATTGGAGGTGGTAGAGTCATGGGCTTCAGCGTAGCACAGTAGGTGGAGGTGCAAACCATTAAGCAGAGTAAAGTGTGTTGTCCTGGAGGAACGGCCAGCTGATAGGGGAGGGCGCAGCAGGGGTCCTGGAGAGTCTAGCCATGTCACGTCATCAGGGGCCACCTCAGCAGCCTCTTGCCTTGCAGAAGGTCTTGGGTCGCCATGTTATGTCACTTTATCATTACTGTCTGCTACCTTCCTTTCCCTCACTCTTGTCACTGCCACGTGGGAAGAAAAGCTGATGCTTCCCTATTAGGATTTTGTCCACACCCAGAACTCCCACCTCTCTCATCTCTAGCCTCAATTGCACCTCTTAGCTTTTGCTTATGCGTTTTCCAGGGTACAAACACTCAAAGTGGGTGTCTACTTATTTAAAAGTTCCCAGTTTGAGTGATATCTCAGCTAAAAACCCTATTAACCTCTGGAAATCAGAGCAAAAAATCTATTTATACACAGGCTGGTTTTGTTTTGTTTTGTTTTTGCATGTGAATGTGTGTCTGCAGCATGTTGTAGCTCTCTGAGCAGAGGTTGTAAGTCAATAAGATTTGAAGCTTAGAAAGGTAAATGCTTTAAAAGTGAAATAATAATAATAGTGATAATAAAGAACCAGCTACCCTCTCCCCCTCCAACAGGGTTGCCTATGCAATTATGAGTAGTTTTGATTTGATTTTCCAAGCATGCTGCAAATGGGCCTGAATTGGACTTGATTTCCCATCATAATTGCTTTCTGCATGAAGAAGTCTTTTCTAGAACCGTCTGCTGCTGCTATTTTAATGGGAAGCCTGTCTATTTGTATGTTAATAGTTTCCTCCAGGTTATTGGACTTGTCGATGGAAAAGCCCAAATCAGATGCTTCATGATTTCTGAGGTTTACTGTTAATCTCTGATATTTTGTGCCACCAAGAAGCCATTTTAGCCTCCTCTGCTCTAAATCCTCTCAATGAAAGCATGAGGAATGACAACACACTTCCTTTCGTGAAAGCACAATTGTGCCAATACACACCCAACTTGCCCTCTCCGTGGGGCCGTGGTGCCCAGGTAGCTCCACACACAGGCAGGTCCATTAGTGAGAGGGCACTTCCAGGTTCTCCAACCACACAGCTCCAGAGTGGCCCAGGCTTCTGCCTGCCGACTTGGCACAGTACAGTCACGCTAATCAGGTGAACGGGTCGCGGTGGGGGGGGGTGCTTTGCAGCAGTCCCAAAGCACGATGTACTCAGGGGTGCAGCCAAAAACTCTGTGCTAGAAATGCAACAAGGCCAGTCTGGGAATTCAGTCTCTGCTGGGAAGTAGCTGTGAAACATGCAGCCTATCACAACCTGTCCAATTTTAAGTTTTCTCATTGTTTGAAAAAAAAAAAATGGGGGCAATCATGCTCTTGTACTATTTATTTGTTGCTTATTGTGAGGTTTAATAGTATATTGTCCATGAAGAATAGTGACTGGTCAAGAATAGGTCTCTAATGCACAACTGTTAGAACTCAGAAACCCAGAATCTAATCTTCCTTATTCTCTCACTCGTTGCTTCCTCCAAAGGGCAGGAGTTTTTCTGTCTTGCTTTCTTTTACTTCTCCTCAATGCCTTGACAATTGTCCATAAGTAGTTAGAGAATAAATGCCTAATTGGTTTCAGTCACCAAATGTTTACTAAGCATCTGTTGTGTACTTGGCCCAGACACCTGGAATCTCGGGAAAGACTATAGGCTGTCTTTGTCCCTGAGAGCTCTTGAGTTTTGAGGGGTGGATAGGTGAAGGCTGGCAGAGAACAGAGATATTAATAAGCAATTACAGTAATGCACAGGCTCTTAAAAGCATGGCCTGTGAAGCATCTGAATCAGAATCTTCTGGAGCAAGTGTTAAAAATACAGATCTCTCAGCCCCAGTGCCTCACCAAATCACATTATCAGATCACAATGCCTGGAAGTGGGCCCTGGGAATCTTCCCTTTTAGCAACATCACAGATAATTCTCATTTGTTTCCTATTTGAAAAGCCCCAGCAGACACGCATATTGAGAACTCTGTTTGAGTACTCAGAAAAATACTATGAAAGCCAAAGTCATGATTACCTGCAATCAGGGAAGACGTCCCCAGGTAGTGATGTTGGAACCAAGGTTTGAAGGATGAGGAAGAGACCGCCAGGTGAAGAAGGGCATAAGGACACACTATCTGAGGGAAAGGCACAGAGACAAGGTCACACGGGCAGTTCCAGAAACCGTGAGCAGAGGGGATCTGAACGAGATGGAGAGACAAGAGTCCAGAGTAAGGAATTTGTACTTACTTTAATGTAACCGGATTTGGGTTTTATAAATAACAATCAAATGGACTAATTCAAATATATTTAAAAGACCAAACTGACAGAGTTTGCAAATGGATTGAGGGTTGAGCGCAATTTGGCAGATGCATCCAAGGAGCATATAAGGAATCCTTAAACCAAACCTGTGAGCCTAAAGAGTATTGAGAAATAAATGGATATTTAAACCAAAGACGACCTGAGAATCAACACAAGAGAGAACCTGAGGCAGAAACAAGGGGAAGGAACCAGTTCATGAAAAGACTTTTTTTTAAAGTAGCATTCATACTTTTAGATTCCTTTCTTTCCATACTGCCTCTGAATCCAACTTCCTATCCAACCCTGCATATTTTTCCTGAGCTGAAAACCAGGAGATACTATCTGTATGGAGTGGGCCCGAGACCAATAGGATATGGAAATGATAGAAAGAGCTAAGGGTCTAGGGTTTGCCAGTCATAACCATGTGACTTTGGCCAAGTTCTAGAACCTTCCAAAGTCTTAGTTTCATCTTGCACTAAGTGTGGATAATAATCTCTCTCAGGCTATTCCAAGGGTTATCTGACACAAAGTATATAAAGTGCTTGGGACATAGTGAGTGCTTGGTGAAGGAGAGATAAATAATGGTGATGGTAGCAGTGACAAAAATCGTTCTGATGATAATTTCTTTATGCCTAGGGAAGCTAAGCCCAGAAGTTTCCCAACTGCATTTTCAATTGGAAGAACTGTGGCCTGGAAATAGCCGAAACTGGGAGGTTCACCTCGAAAGCTGTGTGTAGAGTCCAGCTCACTTTGATCACGACTCATTTGTGATGGCGAAGTCTTGTGGCTCTGGTGACTCAGCTTACATCTTCTCCACACGGTGCCCGGGAAGCAGGTGCAGCCTGTCTGCAGCCTCTCCCAGGACATGGTCTGTCTCCCCTTGGCTGCTGCCCATCAGTCAGGGAGGGGGTGGTGCCACCTCCTGGTACCGGGAATCTCCCGGGGAGGAGGGGGGCCTGGGGCGAGGGCGGGCATCAGGGCATAGCATTCAAGGGAATGGTGAGCCTGTCGTGACAGAGGCCCTGCATCACTGCTGAGTCACCTGCTGCACGGCCCCCATCACCCTCACCTCCTTTCCTGCCCCAGCCGCCCCTCCGTGCTCATTTCTGGAAAGGCGTTAGGCAATGATGGCCCAGGACAGCGTAGCAACGACAGCCTGGGAAGGGTTAAACAAATATCCAAGGCTATCAAGCAAGTTCTTGCCCAAAAAACAATAATAATTATTTGCTGTATAGAAAGCCTTGAGCAGGGTTGGGATTGGGGGTGGAGGATGGCAGAGAGGGAAGCCAACCTCCCACTTTTAAGACAGACAGTCCCAGGTCCCAGGGAAATCCTCAGTCCTGGGCAAATGGGAGTAATGGGTCACCCTGAAGAGAGAAAGGCAGTGGAGAAGACAGGGTCCTGGGTGCCCGAGCTGCTGCCCGGGGGAAGGGGCTTCCGATGCCTGATAGTTTTCCTGCTGAGGGCTTAGTGTGTGCCCCGTCTTTAATCCTCACAACAATCCCATCAGGCAGGCCCTGTTATTATCCCCACTGTATCAATGAGCAAGCTGAGCCACAGAAAGGGGGAGCAAATATTGAAGTCATGGGGAAGTGAGTGCGAATCGCGGCCGCCCTGCTCCAGACTGAGCCTGCACTCTTGTGAATTCACTGCATTTACCGTGTGGCTCTATTTAAGGACACACACACAGACACAGCCACAAGCACACACACAAGGACACAAACACACACAGGCGCACACAAGGTCACACCCACACTACAGAGACACATCAGACAGGCTGAGGCCGCTCCCAGCACCCTGTGTTAGGAAGTCACATTTCAGCAGTCAAGAATAATGGAAAGGGAATTGGGGTCTTTGTCTGGCCTCTGGAAGAACACTGCCATGGCAGCCCCCCTGTCCACTCCTTGCACTGGAACCCAGAGCTACTCCAGGGCCCTTCACCATCCAAACCCACAAAGCCTTCTTTCCCTTCCTGTTCTCTTTCTCCTTCTCTTTTCCCCTCCCTTTCCATTTTAAACATATCTGTACTTCCCCTTTGCCCCCCTCACCCTAGAACAGAGGCCTGCCCGGGTGCTGAGCAGCTGCTGCAGCTCTCCCTTCTCTCCCTCCCTGGAGCCTCTCCAGGCGCAGGCCCAGGACCCCGGCAGGTGGAAGTAGAGCTTCCCTCTTGTGCAGAGGTGGGAAGAAGCTGCCCAGCCCTTGGGTGCAGGGTGAGGAGGGCGAAGCCTGGGACTTCACTCCTAAAGCAACCTCATCCTCTAACCTTTCACGCAGACCTCTCCCCACCCAGGGCCGAGGCCACGGGCACTACAGTACGTCCCAGTCAGGACACCCGGGGCCTAGGACATCTCTTCAGCTCTGTATCTGTCTCCCTCCAAACCCACTTGCTCTCTCCTGGGGTTTGTGCTATTATTTCTGGTGTCTGACTTTGTAGAATCCTTCAAAGGAATATTTAGCTCCCTTTGCTTAAGTCCTGCTAAATCCCAGCTCCTCCCTGGGACAGTGTTTTCAGGCCAGGCTGCATATTTGAACCCCTTAGGGAGCTTGTAACCTACACTGCTGCCCGGGGACCAGGCCACGCCACTCCGAGCCTCCAGTCGTACTCCCCAGTGAGGTCTGTGGGACGTGCTCCAAGTCACTGGAGCTCATCACCATGCCCAGGACCCTTGAAACGACCCATTAGGAAATAAACTCTATAACACCCATGTCTTATTCATAGATATAACCCTAACTATTGCAAGAAACATAAGATATGAGTGCTGGCTGCCTTGAAAAATATTTATTGAACCCTCCTGGATGCCAATCATTGTTCAAATTGGTGGGATTACAAAGAAGTATAGAAAGTGGTCTCAGAATGTAATGGTTTGAACTGTGTCACCCAAAAAGATCTGTTAAAGTCCCACCCCAGAACCTCAGAATGTCACCTTATTTGGAAATAGGGTCATTGCAGTTGTCATTGGTTAAGATGAGGTCGTCCTGGAGGGATGTGGGCCCTTGATCCAATATGACTTATGTCCTTAGAGGAAGAGAAGAGACACAGAGACACACAGGAGAGAAGACCATGTGACAACAGAGCAGAGGTTGCGGATGTGCGTCTAGAAGCAAAGGAACATCCAGGGTGGCCAGCAGACACCAGAAGCTAGAAGAGGCAAGGAAGGGAACTCCCCTGGAGAACTCAGAGGTAGCACGGCCCTACCGACACCTGGATTACAGCCTTCCAGCCTCCAAACGGCGAGAGAATAAATTCCTTTAAGGTTAAGTCACCTACTTTGCTGTGGTTTGTTCTGACAGCCCAGGAACTAAGACCCAGCCCTCGGGTAGACACTGATTAGGTGGAAAAGTGGGCTTATGTGCGACAACAGAGTTCAGTGTGATGCCAGTTACCAAGAATCACGGGAGGCGGCGCTGGGAAGTCAGGGAGGGTGCAAGACTTAGAAGAGCCAGTGAGATGAGTCAGGAATGATGAGGTTATGGGATGTCGCCCAGGGAGATGGAACTGTGCAAATGCCTGGGGGATTCAGCCATGCCTTTAACCAGCACATCCTATCCTCCACTTCTCTGAGACAGCACTGCTTACAAGAAATGAGTGAAATCGATAGGAGCCCTGCTCTGCAGCAGTTAGCAGACATGGGAGATGTAACTGCACATGTCATCATTACTATCACCGAAAGGTTATGGGCTCATGAAGCCAAAGGGTTAACGGACTCCAGGGGACCACAGAGGGTCTCCCTGAGGACCTGGCGTTTAAGCTGGGACCTATGGGGTATGAGGGAGTTACTCAGATGGGGAACAGACATGGGGCGAGGACCTGCCAGGCAGAAGGAGCCAGGTTACAAAGCAACAGGCATGAACAATACGCATCGGGCGGGGCGGCCATGGCAGTGGTGTATGTGGGAGGGCCACAGATGGAAAGGTGGGCTGGGGCCAAAGTGGGAAGAGCTTGTGTGATGCCATTTCAGGAGTTTGACTGCATTTCCCTTAGACAATGAGGAACCAAAGGCAATAGATGCTATGATCACAATTCTTGGAAAGTTGCTACTAACACAAATTTTGGAAAGTCAACAAAAATGTACATTTTAAATTATCAGGGTTAAAGGGTAGCTTTCCCTTAACATTTTCTTTTTTTGAAAAAGCATGGCTCCTTCAGCAATGGAGAAATTATAATCTTTATTAAATCTTTATGAAATATGTGACAAATACTGGGCCAAACCCAGATGATGGGAAGGACAACAATGGGGACGTGGCTCTTGTCCTCAGGAGCTGACATTCTAATGGGCAGACAGTTATTGATGGATCGAATGATATTTAGTTATCTGGTTTAAATGATGGTGACTCTTGAAAAGAGCCTATGAATGGGGGAGACTAGGACATCGTTCAACAGGAAGGTCTGCCTTTGGCAGAAGGCCCCAGAAAAAGTCCATTGAGGAAGCAACATATGAAGGTTGACAAGTCCTGGGCTAGGTGAAGCGGTAGGTGTGCTGCAGGTAAACTTGGCTGACTGCTCGTGAAGGGCTTGGAGGTCTAGGATGTGCTCGGGCTCTCTCCGTTCCTCTTTGTCTCCTTTTCTCCCTCTCTCCTGCTTTCTTTTTTAAACTCTGATTTTGAGAAAGTTGTAAATCTACATGTTGTAGATTATCATGGTGTAAGGAATAACACAAAGAGATCCCATATGCCCATCATTCAACCCCCCCACCCCACCCAAGGTAACATCTTGCATAATTATAGTACAATATCATGTCTAGGAAATTGACATTCAAACAATTTTCCCAATCTTTATAAGGAAAAAAAACTTGCTTGCATAAATAAAAAAAAATCACTGTGTCAAGTAGCTACAGTGTATCAATGGTAACTAGTTAAATATAGCTGAGCAAGTATGTATATAGAAATATATAATTTGTAAAACATAATTAGATTTGTCTAGCTCAAATGTGGTTATTTTAAATGATTATATAAGAAAAGGTAACACCTTTCTCTCTTTGGGGAAAAAAAGTCTAGCTTTAAGTAGGGCCATCTTTGAAAAGAGACATGAGGTTATAAAGTGGGAGGGGAATCTTTTGATATGTTCAACAGTGTCCTTATTCCTGAGAAGACAGGGTATAAGAGTAATTTCCCTTCTTATTAAAGTCCAGTTTGGCTCTGAAACAGAGTCATCATTTTATAACAATTCAATGTCAGCCCTCCACTCTCATTCTATTAGTGTCTTGTTTCCCTCAGGATTTTTGAAATAGATTTCAAGGAAGTGGAAGTCAATTCAATGCCTTTTCTTTCACACTGATATATTTTGCTTCTTGCTGCAGGTTCAGATTCCAAGTAAAGATTCTGCCTGTGATACAGTTAGTCCCATTTTGATTTTCTGGCAGGAGAGAAAGATCGAAAAGCAGGAAGCTAAATGGAAAAGTGAACTGATACACCGGAAAGCTTCGGAAATGTTTCTAAGCACCAAATTAAGAGTGACTTTTAATAATGCATAGATAATGCTCACAGACCATCTAACAAGAGCTATAGTTACTAGGCATTATTTACCAGACTAGATCCTTTAAAATAACTTGACAAAAAACTATGTGTTACGTGTTATCATATCTGTTTTCCAGATGGGAAAACTGAGGCCCAGAGGGGTAATTCAATTTGCCAAAAAGACATGCAGTGTATGAAAAAGAACTCGGAAATTCAAACTCAGGTCAACCAGACTCAAAATCCTATGATCTTTCCACTACATGACTAAACTGATTCTCAGTTGATTTTTTAGATTAAAGCATTGCCAAGGACAAAAGCAAAAATATCACATGGTGGTAAGCTAAAATCTAAGATCTCAAAGCTTGTGTTGAAGCCAACTGATAATGAGATGGACTTTGAACCAGAACTGGGAACTTTTGGTAACATTTGATTCTTCCATGTTAACTGTGGCTTCTTTCCATTTCTTAGGTGGTGGAAAGCCCCATTGAATTTTGGAATAAAAATCTTAATCCTGGGTTTTCTTGGATGATAGAGTGTGGGGACAGTCCTAGTGGACACGCATTCAGCCTCCAGAGTTTCTGTACTCCAAACCACTCCGTTTTTCTCCGAAGGAAGTTAATCTTGAAGGCTTTTCCCTCTTTTGCTATGGTTTATTGAATCCTACCAGGAATCCTGACATATGCTTTACCTAAATATACTCAAGTATTCTTCATAACAAGCCTCTGAGGTAAGTCCTAAAATTAACCCATTTACAGATAAGAAAAATGAGGCTCAGAATGGTGAAGGAACTGCCTTACGGTCAGTAAGAAGCTCTGCTGGGACCGGAATCCAGGTCAGACCCTCCCGGCAAAGGAAGACTTTAAAGCTAATAATGGTGGGAACTCCTGCCCGCAAACACACACACTTCAACATCTGCTTTTCTAGATAAAATGCTCCAGACCAGACCTTCATCTTTTTCTTCGTCAGCCTCCCCTTCAAAGGAAAACAAGCATCTGACTTACCTCATATTTATCCTAAGGATGTAACAGCAATATCCACAAAGATCTACATACAAAAACCCCTCATTGCCCCATCTATACACTAGGGAATAATTAAATACAATCTTTCAAAGAGTTGTCAGGACATTGTTAAATTACACACAATGAAGTTATTCCCAAACATTAAAACTAAGTAATCAGAGAATTGAAAATTACAGTTATGTGAAGGCAAATGGGAAAGGGAGCCGGGTATTGTGACTATATAAAATCTCTGGTTCAGATTTTCGTAATTGGAATCTCTCTACACATGTACAAATGTGGAATATAACATGGATGTAAGGAGAGATTCCTGGTGGTTATTTTTGCATAGTGTGCTTATGGGCGTTTTGAAGCATCTTCATAGTTTTTTATCTTTCTTAAGTTATCTGTGCTATGTATACATTTGTTTTATAACCATAAGTGGCTCAAAAGAGTTTCAGTTGATATTCATTGTTTACAAATGAGTCCAACCCTTTTTGAAATGTGTGTGAACTACATCAAGGGGCATAAAAATGTTCATAAACTCTGACCTGGTGATTTTCATTTAAAGGAAATAAATTAAGTTTTTTTAAAAAAGTAGATGCATAAAGATGTTCATTACACTCTTTTTTTATTCAGGAAACAAATCTGAAGCAAACTACTGTACAACCATAGTGGTCTAATTTCAGGAATACTGCAATATCAACATGATGAGATATTATGTAGCCATTCTGCAGCATGTATTTAAGAAGGAGTTAATAAGCACTTAGCTTGGGTGAGGGATATAACAGTGAGCTGAAATGATACATAAATGAACTTCCGCTTTCCCAGAGAAAACAGATTTTAATCAAAGAATCACAGATAAAAGCAAAAATACAACTGTAATGAGTGCTGCAAAGAAGAGGGAAATGGTCCTTTTGTGATTAAAGAGGGAATACTGAGCAAGTAAAGGTGCAAAGATATTTCCCTGAGGAAGACACCAGCAAGCTGAGATACAATGTTTATTATGATTCTGGAGACAGATGGATAAAAGATAGATAAATAAAAGAACACAAAATAATACTTATACTATAATTACAATATGTAAATATACATATGTAGACTATATAGACAGAGACAGAAAGGAATTTGCAAAAGAAAAAAAGAAAACAGATCTGTTAGATGGTGGGAATGTGAGTGATTATTTTTTTTCTTATGTTTTTTTAATGTTCTTATATTTTTATAGTTAAATTTTTAAATGCAGGCCATTCTTAAATTTTTACTTGACTCAAATATATTTTTTACATATTCAAAACTGCATTTTAAAGCCCACTGTGCCATATTATATTATTTTTTCAATATAAATATGATTTTTAGAAAGTCAAGTTAATACATGATCATTGTTGCGGAAATTGCTCAGGTGAAAAAAAAATGCTTATTCCTAACTCTATCCCTAGTCAAATGCTCATACTACCTTTTTGTGTTTCTTTCCAAACTCAGTTCTACTCACAATTTGATTTGCTTTACACAGTGCGTTCTTGCTATCAAAGTTACAGATGGAAAATATATCAACGCCGTAATAAGGTTAAGGCTGATTCTATTCATTTTATCTCCATTAAAGGAATTACAAACCATCTATTGATTTTATTGAAAGGAGAAGCAAGAGGAACTATATACTGCATGAGACTCCCTGCTGGTTAGACTCGAATAGGCTGATATATGGTCAGCACCTTGCCTAGATTTGGACTGTGTGGTCTGGGTCCCTTCCCCAAGCCAGAGAATGCAGCAGCCAGAACAGACAAAGAGCGTGAAAACCAGACCAAACCTCCTGGGGCAGACTTCATCGCTCAACATGATGAGATATTATGTAGCCATTCCGCAGCATGTATTTAAGAAGGCAAGAGAGCTCCAAGACACACCAAATGCTGCTTCTGTTGGGAAAGGGGGCAGGTGGAATGTGCTGGATAAGAGATCAGAGGGGATACCCTTCTGAAGAAAGTACGTGTTGCATAAATTAATACATTTCATGCCTAAAGAAACTATGCTTCTCTGTGGAAACAAGGATTTCTAGCAAAGCATCTAGGTATGTACAATCACAGTTCCCCAGTTCCCAGATCCTTGGGAAAAGAGGAAGCAGCTCTCCTGTCCACAGCGGCAGCCCTTGCTCCAAGTGGCATGTCTAAACAGAGCATAACACAGGGCCACCCATCACCTGTTTATCACATCTGACTGCCAGAACTTTAAGGACATTTTGACGCTCAGAGCCAGGATCAAGGAATTCAATAATAAACCACATTTTCAAGGAAATGCAGCAACAAGCTTAGGTTTTTAGGAAACCTGGAGAAGGCCATCTCCCTTTTTCTTTGTCTCAATTCTCCTCCTCTTCCTCTTCTTCTCCTTCTTCCTTCCTCCATCTTGGCCTTTCTCCCTTCTCTTTTTTCCCATTTTTTGTTCCCCCTCTGGATTTCCTGCAGCTGCTCTGTCTCTCCTTTAGCCTCAATAGCAATCCTTTTCTCAGTTCATCTCTTCAGATGAGAAAACCGACAACATCACAATTAAGTCAGGTCCACCGTGGTATGCAAAGTCCAGTCAGTCCCATGGTGCATTTAAAATTCAATAAAAATTTTTAAATTATTAGTGAGTTCTTTTATTTGCTTTGGGGAGGGCTAAGTCTTCAAAATCCAGTGCACTGGCATTTACAGCAATCCCCAGTGGGCACACGGAGCTGTGGCTCCCTTATTGGACAACACGGCTCTAGGCAAATATTTTCATTTTAGAGATCAGGACACTGAGCCAGAGAGGATGAGGGACTGGGCCCTGGGTACGCCTTGAGGACTTCATTCTGAGCAGAGCCCATAGCCCTGAGTTCTTCGGAGTTAAGCACTTGCACACATCTATGTGCAGTCTGGATTTGGGACTGTCAGCACAGCACAAGGCTCTGGGTTTGAGACTCAGCATGGCCTCCCTCTTGGCTGGGCAATCTTGAGCAGGTTATTTACTCTCTCTGGGGCTCAGTTATCTCATAGGTTAAGTAGAATTCATCATAGTGAATCAGATCAGGTTATTACGAGAATTACAATAAAATGAGATAAACTCCATAAATAAGGTTACCAGATAAAGTAAAGCACACCAAGTTAAATTCAAATTTCTGATAAACATCGCATAAGTATGCCTCACGTAGTTTCAGGACCTACTTATACTTAACTGGCATCCTGTATTTTTGTTTGTTAAATCTGGCAACCCTACTCATAAACCACTCTGTATCGTGTCAGCCACAGCTTTCAACAACTGTGGTCAGGATATCACACAGCCTCCGTGTTTAGACACGTGTGTGCTGTTGGTAAATATATATGTACCTTCTGCAGGCTTAGGTTTCAGGTAGTCACAACTGGATGAAGTAGCACTCATTTCAGCACTGCCCCCAAATCAGAGCAAAGTCGCAGTGTTACAAATACGGTTGAAAGCAATGCGCCAATGATGAGTGCAGAACCTCTCCGATCCCACAGGGCTCAGTGGGCTCTGATTTCACCACCACCCCCTGCCCCGGGCTGCTGAGAGCACATGCCTGGACATGGCACGGGGAGCTGCCCATGAGGGCAGGCCCCGCTGCCCGGGAGGTGCACCCTGTCCCTCAGCAGCTGCCTGTGCGTGCTGTTCCCAAATGCTCCACTCCTCTCCTCCTGCTGGAGCCCCAGACTGCCTGCGACAAACTGTCAATTTTATTAGCCAAGCAGATGTCATTGATATCTGGGAGATGTGACCATCACTCTTTCAGTGGCGGGAGTGGGGCGCGTTTCCCTTCCCTCCCCACTTCTCCAGCCCTTCCCGCCCCCAGTGGTGGCTTCCTGCCCTTCATCCAGGAGATAGCTGCTCTTCCCACAGGACTGTGGTGGCCTTTGGGCTAACGCGATCTTAGCAGGCAGAGATAAATGGGACTTAATATTTTATAACCCTGCCTATTGCAAAGAGCACAGTTTCTGGGTGTGCTAAGTTCAGGAAGTTGATGAAAGGGAGAGAAAAAAATCAAGAAATGGTGTTTCTGGTGTGTGTGTGTGTGTGTGTGTGTGTGTGTGAAACACAGTGACAATCAGGCAGAATTCTGAAAAGGCCTCAGCAGAACCTGTATCTCAGATACCTGTATGTGGACCTGGGTTCCAGTTTTGATTCCGCCATTTATTACTTCGTCACCTGGGGTGAGTCGATTAATCAATTTGAAACTGTGTCCTCATTTAAAAAATGGGAATCAGGATTCCTGCATCCTAGATATCTTGCAGATGTGACCAAATGGGAGCTAACCCCTTTGGCCTGCCCCAGCGTCCCTGCAGGAAGTGTCTGCTTCCTCTAGGATGGCACCCCCACCCCAATGCCATGAACATCCCAGCATCTCCTAAAACCTTAATAATCCTGTAGCACAAAAGGACAAGTGAGCAAGAGCGTGATTCCTGGACAATTCACCAGGGTGCCAGTGAAGCCCACTGAGACCCTACGACATTCCTCTCTCCACTTAGTTCCTGCATTTAAAAGGACTCTTCTCCCAAGGGTCTTCTCGGCCATAGGGCCTTCGTCTCTCTTCCTTTTCCCCAGCAGTGCTTGGCCTCACTGCCTCCTGGGTCTCCTCTTATGGGTCTTCTATTCCCAGGAAATCAAAAGACCCTTCCTCAGAAGGCTGTGTGTGTTTGTGGAGGGAGGGTTTATTTTATTTCATTTTTATTTTATTTTACTATTTTATTTTATTATTTTATTTAACTATTCTATTCTAATCCATTCTAATCTTTTATTTTAATATGCAAGGTTCTGCCAGCACTTGCTAAATCCAGCTATTTATTGATACTTAATCCCACAAACGTTTATTGAGAATGTATGCTGCATCAGTTTTAAATGCTGCAGACAGAGCAGTAAACAAGAAAGACAAGCCTATTCTTCCTTTAGGATCTGTCTACCAATGAGAGGAGGCAGATAATAAAGAAGTAAACAAACACTTTAAGTGTTCTTTGTAATAATTAACGAGAAGAAAATGAATAGGATGCAGAGACCAGCAGGAGCAGGGAGATCTACTTTATCTTTTGGGAAGCTCTCTTGTGGCATTAAGAGGAGATCCAAAGAGTGACAAGGAAATAGCCAAGGGAAGTCAAAGTTGAGCTCAGAAGAGTTCATAGCAGGGGATGGACTTGAATCCAGCAGTGTCAGGAAACTTATTCTAGAAGCTTCTGTAAGGGTTGAAGGTTGGCAAAAGGATTAAGCCCCAAGGCATCCATTTCATGTAATGAGTTAACTTCTCTCCTCTGCTTCTAGAATGGTTCTAGTTATGTACCACCCTTGGAAAAATTGAGAAAATAGTGTCACTCTAACCATTTTCTGTGTTCTGGGGTTCAGATGAGGAACCCCAAATGAGAAAAGCTCTGACCTTTAGAGATAATGACAAGAATCCAAGTCTCTGGCCATGAGGACTGAGACTGTGGTAGGAAGAGAGAAGACCATGGTATGTGAGTTACCCCACCTGAACTTCGGTTGCTCTGCCTGTAAGTGGACATTGCTACATCCCTGGAAGGGCTGTCAGGGGGTATAAAGGAGATGACACATATAAAGTGCTGAGCTTAATGATTGAGAGCAGTTGGCATGGAATCAACACAAGCAGCTCTTCTCTTCCTTTCTCTTTTCTTCCTTCCCATATGACTCTACTTGACCCAAACAGGAATGAGGCAAATCAATTTAGCAGGCAACTGACTGCAAAAATTCCACATTCCCAAGTTTTCCAGAAGGCTTAAGAACTATCTGAAGACCCAAAAAGTCATTTGAGAACCAGACAAGAAAGCACACACATACAACACTTGATCTCTTTGTGTACCAAACTGAGAGTAGTCTCAGTAACACACATGCCGTTCCCACTATTTTGGACATGGAATCCAGTCTCTGCTGATTTAGCTGTGGAGAGGGGGGCATGGCGTTACTCTGGTCAGAGATTTTGCATCTCAGGGTCTTCTGCTGGCCTCCACCTCCACCACCCATGCCCATTTCCAAGGGGGCCTTGAAAGCCTCTCTTCACCATAAAGAATTCCAATGGCTAAAAGTTGCTGCTGCCATTTGGCAAAACTTCTGTTATTTTCCAAACACACCACAATGCACAGCTATGTATTCTTATATGCACTCAAATGCATTAACACTCATAGACTCACTGGCAACTGCTTTACACTTTCATCACACTGAATCATAAATTGCTTGATTCCTTCTCTTGACCCATTACTTGACTGTAAGCTTTGGAGGGCTGAGCCTTGTGCATTTTGCTCTGTTTTGTTCAATTGGCTGGCAATAGGTATTTGTTGACAAAATATACTCAAAACCACAAATGCAGAATCAATGTATGAACTCACAAAGAAACCCCAAATTTATGGTCGTTCCTAATGGCACATTCACACACAAACAGCACACACGAGTTCCACTCACGCACTAGCTCACATTCATAATTTTTCTCTCTCAAGTGGTCCCATTCCTCTGTCAGCACCCCTACATCTCTCCTGCATGTGATCACTAGATAATTCCAGGTACCTCGCTAGCTTCTAGGCTCCTTGGCCCAGAGCAAACAGAAGCTATTACACCAAGGGTTCCAGAGCCCTCTGCTCTTCAAAGCTCATAGGTTGCAGCCAAGACTAGGTGGTAAGCAGGGTCAAATGTTGGTTTTGTGCCTAATTCTGAGTGAAAACCCCACATTAGCCTTTGGGGGTGGCGGGAGGAGACTCTCTGCCTGGGGTCCCAGATGGTGAAGATGCCAAAAAGCAAAGGTGTCAAACCATGTGTGGTCTTTAAATAGCCCTTGATGTCTGTCACAAGAGTTGAGCCTGGGGCCGGGACCCATTACAGTTGGTAATTGATAATTCCAACTGGTAATTACGTGCTCTGGGTAGTTTCGGTTGGCATTCCGCACATCCTGTCCTCAAATGGGGAGAGGTGTTCCTGGGTTTTGTGCCAGAGGTGGCTCCATTTCAAGCCCCATAAAGTTTCTAAATACCTTTGGAATGCTGCAGGATGAAAGATGCTATCCTCGTTAAACACATGGGCTTCTCAAAAGAAAACCCATTACTCTCTGATAATGACAATTTTTTTCTGGTCCTTCTGCTCCTCGTTAAAGGAAAATGTCAATTAATAAAGCATACACACATAACCCTTCCCAAGAATTAACTAATTTATGCCAACCAATGCCCTAGGGGGCTAAACAAGTAAACTGCTTGCAAATTATTGTATTCTTTAGAATATAAAGAGAGGTTCTAGATTGTCTGAATGCTCTTTTATTCACTTTTTGATGTATAATTCCTAATCCTCAAGTCTGCTCACTTGTCTCCCCATGGTTTATCCTCCATTTAAGAAAACATCAGTCTGTACTAAACTTTTCAGGATTTTGTGACAGCAACACCAGGGGTAAAATTATCTTCCTTTTCCTTGTCTCTCAAAGGAATTTCAAAAGCAAATTCAGTTCAAACTGTGAGATGCTGATCATGGAAGTGAGCACTTTTAAGACCCAGAAGATATGCAAGAATCTTAGTCTTCAGATTGGAGCGGCCATCCCCATATTTCTTACCACTGTATCTGGGCCTGCCATAAACACGTCTGAAATGAACACACACCAAGCCCTTACCTATGTTTTTGTTTCTCTACTGCTGCATAACAAACTACCCCAAAACACAGTGGCTTCCAACAGCTGCCATTTAATTCTCTCAGTTCCGTAGGGTGATGGACCTCTGCTGGGTGATCTCCTGCTGGGTCTCCGTTGAGATCTCTCAAGCGGTTGCAGACAGATGGTGGCTGGGGCTGCAGTCATCTGAAGACGGGGACCCTGGGCTGGCTCTCTCCTTCTCCATGTTATTCCATGTGGCCTCTCCACGTGGCTTCTCCAGCTGTCACTGGGCGTCTTGCATGGTGTCTTAGGAGCTACCAGAGTAAGTGTTTCAGGATAGAAGAAGCAGAAACTGCCAGACTTCTTCTGGCTGGAACCAACACTGTGTCATGCCCTCTGCCTTCTACTGCTTAGCATGAGTCCCAGGCTGGCCCAGATTCAGAGGGAAGGTGAGCACAAAGGGTGTGTGAATGGGAGGTGGGGTTCCTTGGGGGCTGCCTTTGAAAAGCAGCTGCCACATTGTTATTGTCTTTTTTGTCAACCACCACCAGAGGCTTCTAGTTCCAGACTTGACTACAGATTTTTCGTCCCGTGCTCACCCCTCTCAGACCTGACGCTCCCTCTCGGTTGGCCTGTCTCCACCTCTATTTTCTTCACAGTCTGAGGTTTGATTTCCTGCTTTCCCTTCACAGGATCAAGATTGACCATCTTCCCAGTATGCAACTTCACTGAAGACTCATAATGACTTTCCATCTCTTCACTTGAAATCTGATGGACCTTCCACCCAAATTCAATTCCAGTATCATTAAGGAAGATACAGTGACCTCCACTTAAAAATGCATAAGTGCACATATATATGCATATAGAGGTTTGAGTCTATATGGAAAATAAATGGACAGACATGCTAAATGGTCAGCAGAGAATTCCTGAAGAGAGTAGTATGGGTGATGGGAAAGAGATAACAGCTTAAGTTTTCATTTTACACTCCTCTAGATGTCAAAAAAATTGCAATGAATTTCACTTTGTTTCTAATAAAAATTAATTTCAAAACCTAAGCTAAACTTAGGAAACATTTGCCAAAATTGCCCATGAACCTATTTTTCCAGACCCTAATCTTGGGACTAGCGATTTTAAAAGTAAGGCACAGTCTTCTTTCAAATAACTCCTAGCCTAACTTGGAACACACAAAAACACGCCCTGCACATCCACACAACCATCGTTAAGCATCATTAACTAACAATGCTCTAAATACACCAAACCGTGGCCAAATCTCACACAATGTTTACAGACTTCAAACTGGGGCTGAGACGTTAATAGTCTCCATTTTATGATAAAAAGAACAAGGCTGAGCTCTGCTTCAGCCCCTTCTTTCTCGCACTGAGTATCGAGGCTTCTTCCCCTGGCATATTGACAGCAGGCGCTGGCTCCCTTAGCCAGGTGGGCCGTGACCGAGAGCAGCCCAGGTAGAACCCACCCTCAGCACTCAGGTGTGTCTTCTTCTCGTCGATTGCCAATATCCCAGGATGCCTCCCTCTCCAAGTGGGCAGGATGCAGCCCAGGGGTCACTCCCAGATCTCACTTATTTCTGAGAACATGCTCTTTCTTGAAACGGTGATGCAATGCAGAGGAGAGTGTCAGGGCTGATCAATGACAGCAAGGGCTCTGTCAGGATGTACAGTAATTTGACTCAGCTCAATAAATCGGAACCTTAGGCAGGTTCTAAAAATGCTTGTGCAAAGAACCTGTACAGCTTCCGTCTCCTCTGCCCCAGCCCACTCCCCGAAAGTACCAACGTCTCGCTATTAGTCATACTCACATGAGTGGGAGAGATGTTTGAGGGGCCAACATGCTGGGTTTATTGAAAGCCCATTGATCTGCAGTCTCTGCTGAGCCTAACTTGCAGTCTGACAGTAGCGCCGGGAACTTCTAAACTCGTGCCTCTCCTCTCCTCAATCATGGCCTGTGCACCAGTAGAAGTAGAAGGGGTTTCGAGAGCAGCTGTCCAGTGGTTTTCAGCCTTTCAGGGACCAGTTCCTTGGAGGAGCTTCTGGGGCCAGAGCAGTGAGTGAGAACTAGGCCCCCAAATGGGTGCGGGAGGGGGCAGGATGAAATCAAGGCAAGTCAGTCCTAGGCCCTTTGCATAAACTGAAAATTTCACATGCACCATTTCACATCTTCATTGCCACAACTCCATGAGGTCAGCTCTATGAGGGATCCCATTTTCCAGAGGAGGAAATTAGAGTCCTGAGACTTGAAGTGAAATAGCTGGAGAAACTCCACTCTTAACCATCGCCACATAAAATTTTGTTTGAACAAAAGGCTCTTCAGGCCCAAACCAGGATAGTTTGAAAGCCTCTGGACTGCTCTGTCTAGCTCTTCTTTCCATTTTACAGATGAAGAGCCTGATGCCTCGAGAATTGAAGAGGGCGTAGCCACTAAGCGGCAGAGAAAGAAATTGGAGTGAGAATGCCTACCAGAAATTACCGTATTATTAGCTAACATGTATTGATGGCATATTACATGCCTGGTACTATCCTTTTCATATATGATTGCACCAAATCCTTCTGAGCTGGGGTCAGTATTTCAGATGAGGAAACAGAGGCAGAGCAGTTAAGTCACTGGCCTTATGTCACAGAACTTCCGGGTGGTGAAGCCAGGATTCAAACTCGGGCTCTCTCATGCCGGGGCCCAGGCTCATTGGTGAGTTTGCCGTTGGGGGCAAGAACTAGCCAGCCCTTAGGGCAGAGCCGTGCACAAGGTACGTGCTCAGGAAATGCCGGACCTTGTTGGGACACTCTGTGAAATACATGGACCCTGCGATCAGCTGGCCCTGGCAGCCGGGGTCCTGCCCCACCCGTGGGCTGGAGCAGCTGCACAGCCAGGGCACAGGTGGCTCTTCCCACAGCCCCTCCCTGGCCACTGCCCCTCTGGACCAACATAAGAGTCACTGACAGGCCTCGATGGGGAGTCAAGTGGTGGTGGCTGCAGAGAACTTCGGCGTAATCTCCAAAAGCTCATGTACCCTCATGTCCTGGAGCCTTCAGCTCCCCCGTAGGCCGTGTTTCAGGGAACTGCAATGCAATCTAGAAACCTCGAGGGGCAGGAAGCATTTCGGGTGTGTTGATGCCAAGCTGGGGTGGGCCCTGTTGGAATTTCATAGCTGGCAGTACATCCCAAAGGTTACAGACTTGGTCGACAAGTCAGGTGAACCCGGGTTTATTACTTTATTTCAGCGTTATTATTTTTAATGATTGGTCCATGTTTGGATAGATGGTTCATAATTCTAAAAGTTCAAGAAGATATAGAGAAAAAACTAAGACCCTCTCCCTCTCCCTTCCACAAATGTGGGCTGAAATGTTTGCTCTGTCAAGCACTGTCTCTTGTTTTCCCCCTTGAGGCTTCATTCTCCTCATCTGCAAAATGGAGACAAAGTAGGCCCTCCCTGATAGGCATGTGCTGAGTATTAAACGAGATTATTGCAGCTCAGTCTGGACTTTGTAAATGCTCAATAAATATTAATACTTCTCACTAACTCTCTAGACTGTCCCTCCACGTATGTCTCTCTATAAAGTTAGCTAAGCTTCTAGAACTGTCTACACACACAAACTCACACATGTTTAATCTTATCTTCATGTGGCAACTAGAAATAAATTGCCATCTGTTATACACATTTAACTCTGTACTCTATGTGTGTGAGACAGAGAGACAGAGAGAGCCTTCAACTGGTAAATGTACCTAAACAAAGAAGTCACTTTTTCCTTCAAGATACTCAAATTGTTTGTGAAACCTTTTGTAGAGATTAAATAGCTGATAATCAGCTTTTAGCACGTTATTGATCCTTTCAACATGTGTCTTAGTGATCTTCTGTGTCTGGAATGGCATGTACAGACTGTGAGATCCATTTCTTTGGCTAGCCATGGGAAAATTCTCCCCCTGCTTCAGCTCTGTTCAGGCCAAAGGGATGCGGCAGGGATGGGGTGAGGACAGCTCGCTGCCTTCCCAAGTTCCCCTGAAATGCCACTTATTGAATAGTGGGGGGACAGTCTGGTGCCTTCTTTTACTGCCACTCCACTGGCTCCTCACTGGCCTGGGGAATGGAGTAGTTGGGAAGTAGCATGGACAAGTTCAAAGAGCTCAAAGGGTTCCAACAGCTCCAACACCTGCCGCCTTTGGGACTCAGGGCAAGTGGTTTGGCCTTTCTCTCTCTTCCCCTCTGGAGAACTGGAATAGCAGCACACCCCCTTCACAGGGCTCCTGTTGGCGTTTCCTGTCATGTGAGCTCAGCGCATGTTAGTAACCCTTTCTGTCCTTGCATCAGAGGTCCTCAAATTGCGACCCACAGACCAGCAGCCGCGGCACCTGGGAACTTGTTACACATGTAAATTATTGGGCCCCACCGTACACCCCCAATCGGAACCTCGGTGGAGGGGTTCAGCCTGGCAAAGTCCTCCAGGAGATTCTGGGGCATGCTCAGGTTTGAGAGCCAGTTCCTTAGACTCTTGCCACTTTGTACCTCATACACCAAATCCTGGCTGCGAGAAACATCCTTCGGGGCCTCTGAGTCTTCGCCTGGGCCCCTTCTATGACTTGGGAAACCATTCCTGTCTCTTCCCTGGGCTAACTCCCATTCAGCTTTCAGGTCTTAATTTTGGAGACGCTTCTCCCAGGAAGCACTGCCTGAACTTCTGTGGCTGGACTCAGTGTCTGCGAGCCTTCTGAATTTATGTTCTGCATATTCCAGGCTCATGTGGATCTTTCCCCAGTGGTGAATAAGTGGTCAGCCAATGAAGCCATAGTTTCTGATGTCCAACCCCAAGGAGATGTCTTCAAAACTGCTTTGCTTGTCAAGCCTCCCCAGATATCTCAGCTGCACACAGTTCTGCCCTTCCCTGATTCCCCATGGAAGCAAGGCCCAGACCCAGGAAATAATCTCTCGACCACACTGATGAACCGTCTCTCCTAGGATTGTCTGGGTTATGTGAAGGCTATCCTGACCAGGTTATAATCATCACAAAGGCTGAACCAATTTGTGAAAAAAATGTGTTTTTATATTTTTTTCAGCATTTCTCTATTAGCACAGACGAGGTACTTGGTAAATAAATGCTGACCCGGAGGGAAAATAATTATGAGACTACATGGTCTAAAAGTCCAGAAAACTTAGTTACTAATCATTGACTTTCTCACATGATCAAGGTGAACCAGATTTTAAGGGAAGAGACCCTTATAATATGCCTTCTTAAATTGGAAAAAAAAAAAGGATAAAAAATAAAAATTCACTTGTCTCTAACCAAAAATAGGGGCAACGATCAAACAATAAAAGGTAAAATTAATAATATGTGCTTTCAGGTAAATTCTCCTTCAAATTAGCTCATAAAATAGATACTGAACTCCTGTGAGGTGTTGATGCAGGCTTCGTGATCAGCTGATGGAATGTCATGGAAGATGAACTATGAACAAGCCCTGTATGCTAACATCTGGGTCTGCCCTTGCGGATATCAAAGTTTAGGGAAAGACTGACATATACCAGGTAAAATTCAAGAATGTGTGTCAGCACAGGCTATTGTGAAACAGAGAAAGCAGTCTGGGAAGGCTCCCTGGAAATGTAAGGATATTCTGTAGAGAGGTAGGGAGGACAAAGGTGGGGAGATGAGAAACATGCCGAGCGGGCAGCTGTTCTCTGTGGGACGGTCCCGAGCTGGGAGCATTTCGGTGAGAGGATGAGAGATTGGATGAGCGCCCCCGGAGGAGGTCTGCTCCAGAGTGGCAGATCTGAGAGGGCCCCTCCAAGTCCAGCTGCTTCTACACCTTACTCTGCCTTGTAAAGCTCAAGGCTTAGGCTGGGAAGGAGCTCCTGCTCTGGGCCTAAGTCCATGGTTCTCAAACTTTAGCATGTATCAGAACCACCTGGCTGGCTGTTCAAATGCAGATGGTAGGGCCCACCCCTGAAGGTTCTCGTTCAGTGAGACCTGAGAACTTCATTTCTAGCATGCTCCCCATGCTGATGCTGCAAGCCTGGGGACCCACGATTTCAGAACCACTGCTCCAGCTATTTCCCAAACAGGGGCATCAAGTTCTAGTGGAGAATGTTGGAGCAAGGATAGGATTATAAAATGTGGCCTACTGGGGACCAAATCCTGGCACGGGCCTCGTGAACACCCAACAAGCCAAATCTCTCTCTGGTCTAACTCTCCTGCCAAAGTCAGGTATCCAATGTCAAGGCTGAGGTCCCCCCAACTCCCCCCCTCCCCCCGCCCCCCCAGGACTTTGGAGAGTTTCACAGCCTCAAAAACTCACACCTGGCAGAAGACTGCTTTTCAAAGCCTCTGACATACATCTAGATATTCGGAACTTGGCTCCTGTTGAAACAAAGTCTACCTGCATAAATCATTCTCCAGCAGTAAGTGACTCAGAGAAATCGCAGCAGGCTAATTACAAAGCTGCCTTGCCTGCAACTAGATTTTAGATCGGAAAGCTCTGGGTTCTAATTGTGGCATTAACTCTGGTTAGCCGTGTGTGGGCCTTTCTTATTGTGCCATTAACACTCAGTGTCTCCAACTTTGAAGTGGGGATGGGGCTGCTTTATTGTTTCAGGTCTGGGTGCTCCCTGCTGGTGGTAAAATGCTAATTAGTACATGATAAGTGCAATTAGAGGGTTGGAGCTGACTGCTACAGCCTTCAGGGCAGCTAAGCTGGCTACTCCAGCAAAACCAGATCCCCAGCTCAAGTTAGAATAATTGGGAAGCAAAACCAGTCTGGAAAATCTTGCTTATTACCAAGGCCAAGTTCCAGCTGTGCTTTGATTATAGATCTTCTTACATTTCCTATTTGATATATTCTTTCTTTCCCCTCATTGAAGGCATTGACTAGTGGGATGCTCACCTGAACCTGCTTAGTTGTACCCCACACCTGCTCTGAGAAGCGGGAAGCTGACCAGAGAAAGCACATGGGCTGATGTTTTGGTTTTGTTTGCTTTTGTTGTACCTACGAGAAGGCCAGAAGAGATGGATTGCAGAAGTGGCTTCCACTACTCAATGATGCCAGTTCTGAGGTCTCTGAAATTCTCTCCATCTTTCCCTCATGGGCATAAAATGGCGTCTACCACTCCAGGCTTAAGAACCACATTTAAGACAGGAGAAGAAGGGACGGATGAGCCTGTCCCCTTTATTCCAGGAAAATAGATGCGTGCCTGGGAGGGCACCCCCTCTCCCAGTAAGCTTTCCTTACATCTTCCTGACAACACTTCTGTCACCTGGTTATCCCACCTGCAAGGGCTCTGGGAAAGCAAGCACATCACCTGGCGGTGAGCACATGGCTGTTCCGAGCAAAATCGATGTCTCGTGAGTAAGGAGAAAGACCGGAATGGGTTTGCGGCCATCAGTTGGCCATAGCCATGCTGTGACTTAGTTTGCAGGCATGCTGCGTGGGGTGGGAAGCCCGCTGCCAGACGCTGGGCTTGGCCAATGGCGCCAGTCACCCCTTTGCTCATCTGTGCCACGGTAGTAATCATCCTCACCACAGCAGCACCGCGTCACGCGTGACGTCCCCAGCGCAGGGTCCGGTGTACCGTGTGTTCATAAAGAACAGCTGCCATAGTTAGTACTGGGCAGGACTCCGGCCCCGGCTGGGCCCTGCTGGGAAACCAAGAAGAGAACCTGCAGGCACTGCTGGGATTTGAGCACATGGGCCTCTCGAGCCCGTCTGGCGAGCCGGGCTTTGTTCATCCTCTGGACACTGCAACCACAGCGCGGTTTGACCTTTAAGCTCTAGGAGCATAAAACCCTTCTATAGTCTTGTTTTTCACGTCAAAGTCCAGGCAGCCGGCTCCCGCCTCACGTGGGCTGGCTAAGGGCCAATCTGCTCTCCCAGAACCAGGAAGGACAGAGACTAATGACCCCAAACTGATATGTAACTTGCCCTAATATTGACCCTAGCCCTGTGGTTAGTGATTCCATCGCAGGGTAAATGATTGCACTGTTTGGGCTTTTACCCTGTTTGACTCTTCTACTGTTTCCAAAACCATTTTGAACAACAACAAAAAAGGAATCTCCATTAACTACATGATACTCATTAAGACTCCGGCTCTTGGTGGACGTGGCGGCAGACGTTTCTGTGCGTCTTCTGAAGCAGCCAAGAAATTGTGACTGTCCTTTGTTGAAAATCCACCCCTTGGAGATGTATATATGTTAAACTAGCCGAGTAAATAATAGTAATAATAGCCGTTATTATTATTATTATTATTATTATTATTTTTTTTAAGATTTTATTTATTTATTCATTTATCCCCCCCTTGCTGCTTGTGCTCGCTGGGTCAGCTAACCACGCCGTGCGGGCGGGCTTGCCTTCACCAGGAGGCCCCGGGAACCGAACCCAGGGCCTCCCATATGGTAAACGGGAGGCCCACTGATTGAGCCACAGCCGCTTCCCGATAGCCGTTATTATTATTAACATTAGTTGAACTCTCAGGAAGTGCCTGGTTTGCTTTATAGATTGAACGCAGTCATTTATGTTTCCAACAGTGACTGAGTTCTGAACGCCTGTCTAACCCTACATCAGGCACGAGATCAGGAGGCTGATGTGAGAAGACAGGCCCTGATTAGCTCCTGTGGCATCAGGACTGTGGTTGGGGGACTATAATTATTAGCAGCAGTAATAACATCGTTGCTCCATGTCGTAACTGCGTGCTAACGCCACGTGTTTCGGGTGCGCTACGTTTTTAACTATCATGACCATTACGATCTCTTAATGTCGATTTAATGTAGGTTCTCCTTATAATCCTGTTTTTTAGATGAGGCAACTCAAGTCCAGAAAGGTTAAGTCAGCTAGCTAAGGTCACACAGCTGGTGAGAGTCAGGGGTGGGACTGGAGTCCCCTTCGGACCAGCGTCAGAGTCAATGCTTTGAACAGTGGAACTGGGCTGCTTAGAGCCAAACCCCGGCCCTGCTTCCTCACAGCTTGGCGGCTTTGGGCAAGTTCCTCTCTGGCCTCAGTTTCCTAATCTGTAAAATGGATGTCATAATATTACTTACCTCACAGGGCAGCAGTGAAGAGTAAATGAGTTAGCATATGCAAAATGCTGGGGACAGTTAGCATATGCAAATGAGAAACATTATGTGCAACTCAGGAAGCCCAGAGCCCTGAGAACACAGTGCACCAACCTCTAGGCTGGAGAAGCAACAAGCCCGGTGAGGTTTGAAGGGTGGGGAAGGGGAAAGGGTCTAGCCGGCAGGGGAACCCCTTTTTGACAAAGGCATGAAGTCTGGAAGGACTCACTAACAGTTTAGGAGAAGGGGCCACAGCTGTGTGGAAGGAAGTCCACAAGGCCAGGCAGGTAGGACCATGCGGAGCTCCGAGACCCCCACGGGAATTTCAGCTTTTTCTAAAGGCAGTTGGGAGGTGTTAAAGGTACAAAGCAGGGAAATGACTCCCTCCCCCAAAAAGAAGAGATGATGCTAGAATCCAACTCCGAGACCCCTAAGAGCTGCTGTGGCCCATGCTGGAGAGGAAAATTATTTCTTTTTGACCAAAGCAACACCATTTCTACTAGTCCTCCTCCTGTGCTGGCCTTGGGAGGCCCACTCAGTTCAGGGTGTGCAAGCTTACAACCCCTCCCTTGTCTTCAGCAGGACCTCAAGCCTGGGGTACTGGGCAAGGAGGGCAGCTGGGAAGGCAGTTGGCTTTCTCATTGCCTTCCAATCTGCAGCCTTCATGGGGCAAAGTGCCGGTGCCCTCTGGAAGTGGAAGGAGCCCTGATTTGGAAATGCCATGGGTCCTGAGGTCCAAATGAGTGGGCTCAGGCCAGGGCATGGAACACCTATTTACAAAACTGGGAGCAGTGGGTTGGAAACGTTCCCTGGGCTTCAGGGAATCTGAACCCATTGGGACCTGGATGTTCAGAGGAACGCGCTGTGTGTTTGACGGACCTTCTGGCCCAACAGGACCTCGTGGCTCTGTTCTCAGGAAAGTGTCTCCGAAGTGGAGAATGGAGCTCTTGGTGGGCTCCTGGCCCGCCCAAGGGAAGAGAGCCGGCCCCTACATTTTCCCAGGTCTGTGTGGGCTGCTACAAAGGAGCTTTTGAGGATAAACAAATACAGAATTGAGAAAATAAGGAAGGAGCTGGCATCTGAAGAATGTGAATATTTAGAAAATGCTGGAGTGAAGACAGAGCAAGCTGTTCTGTTGTAGGTTAGATGCCTGATGGCCTGGGATAGGGAAACCACAAAGAGAGGGAGAAGAAAAAGAGGAAAAAAATATCTTGGTGGAGACAAGGATCCTTCAGGGTGGACTGTTTCCCACAGGCAAATATGAAAGCAAACGCCTCTGAGTGAACTGCATGGAGGCTGACATCTCCGTTATTTTACATTCTATGTGATATTACTTGATGAAGATACTGCCAACCATTATTCTCACTGCATTGTAGGTATTTTAATTTTTAAATATTATTATGATTTTATTTATTTTTTTGGCCAAGAAATTCTAGGGGTTCTGAATTCATCAATTCCTGGAGAGGAATGGAGTGGCAGCACAGAGAATGATGGCTAAACACATTGGAAATATGTTAATAAGAAAATTCAGGGGGCAAAATCAAGGCCAGGTGACCATATTCTTTCAGCTACTGGAGAGAACAGCAAATGACAAGGAACTCTTATTTCCACACTCAGTCTTAAGTTTGCAAATATTTTGATTCGCCATCAAACGTGTCCTAGACTCCAGTTTTTGCTTTTTGCACCAAACACCTCTGTCCATTCATTCAACAATCACATCGAATCAGTCGTAACACTTTCTATGTGCCATGTTCCCTTCCATGCCTTTTCCAGGTACTATCTCATTTACTCCTTATAGCAATAAGATAGGTGCTCCCTATTGTAAGGTCAGCTTCTTAGCAACCTTAATTCCCAATTGTACCCTTACTTCCCTTTTGCCATGTCAGGTACCATATTTGCAGGTTCCAGGGACTAGGATGCAGACATCTTTGGGGTGGGGGGTGACATTAATCTAGCCACCCCAGACAGTTTAAGTGGCTCATCCAAGGTCAATGGATAGTGAGTAGCAGACCTTGACTTTACACTTTGGTTGTCTGACTCAGAGTCTCTCCTTCTTAAGCCTCTCACCTACGATGTGCCAAGGACTCTGATGGGGGTTGGGGACACATCAGTAAACAAATCCCACCAGTCTCTGACCTTGTGTCTCTTATATTCCATCATTGTCCTTGGAGCCTGGTCTCATGTCCTTTGGACAATAAGTGCTTGAGGCACTAAAGGATGGAGATTAGCTTTGAGTTGGGGAGAAGGGACCCAAAGGGTAATAGCTATATGGACAAATTGAGTGACCACGTGGGGATGCATAAAAGGTGGGGAAGGGTGGGGAAGGAGCTAGGGGAAGATTAGAACCAACTTATGGAGACAGGCATTATCAAACTCAGTCGGGACTCTGCCTGGGGCCAGTCCCCTTGCCCTGACTTTGTCTGTTGACTACTGCAAAGTTTGAGTGCTGGTTTCTTACTTTTAAGTATTTTGTACATGGCCAAATTCATATGCTTGTGATTGCACTGACCTGGGGACACATGGCCTTGCAAACAGACATAGATCTTCACAGAGCCCCGGGCTGTATCCAGGCCCACGTGGCTGCCTAGCCACCTGCTTGAGTGTTGCTGGCCAAGGCACTGCCCATGGGGCTTCTGGAGGCCCAACAGGTGGTCATAGACCAAAGGAAAGTGGGTGCAGCTGGCCCCCAACCAGCCCCACGCATTTCCTAATGCTTGATCCTGCCCAGGTACCCATCGCTTCATCCAAGGGAGGACTGGAGTCAAAGTCTGATCACTTCTGCCAGAGGTTGATTATGGATGTCAACCTCTCTGTGCCTCATTTTCCCCATATGCAAAAATGGGGAAAGTTATAATACTTTCCCTGGAGCAGTTGTAAGGATCAGTTGAGATGAACGTGGATATATTTTGTGGCTGTAAGGCATATGTGAGCAAGTTTTATTCCTGCATGCCTATGTTACAAGGGTTTCCTCTGGTGTGTGCAATAGGTCCAGTTAAACTACAGGGAAGGGACTTTAGGAACAAGATGGGCCATTTCTTAACAAATCCCTCAGAAATCACCTATTTCAGTGAAATGGTGTCCTCAAGATATACAACACATATTGGAGCATAATCAAAACGTTCTTATTAAAATGACTTTTGAACTTGTGAAATTGTAATTTGAATGTGCCCAGGGAAGGCAAACCACCATCTCTGAAAGTAGAATTGATTTTTTTTTTCTCTGAAAAATCCCCAAAACATCTGCTGCCAAGTCTTGTTAAGCAGGAGATAAAGGTTTTGGGCCAAATGTCAGATTTGGCCTGAATGCCTGTGAACTGGCTTGGGGAGACAGTCCCAAGGAAGAATTTTCAGGTGGTCTGTACACAGGCAGTGTTGTTGGACTTAGCACAGAGCTGCTCAAGGACAAACACATATCTGGGACCATCTGAGGTGGCCGGTTGTCGAATGACTTACTGCATTCATTATTCAACGCATTTGTTGCTTGCAAATGCTCCTACCCCTACCCACTGCCTAGGAGATAATACAGCTTTGATATTTAATAAGAGTGTGGCTTTTCTAGTCTTGCCACCTGAATTCTATTTCTGGCTCCAACACTTACTACCTGCAGGATCTTGGGCAAGTCACTTAACTTCATCCACCTACTAACCCAGGGATTCTCAAAGGGTGGCGACTTTGCCCCTCAGTGAGCCTGGGGAGATGTGTAGGCTGTCACAACTAGGCACGGGGGCACTGCTGGCACCTAGTGGGTCGAGGAAGCCAGGGGTGCTGCTAAACATCCTACAATGCGTGGGATAACCCCCCACAACCAAATTTTCCGGCCCCAAATGTCAAGGTCAAAAACCTTGTACCAAATAGAAGTAACCAAAGTACTGCCCGCCCAGGTGGCCACCAGGACTGAGGGAGGTCGTGGATGGGAAGTATTTCCCATGTTGATCCACAAATGTTAACAATCTGAGCGAATATAAGAGTTTCCTCGGCTGTCCGGTCCACCCTGCTCACGTACCCACCACCCTCCTCTCTTCTTTGCTCTGAAAATCATTTCTTTTATAGCCACGTCTGGTCTGCATTTTCACAGGGGCCTTCTGAGAATAGAAAAGGGGTTATCTATGCAAGTTAGGGGATGAGTGGACACCCCTGTCCTTGAAACTCTCATGCTCTGTCCCTCTACTCACAGATTCTCCTTCCTGGGAGGAGAGCCAAACACCACCACCGCTGTTACCTCCTCAACTGATACAACTGCTTCCATGGGTCTCTGCCTTACACACGCTATTTTAATTTAATGTTTCCTACAACCCAGTAAGTAGGTGTTACTATTGCCCTTCACAGGTAGCCGAGGCTGAGAAAATATCAAGATGGCCAAAGTTAAATGGCTTTAGCTAGATTTTATCCCACCTCCACCGGACTCAAACTTCGTATTTTTTTTCTATGACTTCACAACTGCCTGCTGAAGTTAGGTAGAGAGGGAACGAGAAAATTGCTCGTCTCTCCCAAGGACACTGCCCTGTGTTTCTCTTTGACATGCTAGCAGTAAGGAGGGCTGGTAGCTGCCCAACTAAATATATTTGTTTCAGGCATGAAAATGGCCTTAAAGAGTTAAAAGCTCTTAACAGCATTTGTAATCTGTCTTTCAAATGGTATTAAAAATTCATTTTCTAGAACATTAATAGGTCTTCTTTCCCCACCCCACCCCCAAACAACAGAATCCATGTTTTCACAATCCATAATTCAAACCCAATCGTGGAATAAATGTTAAAATGATAAGCATGTTGCTTGTGATGTGTGACTATTTAATGATGATGTTATTGAGCAAGGAAATTAGTTCCATGTCAGATGTGGTTTTGAAGGAGATACCTGCGGGAGGGAGAGAGTTTCAAAGAGATTTTTCTTCCTTGCAAAAGCAAGATGCTTCTGTACCTCTCTTCCTGTAGTAACTTAAAAATACATTGGCCTTTTTCCTTCCTCTCTGACTCATGTTTCAAAAGTGTGTTGATCTATTTGTTTTACGATTTCTCTTGCTGAACACAACCGTAATTGATTATTCTTGAATTTCAGCCTTTGTTATTGTTGTTGTTTAGTTTTCATTGTGGTTATGTTGAAAGTATCGGCAGGGAAAACAGGCACGGTGTTCCTATCATCTCATTTCTGAATGTACTCCCTGATTTTCTCATCTTCTAAAAGGCAATATAAATGGACTGCCTTAGTGTGAAAAACGAAATAGATGAGAAAGTGGCTTAAACTTGTCTTTGTGGTCACAAAATAAATTCATGGATCTTTGGTTGCAGAAAAATCCCCATACCAACAGCTAGACTTGTCACATTTTCCTTTTGTATTTTATTTTTGTCTTCTCTCGGGATCAGAGAGACTTGCTGTTTTTAAGTGTGGTTGATGGATCAACAATATCATCTCACCTGGGAGCTTCTTAAAAATGCAGGATCTGTGCTCCACCCCAGGACTCTGAAATGAGGACCTGAACCAATGCTGAGAGCTCCAGGTAATTCCCATACACATTAACCTTGGAAGAGCACAGGGTATAGAGTCACTTGTCCAAGGGCACACTGCTGAGAGCAGTGTCAGCCTCGGCCTTTCCCCTGTTGAATTTGGGTGTAGGACCCTCCCGGTCCTAAAGTGATTCATTTACTCAACACTGGTCATCTTTTCCGAGCCACGTTCCTTTAAGCACAGTCCCTGTCCCAGGTGCTTTACGATGAACAGGAAGACCAACTATCAAGCATCCTTCAACAGAACTTTCTGCACCGTTGGGGATATTCTCTACCTGTGCCACTGTCACACATGGCTATTGAGCACTTGAAATGTGGCTGGCACAGCTGAGGACCTGCATTGTGAGTTTATTTAATTTTAATTAAACTTAGCTGCACGTGGCTGGTGGCCGCCATGTTAGCGCAGCTCTAGAGGATATCAGTGAGAGAACGAGAATAGGAACAGAATCTCTGGGAGCACTAAGGAGAGAGTAAAAGAGCACTCGGAGGTACTGGGCCAATGGCGAGACCACCATGTGTCTCGGTTGCCCTTGGATCGGTGCCCAGATTTGAGGGCACACAGAGAAAGCTCAGGTACTCTGCCTTTGGGAAGGTTAAAGTTCTTCGTGTTTCTTTTCCTTGCCTTTTCTCGCACTGTCAGCCCCCTCTTCATTCCAGTCCTCACCATGAGCTTCCTAAAATGTCCATTTTTCCTCTTCTGCCTAAAAAATTTCTTTTCATCCTTTAAGACTCAATTCAAAGCCTTTTGTGATTCCTGGTCAATGTCAGTTCCTTTGTGCTCTCTTCTCTCACTGCTTTGTTCCTCCCCATCTGGGTAGGAGACAGCAGTGGTCAGTGGGTAGAAGAGTGGGATCAGCAGTTCTGTAGATCTGGGTTTCAATCCCAGTCTAGCTTTGTAACTTTGGGCACATTTTCTAGACTCTCTAAGCTTCAGCTTCCACATCTCTTCTGTGGAGGCAAAAATAATGCATGTCCTCATAAGGCGATTGTGATTTAGATGGTTGCATCTAACGCTCAGTACCTATAATGTGGTGAGTCCTCCAGAGACATTTGCTATTTTTATTATATATATTGATATCAGCCTATCTTCAATGTTGTTATATTATTTAGACCTAATTACAAAAACTATGTGATATGAGTTCCTCATATCTCATATTCAACAAAATGCCTGACACAAAGGAGGTGTTTAATGAGTGTTTACTGAATGCATGAATAAATCAACAAGTGGATAAGTCAATAGATGGATGAATGGTTAGAAGGATAAATGTTTGAATGACCCATGGAGATGTCTGATGAAAACTGTAATTTCTTCTAGAGTCAAGAGCATTTGAAAGTGACCATCACATGGCAAGATGGTCCCATGCCTAATTCTAAAGCCTGTTGTAATATTTTTCCCTCTAACTTCTCTTATAGGTGCCCATCATGCCCTACCTTCTACTACTGCCTGATGAAAAAAAAGAATGGTTATGAAATTAATACTTCCTCATTATAAGGAATGGAAAAATGTCAGGGAATATATGATAGAAAATCTACAAAAAAAGAAAATCATTCCATTATCCACACAAAGCTACCGACTCAACATGTTGGTGCTTTGACTTCCAGGCTTTTTCTAAGTATAATTTTACAAATCTGAGTTTATACTATATTTTATAATTTGGTTCCATTTTTTAAAATAAAAAAAGAAACTCTGATACGTAGCAACAAGTGTTGGTGATAATTTGGAGCAACTGGCGCTCTCACACACCGCTGGTGGGAATGATTTGGTACAACTATTTGGAAAACTGTTTGGCGGTCTCTGCTAAAGTTGCATCCATGCATGTCCAATGATCCAGCAGTTACAGTTCTAGGTATATGTCTAACAGAAACGTGCACGTCTGATCACCAAATGAAAGTCTGTATGTGAGGAAACAGCAGCACAATGCATAACAGGAAAATTGGAAACAACTCCAATTGTTGCTTGTAGTGCATTCATACCACACAATGGGAATGAGGACCCTACAAGCATTCAGCATGGTGCATGGCATGGGTGACTCGTACAAACAGCATGGGTGACTCGTACAAACAAGATATTCAGTAAAAGAAGCTAGAGCAAAAGAATGCCCAGGGTGTGATTCCATTTATAAAGTTCAAAAACAGGCAAAACTGATGTAAAGTGTTAGAAGTAGTTTCCTCGGGGGGAGTAATGACTGAGATGGGGAATGGGGAGGGGTCCTGGGGTGCTGGGTCTGTTTGCCTTTTTTCACCCAAGTCCTGGTTACATGGGTATGTTCACTTTGTGGAAATTCATTGAGCTGTATGCTTACAATTTGAGTGCTTTTCTGCTTATACGTCATACTTCAATAAAATCATTTTTAAAATGTCATAACATTTTTGTAAAATCCTTTTGTAAACTCATACGAATAGCTGGAGAATATTCCATCTAGTTCTGTAGCATGATTTACCTAACCACTCTATTGTTAGAAAATTTTTGTCCAGTATTTTCACTCTTTTCAATAATACTTTGATGACTATCCTTATGTGTGATGGGAAATGGGGATAAAGGTTTATTTCCTTAGAATTAATCCCAATAAGTGAAATGAGAGGTTTTTGAGGGTCTTTATGTTATTCCAAATTGCACATAAAGCACTGCTTTGGTTGTCATTCTTGCTGGCTTGTGTATATGTTTGCATGAAAGAAGTTCACACTCTCAGGATTCTGCACGATTTAGACTTTCAAGAGTAGTGCATGGCTGTGAACATTGGATTACACCCCTACCAACTGGGGACTTTCCCAAGAAAAAATATTTTTTCCAGGAAAAACCTTCTAAGTGAGAATTCCTGGTTCTCACTTCGAATTCTATTTCCCCTGGACGGCTTTTCCAGCATCAGGCAAGGAGTCTCTTCTTGGAACCCAATTTCTCAACTCAAAGAAAAACCCAAGCCAGCCTGCTAAGTTCAGAGGGGGCGCAGAAGCAGCGCTCCCCGCGGGGCACGCAGGCAATTTCACGCGCAAAACGGCTCATTTGCTCCGTTTGCTGAGCTGAAATCAAGGTGCAGGCCCAGCACCTGACAGCTCTTCAGCTGTGACAGCACAAACGTGCTGTTACAAGACTTGAAAACAGTTGTGAAAGATTTCCTTCGTTTTCCAAAAAGAATTGTCAGTTCCCAGCTAGTGTGCGGCTGGCTGTTGAGGTGGGGAAGGAACCAAAGAGATAAATAAGCATAGGAATGCAAATCCATTCTTACTGTTAATGCCAGAATCCGGGAGCTCAAAGCACTGCTTAGATTGCTGCTAAAACACCGGAGGAGTCTCAAGCTCGCTGAGAAGTTGAGGCTTAAAACCAGAAATAGAAGGAATTGATTTAAGACATCCACTCTCACATGCCACTCACCCTAAGAAGCGCTTCAGAATCTAATGATGGGGCCTGGAGAACAGAGACAAGTGTTCCAATCACTCTTCCTGAAAGGGGTGAAAAATAGAGCAAAAAATCTCAGGGCCACTGGTTTTCATTTTAGGTTTTAGCGAGGAGGATACAATTCTTTTCTGAGCACCCCTTTAGTGATGCAGGTGGTGACAAAGGGGACGCTTTTGTTTTATAAATTGTACCCTGGTCTGAGCGACCTCGCTAAGTAAATAGTCAATGCCAGACCTCAATACCGCAGTCCCTGTCATGGACTCCAGGCCGTGGCACCTACAACAAAGGAAGGTGTTAGGGATTTTTGTTTGTTTTTTTTTTTGGTTATAAATCAGTTTTTCTAAAAATAAGATTGTGGACCATATTGAAAGTGCTGGTCCTAAAGACAAGACTAATTACCTGTCCATTCCCCGGGTGTCTAGCTGGATAGCAGGCAAGGTCTAAGGGTGGTGTGTTGGAGTTGAGAGAAGGTGTTAGGTGGGGAGGAGCGGGTGGCAGAAGGGTGGTGCAGGGATAGAAAATAAGTTCTGTCCTCTGGGGGAGATCTTTAGGGACTGGAAGAACCTACAGCCCTCTCCTGCATGTGTGGACGTTTAAATCTATCAAAATCTCTCAATTATTTTTCTCAGAAGTCAAATTAAAAAATTTGGTATTTTATTTTGTTTAAATCAAAAGCAATTATACAAGATATGTATGTAAATATAAGATGAATTTTTTTTTGCAGTTGTGAAAACTAAAGAAAGTGGGAAACAAACTTAGGTCCATCAATAGAGAAATGGAAAAATAAATGATGACATCTTCTACACAATTGGATCTTTGTGGTTATTTAAAAGAATGAGGTAGATCCATATAGCCAAACATGAAAGGATGACCATGCTATATTTCTAAGCAGAAGGAGCAGGTGTAGAAATATATATAGTATATGCTCATTAAAATCTCTCTTGCAAAGGAAAGCAGAAACCTCCTCTTTTACTTTAGAAACCAGTATTGTCCTGTGTTTTCTTAACCAAGTATGTGATACTTTTCCAATGAAAGAAAAAGTAGCAAAAGCTATTTCCTGAATTGGTTTCTAAACGAAGGCAGGTGATTTGGTGAGAACTTTAAGATGAAAACTTTTTTGTATTATGCTGTGGCCCTAAACTGGGCGGCCAACTCCTCTTTAGAATTCGGGTTTTTATCGGGCTTTCTGTGGCTCTACTAATATACGGGCCTCAATTACAGCTATGATTCATGTGGTGTCTTTTCCTGTCCTTTCTCACAGGTTCTTCTGCTGCATTACCTGAAAGGCAGGTGTGATTATGCCCAGAAATGTCTTGCCCAAGGTCAAGTTGCTTGAAGCAGCCAGAAACAATCCTCCAGTTAATACTGTCTGATCCTAAATCCCAAGACTGGCAACTGCCCAAAGCTATTCCCATCAATTTAACTCTAAAATGGAGGTCATAGAACTTTCCCCTTTGATTTGTTGGGGGAATAAATGGTAGCCCTTCCTGAGTATTAAGAGTGCAAGCTCAAAAAAATAGACTTGCTGGGTTCAACCCACTTTAGAGCTGTTTGATTTTGGGAAAGTTGCTTAACATCTCTGTGCTTCAGTTTTCTCAGCAATAAAATAGGGCTAATAGATTTAATGACCTGATACCTGTAGAACAGTAGAAGCGGTACCTAGTATTTAGTAAGAGCTTAATCAGTGCCACCCATAATTATTAAGATGAAACTCATTTTGTAACCTTTGGCATATCATGGGCATCAGTTTCCTCATCTGTGAAATGGGGGTGGTAACACCATCCTCTCGGGGTTTTTAGGATGATTAAATGAATAATGGACATCAAGTGCCTGGCATCAGGTGCTTGAAAAATAGAAGTCCCTTGCCCTTTCCTCCATCTGACCATCTACTTATTGGTTGACTCCCACCAATGGAGCAGTGATAATGTCTATGGGAAGTGGTTACCGGCATTTCTGAGTGAAGGATGCTCATGTTGACAAAGGGTATTCTGGAGAATTATTTATGAGTCAAATAGACAAAGCAGCAAAGGAAAAGGCCTAATATCCTTATACCCAAATATCCCTGTGCCCTGAAGGGTGAAGTGGAACAGGGTATCCAGAGAGCATTCTGGAAGCCTCTGGGAAACCGTGAAGGCAGGCCAATGGGGAGAAGCTAGTCAGCATTTCACAGTCTGAAAAATTCCCTCCCAGACTTAGTGAAAGAAACTTTCTTAATCCAAGGGATAAAGGCCCCAAAGGTCCAGCCACATTTGTTGCAGGGAACAATTAACATGGGGTCCTTCACACATAGGAGTGACCTTGATGGGTTAGAAATGCATTAGGAAAACCAAAAGTCCCTTCATCATAGCTGCGTAAAAAAACAAGAGCTTTTAGCATCAACTGCTCTGTGAGCTCTAAGTTTTAGGGAAGGAAATAATACAACACAAGTTAAGGGATAAAAATTCATCACATCTTTTAAAGAGAAAATGCAATTTGGGGCAATTGCTTCCCATTTAAACCATATTTGCATTGATTAATGTGATAACTGTGAAATAATGATATTTCTGGAATTCTGAATTTCATTATCCCTCAGTGTTTACACCCCCGCCCCGACTCCCCAACTCTCTGATAATTTTTGACTTGGTGTATAAAACCACATTTGGGGAACAACATCCTTGTCCATACTGAACTGGATTTTCTCTTACTGGAAAGGTAATATAGCATAATAGCTAAAAGTATAGGGCTGGAGCTGCACTTTCTGAGTTTGAATCACAGCTCTATCATTTACTAGCTGTGTGACCCTGGAAAAGTTACTCACTCTCTCTGTGCTTCTGTTTCCTCATCTGTAAAATGGTAATGATAATAGTACTTCCATCATTTGGTTGTTGGGAGGACCAAAAAGGATAAATGTTTCAAATGTGCTCAGCCCAGTACTTGGCACACTGAAGGTATTCAATGTAGGTTAATGATTATTTTATCATCACAAAAAAATTTATCATTTTTTACAAGACTCAAGCTATCCTCTTGCAAGGAAGTAGGGTCAATTTGATCATTTCTTTGTTGTCTGGTTAGGAGGCTTAGTGAGATTCCATTAGGCTTTCAGTTTCCCCATCTATAAAAATGAAGATAATAATACCCCGTCGGAGTTTTGAGAGGATGAAATGAAGTGATGTCAATGGAATGCCCGGCCCAGAGTAAGTACTAGTAAATGATAGTGCCATTATTCCTTATTTCTAAAATACTCGGCAGTTTAGTCTGAATTAAGAGGGTCCAGTGGAGAGGTATTATTGCTTTAGTTTGTATTTATTTTTACAATTAGTGAATTCACAATAATTAGATCATTTCAATACTGTAAAAAAAGATGTTAGGTAATAGAGGTAAATTCTAAAGCAAATGTATCGGGAAGCGGCTGTGGCTCAATCAGTGGGGCTCCCGTTTACCATATGGGAGGCCCCAGGTTCGGTTCCCGGGGCCTCCTGGTGAAGGCAGGCCTGCCCGCATGGCGTGGTTAGCTGACCCAGCGAGCACAAGCAGCAAGGGGGGGATAAATGAATAAATAAATAAAATCTTTAAAAAAAAAAAAAAAAAAAAGCAAATGTATCTTTGAAGCCTTAATTTGTAATGCATGTTTATAGGGAGTTGCAGTGTGGGTTTTTCTGTTTTTGGGGTTCTTTATTGTTGTTGTTTGTTTTTTTTAAAACCTTTCCCTTATTTCTGCTCCCCCGCCCCCGTGATGGCTCCCTCGTCTGTTTGCTTGTTGTTTTTGCTCATTGTTTGCACTCATTGTCTGTTTTTTTTTTCTTGTTGTCTGTTTGGTTTTTCTTTAGGAGGCACCAGGAACTGAATCCGGGACCTCTCATGTGGGAGGCGGGCACTCAACAGCTTGAACCACATCCACTCCCCATTTTTTGTTATTTTTTTAAAATCATATTTGCTTCATTTTATTTATAAGCTCAAATTTGTCTTTGGTAAAGGTTCTTGAAAGTAAGAAAAGAAATACACACACACACAAAACTTCAGTAACCTGTTTCCCATTGGTGAGACCTCTGCACCTTGAACTGGGCTTTGTGTATACTAAGTGGTCAATAAACATTTGTTAAATAAGGAAAATAACCTCTGCTCTTTATCTTATTATGCCAAATTTCTGTCTTCCCCACTTTTCAAGCCCTCATAATTCCAAATTATTGAAGAGTGGAGTAATTCCTGGTAGGATCTGGAGGAGGGGTGTTGGCATAAAGGACAACCACAGTGTATTTTTGCAACGGGCACTGAGCTGCCAATCCCGAATTGGGAGACCCAGTCATGGCTCTGCTGTGTGACCTTGGGCAAGATATTTTCCTTCTCTGGGCTTCCATTTCCTCATCTGAAAAAAATAAGGGGTTGTGTTATATTATCGGTTTGCACCTCCTCCCTTATTTTGCTGATGAAGAGGTGGTAGCTTGACACAAAGGGGAATCAGAGCCAGCCTTCGTTTTGAGGGGAGGAGGGGGGTGTTGGACAGAGCTGTGTGTGAAAATCTGCTTTTACAATTACCGGCCATGTGAAGGCACATGCTTCCTAATTTCTCCAAGCCTCAGTTATCCTCATCTGCAACACAGGAAGAATCGCACTGTCTTCCAACAATTATTGCAGGGATGAAATGAGATAAAGCTCATCCCGAGCTTAGATAACACAGTCAATGTGTGGCAGTCATCACTGTGTGTGTCTCCAAGTCTTTCTTGGCCTGATCCCCCGGAATTGAAGGAAGCTGTCACGGCTCTTCCCTTGAATCCTCTCCTGGGCTACTTAAGAGCAACCTCTAGGAGGGACAATGCTGATGGAGCCAACAATATGAATTTAGTGGTGGAATGTACGATCGGGTCCCTGCATGCTGGGAGACAACCTTCGACACCAGCGCGAAGAGCTGATGCTTCCGCTTTCCAGGCTGGTTTTATTGATCCCCTTATTCCAGTGAGGGCAGGGAGGAAAGAGAAATGAGGAAATGTGAGCCCAGGAGGGGGTTTGGCCCACTCAGATTTTGTCTTCACCCACAGAAGCAGTAGCTGTAGAAAGTAGCTCAATCCCCTGGCTCTTTGTTCCTCCTCTTTTCCAATCAGTTCCCAGCAGGTAGCCATTTTTAATTCTCCATTTATCTTACTTGACCAGGGGTCACGTCTGTTTGCAGGGCAAAGATTAGAGAAGTGGTAGATAAGTGGCTGATATCGCTGGTAATAAATGAATATGAGTTTCAAGCCCGATGTAATTAAAAATGTATAAACCTACATTTTATTCCCCCTGAAAAGTTTACAATCTTCCTTTGGAATCCTTCTCGCACTAATCCACTTGCTTTGTAGTCGTCTTTGCCGATAAGAAAGGGAAGGACCCCGATGCCGCAACAGAGGACACCCCCTTCTGTGTAAAACCAGACCCGTGCCGGGGGGAGGCTCCTGGAGCTTCTCCTTGGCGTCATCTGCAGGGCCGTGCGGGGAAGAAGATGTCATCATCGGCCAACTCTGTATCTACCTTTGCAGTTATCAAGCTGCTAACTCAAATATCACAAGTCTAGTCCAGGAAGTGGACTGGAAATCCCAAGAAAACAAGCCCAGGCCAAGGAGTAGGCAGGGTCTGTGCCAGCCTGCCATGGGCAAAGGAGAACCAGCATTTGCTCCAGGTGCCAGTGAATGCCCATCTCAGCCGGGACTTTCAGCGCACTGGCCTGCAGATGCACCACCACGTGCCATCTGAAGTTTCGACTCCACACAGGATCGTACTCTGCAGGCCTCTGCCCCAGCCTGAAGGACCTTCACAATTCCAGCAAAGGGAAATCTTCCGTTTTGGAGGATGACATGGACTGACAGGAAGGAAGGCTAGCTAAGAAGCAGCCAGGCACTGTCTTAACAATGCTGAAGGCATCGTTTTATTTAATCCTTGCCACTACTGGGTTGTAAACTAGATTATCTATTATTATTTATTATGAGATTACAGGTTGAGGAAACCGAGGCTCCTAGAAGTGACTTACTCGAGCTCTGCTCAGCCTCCAACCCTTCTCCCCTCATCTCAGTCCCACAGGTGGGAGTGGACTGTGGATGCTGTAGGTTCTGATTCTGAATAGCCTGTGAGCAGCTATCCAAGTGGGGACCCTGCAGCGATGTCCCTGCATGGTCTCCAGAGGGGCGACCACTTTGGGCAGTGGTTCTGGCCCTAAAAGGAGATTCTATGCCTTCCCTTTCCAAGAAATTATATTGAAACGATTGCTAAGCAGCCCCTGCCTAGTGGTAGAAATGCATGGCACTGAACTGGTTACCCAGCGTTTTGTTCAACCAGACTATTTACAAGTAGCAACAGGGTATCTGTTTCCTGTCATCTCCGTCATATATCTTAAGGCCGAGAGATTGGAAGCCCATTACGGTCTGATATCTAATCAATACATACCGTATTCCTACAGCAGGAAGTAAAAGAATAGGCCCTTGGGAACCAGAGTTCAAATTACTCTGCTGTCGATTCCAGATAGTGGCTAATGATAGGCTATGCATGGGGGATGGGAGGATGGGTGGGGGGAAGGAGGAGAGGCAACCATAGTTTAATGGGATAGTTAATTCAAAGATCAGAAATGCCTTCCCTTTTGCTTCATTTTAAAACGATACGTAGCCTCTCAGAAGAAAGAAAGACAGGTGTGTCAATGTCATATGCTCTCCTTCTAGCTTCAAAAGCCTTCCTTTGTGCAGTTCTCATGTGTATCTTAGGCATGCACGCCCATTACAGGTAATTTACATAGTTTGGGTATAAAAGTATATCCTGGGATGTACTTCCATGTTATGCTTGAAGAAGGCTACAGGACCTTAAAAGTATGCATTAATTCAGGGAGTATATGGAATGCCTACTTTGTACTAGACCCTCTGCTGGTTACTTGCTTTGGGAAAGTCCTTTGCAATCCTGACCTTGTGGAAATTCCATTTTAGTGGGGAAAATGTCATTGTATGGCCAATATTGAAGTCAGGCAAGTATTACCAAAGGGGGTGTAGAGAGTTTAGTGAAGAGGAAATAAATACTGTTGGAGCCACTGAGTTGTGAAGTTATCTCCTGCCTCTCCCACCTACTAGCTTTGTGACCTTTGGAAGTGACTTAAACTCTCTGAGCTTCAGATATTCCACTCCTAAAATGGGAGTAATAATACTCACTTCTCAGATTACTGTGAAGATAAAATGAAGTAAGAAACACGAATGATTTTATCTCGGCACTTAGCCTATAGTCATTGCTCAGACAATGCCAGCTACCTTCCTTTTCCAAGCAGCTACGAGCTCCGCCACACTAGCCCTTGTGAGATCCTGGAAAAGAATGTGGTTCTGAAACCCTGGGTCTCACTCATGACCCTCCCTTCTACGCTCTGCTTTGCAATGCTGGACCGAGGCTCAGCTCGCCACATTTCAGCGACGCAGCTGGCGCCATGTTGAACTCTGCCAAGAGGGGGCATTAGAGTGGGGAGCGAAGGGAAGGGGTGGGAGCAGGGACGCGCCACCTTCTCTTGGTGGGCTCTGCTTGTCAGCATCATTTCCCCTTGGCGATGGCACCTAGGCCCTGCAGCAGCTGTTGATTCCAGTCTCCAGCTTTCTGGGAACTCCTAGACCTAGTCTGATTGTGCCTCCTCAGACATAGCAGCATCTGCTAGCAATGCCCCTTGCACACACATCTAAGTTCTCCGAGGGTCCCCTCCTCTGACCTTCAAGTTGGGAAGCAACAGCTCCTCATAGGCCTGAGTCTCTGCCCCCCCAAGCCTCTCTTCTGGGCTTCTGGACTCCGCTATCCCGGATACGGTCCCTAGCCGTCCGGATGGTAGCTGCCTCCTTTGGTTATGGCCACTGTGTAGCCTCAGTATTCCTGTTATTGAATTGCAATCAATTCTTTATATTGAATTATTTTAGCTAAACTACCTACTATGTTTTTTGTTTTCCTGACACCCAGCTCATACAAGGAATGAGAGCCAAAGGCTGTCAGCTCTTCAAAGGAGCATCATGCTTTCTTTTGTTTGGTCCCCAAAATAGCTTGCTTCTTCCCAGAGGGCTTGAAAACCCAAAACTAACAAACAAAAACAGTACACACACATACACCCCATATCTGTTTCAAGCCCTTCATCTTGTTTCCATAGAGTCTCAAACTCAGGCCCATATAAGAGTCAGCCTGGAAACTGTTCATCCACCCTTCTCTCTTTCAAGCCCATTTCACAAACCCAAACACATCTCTTTGCAGCAACTAACAAAACTTCTGTGCTAAATCGTGGGAGTTGGATGGGGGAACTTTCCATTAGAAATTCTGAGCCTTAGCTCTGCTGGCCAAAAATGCCTTGTTACACAAATAGCATTGTTAAAAATTATGAAGAATATGTTTGGGCTTAAAACTTTGCCCCACGTACAAGGGGTTTTTCACTGTCTTTAAAATGAAGCAAAATCTTGAACAGACCTGGCACGTACCACGTATTTAAAGACAAAAGTTATTTAACCCTATTAAAATGTCACAATGGTGTGTATTACCTTTTCTTAACTTCCATTTCTTTAATTTCACGGAGTTAGGGTTTGAATCCAGGACTTGTGGGTCTACTGCCAATGTTTCCATGACATTCAAGACCACTTATGTGACCTGAGTGGAAATAACCCCTCAGGTGAGAGCTGGTGTGATTATGTCTACATTTCTGCTCCCCAGCTGTCACGCTCGTCCTCTAACCTCTCCAGGATATGTGCAACGCCCTTATCTACCTCTTAACCTTACTCTGCGTTGTTCGTTTCTTCTAGAATGCCTTTCCCTTCTCCTAGGCTTAGCCACACTCAGTCATCAAGATCCACATGTCCACCAAAAAATGGAAGTTTTAAGGCTTTTGAGTTTAAGATAAGATCAATCATATACTGTCCTGATTTATTCTGAAACCACTCCAGGTGTATATCTGTCTTCCCAATTCTCTTGCGCTCCAATTCCACTAAAAGAATGGTCTATGCCTGACTTTCATTTTTGTTCCCAAAGAACTGAGTACAACATTCCTATATATCACTGAGTTGTGGAGGTTTTTAAAGCAATTTTTTTATCTAGTTTATATGAAAGTGTTCTTTTAGAAGTCAGAGCTGGAAAAAAGTAAAATTAAAAAAGGTATCTCATGATGAGATAACCTTGGATTTATCTCTGACAGCTCTAAATCTCACTGTTTCTCTCTTTGGTTTGGCTTCTAGTAAACTCATAGAAAAGTTTTGTATTCAATTTCCAAAGTTAACCTTAGTCTAGGATTTCTGCTTCAATTACATGGCTTCTTTTTCATGGCACTCCCACCATTCTCCACCCAACCCATATACTCAAAGCACATTTCATTTCCTGGATATTGAACTTTTATCTCCATTTTAATCATTTTATTTTTTTTATTGTATCTATGTTTTTCTTTTATTATAAGCTCACATATATTTTGGAAATACATGAAATACAAGGGGGAACCACCAAACCCAGGACTTGGTACATAAAACGATAACCTGCATGTTCATGTTAATTCATTTATATATATATATATATATATATATTTGGTTTTATTTTAGAAAACTATAGATGAGAACTATCTACTTTAGAATTACTTCTTCAGTGTATAATTATTTAATAGCCTTAATTATTTTGTAAATAAAGTGCTTTTTCCAAAGCAATTTCTAAATTTCCATTATGAAACAGTAGGAAGACTTTTTTTTAAAGTGAAAAGAAAGAAAGAAAACATGCAGCATGGTGCTAGCATGTAAAAACAGCCATATTAGGACCAGTAATACATTTGCATCTTATATTTTTATATAGCTGGCCTAATAATAATATTGATATACTAAAAATATGCCCATATTTTATCCTTCTTTTCACTATTAAAACATATATTCCCATGTTTTTGCAAAATATTTATAATTTGTGATTAAAAATAGTAGTTGTCAGAAAAACTGGAATAAAGAGTAACTCTGAGTTTCTACTTCATGAAACCAATATGAAATAACAGATACCAGATTTACCCTCTTACCTTAAACAACTAGAAAACCAGATTTTGTGTGTGTGTTTGTATAATAGTGTTTTGATATTTATAACAGGAAGCATAGGACTATGACCCTTGAGATAAGGTAAACAAATAAGGTGAACCCTGTGGTTGTATGAGCTTGCTAAATGGAGTGAGTGATGGGGACAGAGCATAGGGATGGAGAACCTAAACAGCTAAATAGACCCGGAAGACTTGCTGAGTTGAGGAGACAGAGAATATAGTTCTGGAAAGCCATGACTGGAATTTGTAGGGAAGAGTACTCACAATGAGGGAGGTGCACAGGGAAAGAGCTCAGGACATTTTCAGGGGAATGCCCTTGAATCTTTGGCTGAGTGCTAATTTGTACATGGATGAGAGGAAACTAACCATGAGAACAGGAGACAGAAAAATTCCTGGAGCTCATATAGGGCTGAGAATAGTTTGTCTTCTCACCAGCCAGAGTGAATAGATCTCAATAAATATTGTTTGAAATCCTCAGAAGAGTGTTATCTTAGTAGTGGGGCTAGATTAACACTAGACCAAAGGCTGATCTGCACTAACAAAGCTTAAAAAGCAAGACTTAGAAGGATCCAGCTGACTCCAAATAACTGAGACTCAGGAATGCAAAAAATGCAATAATCAGCAATGTAAATTTTACAATGTCTTATAGTCAATAAAAAAATCACCAGACATGCAATGAAGCAAGAAAATATGATCTGTAAATCTATAATCAGGAGAAAAAGCAATCAATAGAAGCAGACAGAGAAATAACAGAGATGATTGAATAGCAGAAAAGAATATTTAACCTGATATTATAAATATATTCTTTATATTTAAGAAGGTAAAGGAAAACATGAGCATAATGAGTAGAGAATGGAGGTTTAAAAAAGACCCAAATGGAACTTCTAGAGATGGAAATTCTAGTGCCTGAAATGAAAATGACATTAAATAAGATCAGCAGAAGATTAGAGACTGCAGAAGAAAAATGAATGAATTTGCAGGCAGAGCAAGAGGAAGTATACAAAATTTAGACTGTTGACATACAACACTGAAAAAATGAACAGAAAATCAGTAACTTTTGTTTAAATATAAAACAATCTAAAATATGAGTAATTTGAGTCCAAGAAGTAGGTAGAGGGACAGAAGAAAATATTAGAAAACAAAAATGGTCGACAAATTTATAAATTTGATGAAAACTAGGAGCCCACATGTCCAAGAAGCTCAACCAATCCCCAAAGAATTGGGATTACACTATACATGAAGTGGTATATTTGAAAGTGGACTGTCATAAGTTAAGTGTATATATCATAAGCCATAGGAAACAATTTTACCGAAAGGAAAACAGAAGAAGTATAATTAATAAGTCATAGTGGAGACAAAACCAAATTTTTAAATAATCAATTACTACAAAAGAAGGTAGGAGAGGGGAGGGAAGAAGAAAAAACAGAAGGAATATGCATTAAACAAATAGGAAGATAGTAATTTTAAACCCAGCCATATCAATAATTACATTAAATGTAAATGGTCTAAACACTCAGATGTCTAAGATTGCCTCGCTGTGTAAAAACAGCAAGACAAAATTATTCGCTTCTATAGGAAACCCACTTTAAATATATAGATGCAGATAGATTAAAAGTCAGAGGATGGTAAATGATATACCAAGCAAACACTAATCAAAAGAATGGTACAGAGACCATATTAATATCAGACAAATTAGACTTCAGAACAAGGGATTTTACCAGGGATGAAGAAGTATATTTCATAAGGGTCAAAGTTCATTCATTAAGAGAACATAACATTCTTAAATGTATATGCACCTAATGGAGAGCTTCAAAATACCAGAAGTAAAATATGATAGGCCTGAAATGGCAAATTGACAATATAAATTTATATTTGGTGTCTTCAAGACTCCTTTCTTACTAAATGATAGAGTTGAGAGAATATCAGTAAGAATATAGAAAAATCAAACAACACTATCAATCAACTAGACATACTAGACATTTATAGAACACTTTACCCATTAACAGGAGAATACACGTTCTCTTTCAGGGCACATGGTGTCTTCACCAAGAAAGAACATATTTTGAACCATAAAACAAAACTCAATAAACTTAAAGCAATTTCAATCATGTAGAATATATTTTTTACTACAATGGAATTACAGTAGTAATCAATAACAAAAGGATATGTGGAAAATCCATTAATATTTGAACATTAAACAAACTATTAATTCAGGGACTAAAGGACAAAATCATCAGAGAAATTCAAAATTTTGAAATGAATGAAAATGAAGATACAATATATCAGAATCTGTGAGATGCAGCTTAAAAAGTACATAGAGGGGGAAATTATACCATTAAATGCTTATATGAGAAAAAAGAAAGGTCTCAAATAGGTGATCTTAGTTTCCACCATAAGAAACTAGGAGAAAATCAAGTTAAACCAAAAGTAAGCTGAAGCAAGGAAATAATAACGATAAGATCAATCATCAATAATACAGAAAAACAATAAAGAAAGTCAATGAAATAAGAAGTAGGTTTTTTGAAACTTCAAAAATATTGGTAAACCAGACACAAACTAAAAGAGAGAAGACACAAATTACTAATATCAGAAATGAAAAGAGTGATATCACAGCAGATCTTGTGGACATTCTAAGGAAAATAAGGGAATACTATGAACAAATTCATACTAATAAATTTAATAACTTAGATGAAATAGACAAATTCCTTGATAGACACAAACTACCCTGGGTCCCACAATCTAACCAAAGGTGTTAACTGAAGTGATCTAATAAAAAGTGATCTAATCAAAAGCCCCTTAACACAATCTAACCAAAAGGCTCCACATGCAATAATAGTCTTCTATGCATAATTTTCTGGGGTCCACAAAATACTCAAACTGGGACAGTCATTATACATTATGCAAAAATTATAATTCTATTTCTGTACTAACAAATGACTACTGAAAACTGAAATTAAAATAGTAATATTTACAAAACATTAATAGGATAAATTTACCAAAATATGTATGAGATCTGTACAATGAAAACTATAAAATATTGCTGAAGTAAATTTTATAAATCTTAATAGAGAGAGATATCATGTTCATTGATCCAAAAAAATCTTTATTTTTAGACTGTCGAATCTCTCCAAGCTGATCTATAGATTCAACTCAAACATAAACAAGAAGCTGGCAGGTGTTTTAGAGAAATTGACAAGATGAATCTAAAATATATATGGAAATTCAAATGATCTAAATTGCTGGGAAAAAATGAAAAAGGAGAAGAAAGTTAGAAATTTTGCAATATCTAATTTCAAGGCTTATTATGAAAGTATAATAATTAAGACAATGTGATACTGTGCAAGGAGAGATATAGATCAATGGAACAAAACAGAGAATCCAGAAACAGACCCACACAAAAACGATAGATTTATTTTCAACAAAAGTGTCAATTCAATGAAGGAAGTGGTAATCTTTTTTACATAATGATGTCAGAACAACTGGACTTCCATGTGTAAAAAATAAATAAAAAGAATGTCAACCCTTGCCTGACATCATACAGAAAAATTAATTGAAATGGATCACAGAATTAAAAATAGGAAAAATTCTGAAAGAAAACATAGGAGAAATCCTTATGACTTTGATTTACTTAATTATTATTTTTTGGACATCAAAATCATGAAGTCTTACAGAACAAAAGGTGATAAGTTGAACTTCATAAAAGTTAAAACTTTTGCTTTTCAAAAGAAACGGTTAAGAATGAGAGAAAATATTTGTAAAACATGTGCAATAAAAGAATTGTATCAAGAATATAAAAATATTACCCACAATAAAAATAAATAAAAAATTAAAAAAAAAAAAAAGAATATAAAAATAAATCTTACAAATCAGCAAGACAAACAACTCATTTAAAATTGGGGAAGACAGACTCCTCAGGATGGGGAGAGGAGCTATGGGCTAGAGTGGACTTACTTGTATTCTTCTATAGACATATTGTGATTCAAGCAATGGAAGAAATTACAACATGGATGTGGAGCCAGTGGCCACTGGAGGCTCTGAGGGCAGGGAGAGGGGAAAGTAGCTGTAATACAGGGGCTTTTTCAGGACTTGAGAATTGTCCTGAGTGACATTGCAATGACAGTTATAGGCTATTTTCTATCATCATACAACCTGCAGAACTGTGCAGGAGAGAGTGTGGTCTACAATGTGAACTATGGTCCATGCTTAATGGCAAAGCCCCAGGATGTGCTTATCAATTGCAATTAATGTGCCACACTAATGAAGGATGTTTATATGGAAGGTTGTGGGAGGTATGGGAGGTGGGGCGTATGGGAATCCCTATACTTTTTATGTATACATTTATGTAATCTAAGTATCTTTCAAAATAAATAAATAAATAAATAAATAAATAAATAAATAAATGATCAGTTTAAACTTTTTTAAAAATTGGGCAAGAGGTTTGACTAGACACTTCAACAACAACAAAAAAGATATAAATCACAAACAAGCAAATGAAAATATGCTCAATATCATTTGTTTCTAGGTAAATGTAAATTAAAACCACAATGAGATGCCACTACATACCTACTAGAATGGCTAAAACTTAAAAGTCAAGATAATACCAAATATTGGTGAAAATAGAGGGCAACTGGAACTCTCATATATTGCTGGTGAGAATGTAGAATGGTACAACTACTTTGGAAAATCATTTAGTATTTTCTTATAAAGTTAAACATAAATTTTTCATATGATCCAGGAATCCTACTCCTAGGTATTTACCCAAGTGAAATGAAAACTTATGTTTACACAAAAATGTGAACTCTAATACTCATAGCAGCTTTATTCAAGATAGCCTGTAACTATTGGTGAATCATCTACTAGTGAACAGATATATAAAGTATGTACATCCATACAATGGAATACTAATCAGCCATAAAAAGGAAAAGAAATTATTGATGTACGTAACAACATGGCTGAATCACAATGTCATTATACTAACTAAAGGCATTGAGACTCAAAAGACTACATGCAGACTGACTCCATTTATATGGAATTCTAGAAAAGGCAAAACTGAAGTGACAGAAAGTGATTCAGTAGTTTTCAGGGGCTGGGATTGGGGGAGGGAGCTGACTAGAAGGCGACACAAGGGACATTTTGGGGTGATGGAAATGTCTTATATCGTGTTTGTAGAGATAGTTACATGACAGAATACATTTGTCAAAACTCATTAAGTTATACTCCCCAAATTGGGTGAATCTTTTATGTAAATTATACCATGATAGAACTGATTATAAAAATACCAGTTGTCTTTAAAACAGAAATATATAAAGAAGAAAAATGAATCCCACTATTCAGATAACAGTCAATCATTATAGAAAATTTGCAATGCATAGTATCTCCTTCCTATGCCCAATTATGGCTTTTATAGCAAAAAGAATATATTTTGTGTATTATGTACGTAAATTGCATATGTACAGATAGTAGCCACAGGTACATAAAGTGACTTTAATCATTTTATATTTCACCAAGTTTTGGGGCCAAAGTTTATTTAATCATTTCCTGCTTATTAGAAATCAAATCATTTACCATTTCTCTTCAGTATAAACAATGCCTTGATGAACATCTTTGCATATAAGCTTTCTTTCAACATTTCAGTTTATCAATTATATTTTTAAATTAACAAAAAGAATGCTGTCTAAGTAGGGCTTTGAATAAAATAAACTCTTTTCTAGGAAGATAGAAAAGAATTCCGGTTTCCACTAAACTGCCTGTGGTGGTGGTTTGAAACTCTATGTACCCCAGAAAATCATGTTCTTAAAACTAATTCATTCCTCTGGGTGTAAGTAGGACTTTTTCATAAGTTAAGGTGTAGCCCTGGCTGGGTCTTAATCTTCTTACTGGAGTCCTTTATAAACAGGATGAATACAGAGAAAGAAATCCATGGAAGCAAGAAGCTGAAGTCAACAAAACCCAGAGGAGAAGGGAGACACCAGCAGATGCCACCATGTGCCTTGCCAAGTGACAGAGGAGCCCAGGATCTTTGGCAGCTGGTCTTTGGGAAAAAAGCATTGCTTGATGATGCCTTGATTTTGCATTTTTCTCAGCCTCGAAATCGTAAGCTTGTAAGATAATAAATTCCCATTGTTAAAAAAGCCAAACCCATTTTATGGTATCTGCTTTCAGCAACCTAGGAAATTAAAACACTGCCTCTTAATGTTAACCAGCGAAATTGGTTAGCAATTTCACTAAGATAACTCCCACATGAAGGCATTTTTAGAGGAAAATGATCCTCCTACCAACTTTTCCCATTTTGTATTTTCTATCCCTCTTATTGGGATCTAGAAAAATGTCTACTTTACCCATAAGGTTTTGTGGCAATTGGTTAACAAAAAAATAAAATAAAATAAATAACAAAAGCTGAAATAATCCAAAGAACATCTTGTTAAAATCAAAATCCCAAGAACAAGTGATCTAGCCCCAAGGCCTAATAAATCCCTTCTATACTGGATTTCAGAAATGTGCAGCATTGGAGTGCTAATTTTAATCCTTTGTGGGAGTTTAATGCTGACATTATCCTACATAGAGACAAATAGTGCAAATCCCCTTATTTGAACTGATGCCATTTTGTGTCCACCAGCCTACTTCTCTGAATCCTACTCCATGATACACAAAACTTGTATCAGAGATCTGTGCCCCAGATCGAGTTTTTAATGGTCTAAAATGCCTTGAAATGAACAGAGAACCTTTCACATAGCTGGTATCTTCATAAACCTCTCTTGTCCATCTATAGTCTCTCCCTCAGCAATCTAGCCCACTCCCAGACAAACAAAACTTGGCCCAGCCCAAGTCCTTCGGGAACCTTCAGACCCATGCATCTTCTGCCTTCTCACTATCCCCTAGTAGAAGCCTATCATTATTTTAAGTTTCATATATGCCAAAGAGAACTCTATTTCCACATTCCACCTCCAACCAGTCCCATCTCCTTAAATGGCACCACTGTCTACACTATTGCTTAGGCCAAAAAAACACAAAAGGTAGTTGAAATTTCCCTTTCCTCACTTCCAGTCAAACTTCAACCCCATTGAGTAAACTGCCAATTTCTATCTCAATCTGGCTACTTACTTCCATCTTTGTTACCTGTTCCTAGTCTAAATCACCCTCTTGCCTATCTCTGCAGTAGCCACTTGACTGAAATGCCACATCCATTCTCCCCTGGCAGCCCAAATGATCTTTTTGAAACACAAATCTGACCATGTCATTCCTTGACTTCAACCCATAAATGCACTCCCAACATTCCTATGATAAAACCAAAATCCATAGCACAGCCTACAATGCCTATTTGGTCTGACTCCCAACTTCGTCTTGTAGCCTCACGTCACACTCTCTTCATAGCCACAATGACCTTTCTCTGCCCCTTTGGACACACCCAATCCCTGCTCCTTCCAACTGACACTTTTTCCTGCCTTTTCATTGAGCTGATTCCTATTCATCCTTTAGTTCCTTAGTTTAAATGCAACTTCTTCAGAAAAGCCTTTCCTTACCATTAGCTCTCCTCCCATGCGCACATCCAGGCTAAGGTTATTTGGCCCATTATATGTTCTTGTACTTGATTGGACCGAGTCTCTTCATACTTTCTGAATCATTGCCTTCCTCATTAAAGAAGACTATCAGGCCCATGGGCACAGGATATGTATCGTTTTTAAATTTTTTTTAATGAGGTACTGGGGATTGAACCCAGGACCTGTATATGGGAAGCAGACACTCAACCACTGAGCTACATCTGCTCCCCAATAAGAGTTGGGTTTTTCTGTTTGTTTTGTTTTTAGGAGGTACCTGGGATTGAAGCCAGGACCTCTTACTTGGGAAGCAGATGCTCAACCACTTGAGCCATAGCCACTCCCCAGCACTGCGTATAGATCTTAATTGTTTATTACTGTATCCCTAAAGCTTACACAGAGCCTGACACCACAGAATGGTGTTCACTTAATACACGAGGAATTAATAAAATTGGAAAACCTTTCCCTGCACAGACAGAAGCTACAAAGGCCGCCTACACACACAAGGGTTTCCATGCTGGCACAAAACTCAGGTGGGCCTTGTGAAATAGATTCTAGGACTTGACACCAGTACTGTGTTCCTTCAAAGATGTGTTCTGCTTGCTCATGACTTATGTGCCCCACGGACACCAGAGCTTTGATTCCCCTAGTGTCTGAGACCCTTCTGGACAGGAGGAGTTGGGTCCAACCCTCATGGAAAAACTTAGTCCAGAAGGAAAATTAAAGAGAAGCCAGAATAAGAAGCCTGTCTTTATTACAGCTAAACTGTTGGCTTAACTTCCTAAAATACCACTGAATTTTCTTTCTGCATACAGCTGTGTTTATAGAAGGCAATATCATGTATGTAAATAAATTCAGATGCCGCTCGAGTTATTTTAAAACAATCAGTCTAACACTAATCAGCTTACTCAGAGACATAATCTTACCCTAAAAAAGTGACAAATCAGTACACAGTGTGCAGAGTGAGGTACAAGGAGAGTAAGTAGAACATAAATATTAGAACGCTGCCAGCGTCAGAATTTGGTGTTGGCCATTCCAGACATGCCAAAAGAGTGGCTTTCAGCCTCTGCTTCACCAGTTCATTCAATGAATCCTCCCTCTATGAGGTTTTCTTATCATCACCCTATTTTACAGGTGAGGAGACTTTGGCACCAGGTGGGTACAAGCCACACAACTAGTAGATAGTCGAACCAGGATTGAGTCCCTTTCCTCTGTGTGTGGTTACTACTTACAATTGCCAGGTGCCAAGTTGTGTATTTTACCATAGGTATGTCCATGCATCTACATTTGAAGAGAGATCTGGTTGTTTTAGAGATGTGGGAATGGAGGCTCTGGGAGGTGATGTAATTTGCTATTCCTTCTCAGGTAATAAGGGATGGAGCTGGAATCTAAACTCACCTCTATCTCACCTCAGTGTTTGTTTCCTTCCTACCATAGCAAAACCCATGTCCAAGCACTTGCTCAGGTTCACTCTGGTTATTTGTACAAATAGCTTTTTCTTGAAGGGAATTGCCAGCACATGATAGTTAGCCAGCAAAACACTGTTTTTCAGTGGGTGCCATGTATGATGTGAAGATATTTCTTTGGTTCCTCTTAAGGAGCTGACAGTCTAGCTGAGGAAAAATTAAATTTAATGCCCATGAGTTAGTAGAAGAAAAATTAAATACTAAGAGTTCTGTCCCTCCTCACCCAACATGGGCCTCAGAAGAGGGGAACATGAGGGTAGAGGCAACTGGGTGGGTACCTGGTGAGACGGACAGACCTGGGTTGTAATCCCAGCTCTCTTCGTACCAGCTATGTGATCTGGGTCACGTTTCTACACATCCTAGGGCCTATGTTTCCTCCTTCATAGAATGAGAAAAAAAAAAAAACAACAAAGCACTTCTTTCTTGGTGTTCTGCAGCAAAATAAATGAGGCAAGTGATAATGCTTACCATTTGGTAGAGACAAAATCAACGCCAGTGTCCCCTTTCTTTTCCTTTCATTAAGCTTTCTCTAATGCCAAGGGTAATAATGAATGGAATAGAGCATTCATAATTATTCACGTGAATTCCTTGTGCATGCTTCAAGAAGCTCACTGGGCTCCATGTAGCAGACTCCAGGGTCATCTCCTAGAAATCTCTTTAAAGCCATTTCATTTTTCTTATAGAGCATGTTTATCTGTTTTCTGGAACTTTATAAGATGTGTAGGAATTCCTGGAAACACACCAGCATTTAGTACTTATTACTCAATCAATCTTGTGACTCTTGAGAGCAGGAGTCCATGAGGAAGGGAAGAACATTTATCAAAACTATTCTTACTATTACCATTGCTATTTTTGTTGCTGTTTGTTGGGGATTGAATCATGTCCCCCAGAAAAAATATGCTCAAGTCCTAACCCTGGTCCTTTGGATGTGAAGCCATTTGTAAACAGGACCTTTGAAGATGTTATTATTATTTAAGGTGTGGACTCATTTGTAAAAAGGATCTTCAAAGATCTTGTTTAGATGAGGCCAAATGGAATGAGAGCAGGCCTTAATCCAATATGGATGAAATCCTTATAAGCAAAGGAAAATGAACATGGAAGTATAAATCAGAAGTCGGTAGAAACGGAAGCCAGAAGCAAGAAGCCAGAGAATGAGGTAGATTTCCATGTAAGAGAGGAATTCCAAGGAATGAGGCAAGCCAGCACTAGAATGCTGCAGACTCTGGGAGACAGCATGGTCTGTCGAGGCCTTGATTTTGAACACCAAATTGTGAGCCCATAAACTCCTCTTCTTTAAGCCAACCAATGTGTGGCGTTTGTTACAGCAGCCTTGACTAACTAAGTCATTATTGTAATTACTGTTAGTAATAATTTCTAATATCAAAATTTCTGAAATGATTAGTAGTTCTATTTCTACCATGACTAATACTACAATTACCACCATCAACACCCTACCACAATAATTCCTTTTCCTACTAATATAAACTACAACTATCAGCATTAGCATACCAGTAGTTCTACTATTAGCAACTATTAATTTTTTGAATGTTTACTAGATGCCAAGTACTGTGCTGAACACTTTATATGTATTTTTCATGTGACTATCATAAAAGGTCAATAACATAGGCGTTTCTATTGTTATCATCTGGAATATAAGTAAATCGAGGCTTAGAGGACTAAATGACAATCTCAGGGTGCCATGTGGTCCATGGCAGGGTCAGAGTCAAACCATTTCTCTCTTATTCCTAAATTTTTCTAAATCTCCCTATTGCTGCCAGCCATGTCAGCTTGGAGAATGTAGTTTTGATTTTCCTCTTTTTCCATGTTCTTTTGCAGAGAAATGGGACAACCATCCAATGGGGAAGCACAATGACTGGACACAGAGCTTCAAGGTAAACAGGAAGCTCTCACAAAACAGCCAGCCAGCCGGGCAGTTTGTTTGCTGACCTTGGCCTTTGTCATCCTTCACCAGACAATCCATGCAATGACATTTTCAGGTAGTATTTTTGCTGCCACTTGAATGACCAGCAAGCTCATCAGAGACTGGGCTTACATATGCTTGTACGCAGATTGGCATGATCCAGAAGTGAAAGCAAAAATAATGATGCAAGAAAGAAAATATCCTGATGAAGATGAGCCCTGATGACTTCCTGGCCTTTGCCTCATCTTGCCTCTTTTGGAAATTGCTTCTACATCCCATAAGCTTTGGGTTACAAAGCCTGAAGCAAGCATAAAATTTAAGAAGGAACTTTCTGTCATAGAAGTCAAAGATGCTGGAAGAGCATTCAGGTTCTCAAGTTTTCTTCTTCATTTTTCTTTGATCAAGATCAGATTCTGATGTGGAAAAATCCACTGGAGTCCTGGCACATAATAGATACATAATATTTGTAAATGATTGTTGAATAAATAAATACATGAATAAATGTAGCCCGGTCTGCAACAAGAAGACTTCAGATGAGCATCATAATTCTAATTGTAAGACAAGCTACAGAAGTTTGGGAAGGACTCTTTAGGTCTGATGGGCTTGAGGCGACATCCTAATGGTCAGCTAGGTCAAGAAGGATCAAATGGGTGTCAGGTCATATCCAGAAGATATCCACAATCTAAGCCTTTCTATTCCATGTGCCCGATATGAACACACAAGGACTTGGAGAAAGGAGAGAGTCAGAGTTGGCATGAGGCAGGGAAAGAAAGCCAGCTGCTCCTCTCTTTGGACCAAGTTTTTTTTCCCTAGACCAAACTAAGACCTATACCTGTGCATGGTGCAAAGCCTACTCTCTGCTTCCCTGAAAAACTCACCCAGCCAGGCTCTGTTAGCAGCATCTTCACTTTCCACCTTTTTCTTTCCAAGGCATTTAGGGATAAGATTATTTTTCTCTTTTACTCTATATCTACCACATGTCCTAGCTGAAGGGCAGGGGAAAATAAAACAAAACTTCAAATATAGAATCTTGAATTCTAAAGATATCTCTGTAAAATAGGCTATTCTGGAACAATGTTGAAATTAGATGAACTCAGTGAGGGTTGTGGAAGAGTTGGGGAAAAATAATTTCCTGAGAGACTGGTGAAAAATCTGACAATTCCTCCCTATCCAATTTCTTATTCTGAAGAAAATTTGTGTAAATAGCCAGATGGTAATGCCTAAAAGCACTGGGAGCATCTTCCAGTCACAGTATGCAAACTGAAGCCCCTGTTTGTGGAAGAGTAGGCCATGAACTCTTCCAGAAAATGTCATAATGTATCACCACCATAGATTAGGGACAGCTCTCAACACATTGCAACATCCTATTATGTGGTTCCTCCTTTGACTCCAGAAAGATCTCTGGTCAGTGGCCCACTTTATGACATCATTACCCAACACAAGCTAATAATCAAAGAATGAAAGTTGACCTAATTACCCTCCTTCCCTTCATCCCTCCCTTCCTCTCATACTCCCTCTCTCCTTTCTTCCCTTCCTTTCATTTTTTTTTTTTGTCTTTGCGCTTGTTTTTTTTTTTAAGTTTTATTATTTATTTTTAAAAGATACTTAGATTACATAAAATGTTACATTAAAAAAATAAAGGATTCCCATATGCCCCACTCCCCACACCTCCCACTTTTCCCCACATTAACAACTTCTTTCATTAGTGTGGTACATTCATTGCAATTGATAAACATGTTTTGGAGCATTGCCACTAAGCATGGATTATAGTTTACATTTTAGTTTACACTCTCTCCCACCCAATTCTACAGGTTATGGCAAGATATATAATGGCCTGTATCTGTCATTGCAACGTCACTCAGGTCAATTCTAAGTCCAGAAAATGCCCCCATATTGCACCTCTTTTTCCCTCTCCCTGACTTCAGTACCTCCAGTGGCCACTGTCTCCACATCAATGATATAATTTCTTCCATTGCTAGAATCACAATAAGTCTATAGTAGAATACTAGTAAGTCTACTTGAGACCATATTTTATTCCCCAATCCTGAGGATTCTGGGATGGTGATGCCCACTCTGCCTCTAATTGAAAGGGGGCTTCGATACCATATGGCTGGTGGATGGGACTCTCTTGCTTGCAGTTGTAGACTCTTTCGGTTCCTTAGTATGGTGGTTGTCCATCCTCACCTCCTTGTTACTTGTCCTGGATGAGTCCAATGAACTGGAGAGTAGGTATAGCAACTCCGCTGAGGTTCAAGGCCCAGCTGGTTCATGGACAGCCCAGAGATTAAAGTCTCTTGGATGTACACCTACCAACTCTAGCACCAATTATAGGTTCAAATAAAAGAGACAGAAGAGGCATGTATAGAGAAGTCACATCTGAGTCCAACTCTCACACTTGGGAGCACAAACTCCAAAGTAGGGCCCACTGGCAAGGCACCAAACTCCGGAGCTATCTGCCATGACCATAGGACCTGGGCCTTTCCTTTCTTTTAATTGAGGGATATTAGGCTGTTGACCCAAGTATATCCAGGTCCCTAAATCCCTAGATTGTTTCATATTGTATGTAAATTTTATCTTAACTAGAGGAGTCACACCGAATGCAAACTCATTGGGAGATAGTATTGCATGGTGATTAGAGACACACCCTTGGTCTTGGGGCCGAGTTCAAATCCCAGCTCATCACTTTCTAGGTTTGTAAACTTGCTCAGTGATCTCTTTGAGTTACAGTTTCCTAATCCATAACATGACAATAATTGTTGCACCTATTTTGCATGATTGTGAAGAAGCTTAAATAACACAATCCTAAATAGTGAAGTAGGTTCACCACGAAGCTAATGAAGCTTAAACTTTTGTGTCTTTCTTTTGCATAGGCCCTTTCCATAGCCCTGGAAGTATTTAATGTTTGTCGTATTTGGAAGCTTTTTAAAATTTGTAATTTTCCCCTTCTAAATAAATATTCACTTTCAAACAATTTTGTATTTATAATGTTATTTTTCTTAAAGGGAATCCCTCGAATCATATAAGCTTCAAGCCCCACAAACATGTAATTGATTAGTTTTTATGATGAGCACTTACTAAATATTAGATAGCAACAATTCCATTTGATATTTTTAGAACTTTTTAAGATTTTTCATATTATTACATCACAAATAATGATAGCAATTAAGATTAAGAAAGCATATATTTTGATGGTGATGATGATGACAAGGACAATGATGACTTTTGGTGATTATATTTGAAAACCATGATCACCATTTCTACAAGAGGCTAAATAACTAGTGAATTTTTCATTGGATATTCTGGTGATCTGTGCCTGTAGTCACACAGTACCTTTAAAGTCCTTAAAATAAAGATAAAGAAGTAATGAATTGGCAAGGGGAGAAAGAGAAAGGATTTGTAATCATCAATGTCCAGTTAGTTATTTTTCCATAGATCACTCTAGCTGGACCTTGTCATTACAAATACATGCCCCTTTGATGACAGTTACCAAGGGGCCCAGTAGCACATCTCACCACACCGAGTATATCCAGCTGTTTGTGTGTCCCCATTGTTTCACACAATTGGTATCAGAAAGGCTGTCAACTGTCCCACTCTTCTCTGTACTGTGGTCTCATTTTTCTGCAGTGTTGAACTCTGAAGATAATAACATTGGTAAAAAATGTGAATACTTCAGTGCACATTAGTACACTCTTTGTTTAAATTTACTCCCACCCCATTTCTCTGCAAGGAGCCTGGCAAGCAGGAAGGCGTGAACAACTGAAACAGCCAGGCTGCATATTTAAGATTCCATTAGTTCGATTCCTTTAGTGCAATATGGTCATTTTTTAATCTTGCTCTTTTGATAAATACCTGCATTTCAAGTAATTGTTAAGATTGTGTCTGTTTTTATTAGAACTTATTTGTCATCACTTGACAGTCATTTCTAATCACATTTGTCATGTGTTTGGTTTCCTTTAGGAATACTGATAGCTCCTGGAAGAGATATTTATGAAGCCCCATTCATTCGTTGAATATGCACAGTATGCCCACCACCCAGGATGCCAGTTTTCCAGTCATTCAAAAATGAGAAAATTAATAGCAAAAGTATTTGGGAGGTTTATCTTTAGACAGAGAAACTAGAATTATTTGGAGGTCTTTGGAATTTTGTGGAAAGATTGCTGGGCCGTCGATTCAATAAATTGCATAGTTGGAGAGTTTAAATATTCAGACCATTTGAGAACAACACAATGACAAATTTAGATTCAAAGTCGTCCACTGTGTATGTTCACCTTGAGTTCCTAGCACTGTGGGAAACATAACATAGCCAAGTCATTTCCAGTCACTCAACCGATAGTCATCCATCCATTCATTCAGCAAATATTTCGTATTTACAGTATTTGTTCTCTCTGCAGACATTTATTCATTCAATAGATGTTTATTCATCCATTTATTCAATGAATAATTACGTTTTTCAATGGATATTTGTTAAATTCTTCTATATGGAAGACAGAGATGGAACATATTGGTAGCTGTGTTGTTCCTACCATGTGCCTAAAAATGCCAGGAAAGTCCTCCTTGTCCTCATCATAGCCATCATAGTAAGGTCATGACCTTTACCATGATTATATCACATGGTTTCTCAGGCTCTGTGAGGTGGAGAATTGGAACACACCAGTGCTTAGGTGCTTGTCTGGAATTCACAGTTGAGGGTATGATGGCATTACAACCTTGCTTGCCTTGCTCTCAACCATTGCTTGTCTTACTATGGCCTGGCTTACTCTAAGTTTCAGGCCATGGATTAAACAGGACCCCCTGAGCACTAGAAGGTTCCATTTTAAAATTGGAGCAAGACTGGTTCTCTTACACAGCTTCAGTTATAGACCATCTAGTGGAAAACAGACATCCCCAAACCAATCCACTGGCACTGGGGAAACAAGGTCCAGTACAAAATGGCTAGTCCACAATAACCTCATGGGTGGAAGAAAGTGGATTCAAGGAAAATGGGATATTGTGAGGACAAGATAGTGTGTTCAAATCAAGGGTTAAATGGGTCGATGAATGGTTAGTGTATTGCAGTGCCTGGCATGTGCTCAATAGATGATAACTATTACGATTGCTTCAGTCAACTGGCTCTAGGCATGAGCACACATCTGACGTGGTGGCAAATGTCCCTCTCAAATGCTTAGAATTCTGGAGGGCTTTTTTTTTCTCTTTGAAAGAAAGCCATCATGTTGTCTCCATGCTGGGTTTTGTCATCCCTCATGATTGTCACAAATCATATACTGACAAATCATATTCCCAATTCCATATACTGTGACAAATCATATTCCTGAAATAGGACTGCATACAAAAGTTATGTTGTCATTTCTTGTACTTCCAAATAGCTTAGAACCATATTTAAGGCCTATCTCACTTAGCAAAAGGCAAGAGAAAATATTCAGAGTCCTGTCTTGGGAAAAAATGGAAAATGGCAATCAGTTTTTCCAAAAGGGAAGGATATCCTGCCCTTCTGTTGTGGGTTTGCACTCCCTTCCTATCTCATGAAATGGAATTCTCACAGTCACCTTCACAGACTTCATTCTGAAGCTTACTTCTGCTTCCCTGTCTATTTTATTCTGCTCTTTTCCCCTTGGTTTCTGACCTTATTACTCATTCTTCTGGGGCTTTGCCTTGCCACTTGTTAGTACTGTGTGTTCTTCTCTCCCCTCTCGATCCTCATCTGGGGACCAAACATTTAATATATGCACTATGCATATCCAGATATTGAGTGCAAACCAGAAAGAAGGGAAAGGATGTTTCCTGACTACCTGCCACCCACCAGTTATGCTGCTATGGGTCTTTGTGCTTCATCTCATTTAATCTGACATTGACATCCTAAGGGATGTATAATTCTCCCAAGTCTTCAGATAATGAGACTAAAGCTTGAGCAGGTAACATGACATTCATAAGGTCATAGAGACAAGAGAGTGCTATATCCAAAATTCAAGTGCAGGTTCATGATGTTCTAGGTTTGTGCCATCCAATATAATAGCCATTAGCCATATGCACCTATTTGTATTTAGATGAAACTAAATTAAAATATTAGTTCATCTGTTGTACTAACCACATTTCAAGTGCTCATGGCCACATGTGCCTAGTGTTTACTGTATTTGGCGGTGCGAATCTAGAACATTCCCATCATTGCAGAAAGTTTTATTGGGCAGTGCTATATTAGACCATGGTGGGCCTCTCTAGTACATTTTTTGTCATCTTTCAACAAACATGAACTGAGCATCTCCTATAATCAAGCTTTACATTAAGTGCTCAAAGTGAAAAAAGAGAGGACATTGTTTCTGCAAAAGCTCACAAGTAGAGGCAGAGGCAGGCATGCAGGCGGCTCTGGGAATGCAGACTTGGATTTGGGAGGCAGGTGGGAATTGAAGCAAATGAATGAATGAATGAATGAAGCCAGCTACACTTTGGAACCAGACCTCTGTGCCCGCTCCAGAAAGCAAATCAGGCAGAGACGACTTCCAGGACCAAGCAGAACCTCATCAAACCGAGCACCTAACACTGCTGTGGACGTTGAATCCCTCACCAATGCAGGACTTTATTATCAAAAGAAGTGAGGTACGCATTTTCCAAACCTCCAGTTAGTAGCTTGGGCTGAGTCTTGACCTGCAGCAGCCCTCACCTCCCATCGCTGCAGTCCCTGCCTGGCTGGATATCAGCCCCTGGGTCTGGGGATGGGGTGGTTCATGCACCTTCAAGGCCAGATTATCTGACACAGGGAGAGACAACCAGAGGATTGGGGTGTGCTTTTCACAAACAACAATTATAATCTCAGACCCCTCCAAACAATTTCCCTCTTCTAAGCAGCTTATAATTAGGGAAATATAATGATGAGCTTGGAAGATCCCAAAGTAGCACCTTTGCAAACTGTGCACGCTCAGCAACATTTCTGAACTCTCTCGGACAGAGGATCAGGGTGCAATCTGCCCTGACGTGCTGATCTTAGAGGATTATAATATTAAAACCAGGGGATATATCTAAATGCCCCATGACTTGATTTCTCATACTACAATATGAGCAACAATGGGCCACAGTGGCAAGTATGTGGAGGCTGAAGTCAGAAAGAAAAGACCAGATTTCCAACCTCAGTTTTGCCATTAATGATCCTATAAGCCTGAGGAGCTTCTTTAAGGTCTTCTGATCCATAATTTCTTCAACGACTAAGTAGGAAAAAAATCAAACCTACACAGTGGGATCAGCAGAAGCGTTAGTGCAAAGTCTGGAATGTGCCTGGGGTGGTGATTGGTACAGAGCAGATTGTCAATAAATGGCACTTATTACTCTTTACCATTAATAAAGCACACCGGTCATTTTTCAAAAATAAACATAGATTCCAAAATCCTTATTATTGCAAAATTAGCACAGCCCCCAAAAGTATCCAGTTCTTGATAAAACCACTTCTTTTAATTCTAAAGCTTCTTCTCCTAAAGCAAGAGAGGACATAGGAGCTTCATTTTGGAAAGAAATTCTTTGTTGGGATATTTTGGCATTTCAAAAGAATGTAAAACCATTTTTCAATTTGATTTTGAGTTTAGCATCAGTTAATTTCTCTTTGTTCTTCTTTTCTGGTTGTGCTAATGTCCCCTTTGTGTGTGTACATTTGTCCAATGCAATCTAAGAAACAATCACCTTAATTGATCTGGCGTTAACCTCTAACAGCGTTAGAGACAGGCTTTTTATCTATCGCTCAATCCTGGCTGCAGATGTAATTCCCTATAGTGCTTACATCTTTGTCACTATTGCCAGTGGGTCCTTCTCAGGAAAGCATTTCAGTAAATAAATGCGGCTGCAAACAAAACAGACCATTTACCCAAGAGGCCACACCATCACGGAAAAGCCCGGGTATAGTCCTCTGCCTTGCCTAGTGGTATACATAATGATAAATTTCACACAGGTGTCACCATTTGTGAAACCCCAGCCAGGATTGATGGTTTACAGTAGGCTGATCCATCATCCAGGGCAGGTGGCACCCTATTGGAATTTCAGAAATCTGTTCCCAATCACATTCTCTGTTGGGTGACTCAGTAACGACCCTATTTGCGGTGTGTTACTGAAAATCAATGTGCCGCATTCAAGGTCAATGTACTGTTGGAAAACTCTTTAAGCACTGATGGATGGATTGTATTCATTCAGAATAAATGTGAGAAGAGAGTGACAGCTGAGCATCCAACACTTGTGCCAACTTTCAAAGACAGATTTCCTTCTTTACTGGGCAATGTGACTCCAGAGGGGTGACATCATACATTTCCTCTTATTCTCTGTTCTGAGGGATGTGTCTGCATTTGTTAGACTATCTTTCCTCACACAATTAAAGCATCAACATGCAAAGTTAATGATGAGAAATACTCTGGAGATTTTACCAGCTTGATGCTTTAAAATTCCTACTAATCAGTTTGGGAACAAAGTGTCTAACGTGAGAAAAATCAAAAGCAAACAATGTGGATTATTTAAAACATATATTTTTGGAGAAATAATGTGGAAAATAGTCAAAGATAAGATATTCATTCAATTCAGTTTATTCCAGAAACAAAATCTTGAAAATGTGCTAAGTCTCAAAATCTGGGATCAGGGATGTAAAGAACAGTCACATTCTCTCCACTCCAGAAATGTCAAGTGATGGAAGAAAGGAAGACGTGCAGATCATTAAATACAGTGCGATGCATGCCTTGTCCACACTGGCATGGAGAGGGTGGAGAGCATATAGTGATACTTGCAAAGCAAGGCCACACAGGAAGTCGTCCGGCCTCCCTGGGGTCACTCACAGAATGGTTGTGATTAACTAGATAACTAGAAAAGTGGAAAATGAAAACTGAGGTTTGGTCAGTGAGTTCTGGTTTCCAGTATATTTAATTATTAAAAAAAAATTAGGTCCCCAACATAGCAAAGTAACTTTTGACAGTAAGAGACACCAGAACATAAAATAGATCACATTTTATCACTACAACACTTCCCTCCTGGTGACCTATTTATCAACCAGGTAGAGATAATGCTTGACCACTCTTCTAATTGGTCTCAAGGCTTCCCAATGGCAAGTTAGAGAATTTTCCTCTGAAAAATCAGAAAATAAATATATTGTCTCCTTGGATAGAGAATAAATGGTGCTTAAGGTTTCTTTCTCTCTCTCTCTCTCTTTTTTTTGGTCATTATTAGCTTCCAAAAGGAAAATATGATTTATTGCCTATGGAATACATAAAAGCAAAAATTTAGCAGCTGGTAAAATGATACAAGTGATTTGAGAACTATTTAGAAAGGTTTCATATAAACAAAAAGATGATACCAACGAACCAACCTAGCTGAAATGGTGCAGACGTTTCCTGATTCTCAATAATTAAATTGGATAAAAGTAATGATATGTTTGCATGTTTTCCTTCTCTTTAAAGGCAATGACCGAGTCAGCTGTGATCTCCAGCATCTACTATAGCACCTGGCATATATATAGTCATGGCTCAACAAAGGCCTAGGAATGAATGAATGAGTGAGTGAATGAATGATAAGCACTGAAGAGCCATAAAGGAGACAATTGTACTATTCTGTTGTTTAGAAATTGCCTGAAGCATCCATTTGTTTAAAAGGTCTTTTTCGTGCTCCAAGTTCCCTTCAGCCCACCCTCCTATCTGCATTAATAGCTATTCTGCCTGGTGACACCATTTCTCTGGAATACTCCAGAAATCCTATCTCCTGCTTGGGTTGATCATATAAGAGTTATCAGTGTTAGCTTGTAAAATGGTTTTCCAGCCATTCACTTTCAGCCTCCTTGAATCCCTGGTTCCGTGTAATATTTTGGGTATCTAAGCACCTCTTAAAATATATTTATATATATACATAAATAACATTTTTGTAAGCAAATGCACATATATGCATATATATTTATATATCATTTTGCAAATGTTGGTATGTATTGTAAAAATTTTGATTTTTACCCACAATAAAAAATAAAATAAAATAAAAAAGAGTTATCAATTTCACTGTTTCTACAAGTTGGGGATCTCAACTTCCTCTCTTTGACACTCTGGTTATACATATATTCCTGGTCTTACATAGTCCATCCACTCATGCATAGGTCTTGCAAGCATTTATTAATCACATACTGTTTACCAGAAGCTATGCTGAGGGCTTAGGAGATAAAGAAGTCTGAGATAAGATCTCTGCCCTAAGATTGCTCACAGTCTGGGGAGTGTGTGCATGGAGGAGGAGGGAGGTTAGATATGTAAATGGATAATTTAAACTCCACATAATGAGAAATGTAGCAAAGGAACTGAACAACGCAGGAGGTGGGACATGGGGGTGCCGGGCAACTAGGCTTGATTTTCTGCTAAATGTAAGACTACATACAGCTGAGCCTGGTTAAGCAATGAGAAGAGACACTGCAGGTAAGGAAAAGGAATGGTGGATTGCAGGCAAGAAAACCACATTCACAGCAGCAGGGTGATGGAAAATAGTGTGGCACCGCTGAGGGATGAGGGAAAGATCGACAGGGAGGGAAAGGAATTCAGACTGAAAGGGTAGATTGGAACTTGATCGCTGAGAGCCATGTGGTGATTCCCAAGACCTAGGATTCCAGCTGCAGACAATAGGGTGCCATGGCCTTTTTATCTTTCTATCTTACCGTATAGCAGACACACCAAAAAAGGAGCCCTCCATGTTCAGCTCCCAGATCTAGAAACAGATCACGGCCAGCACCCTAGAAGGCCCCTCGAGCCCCTTTCTAGTTATAACCTCACCAAGGATACCACTCTCCTTATTTCTAACAGCATGGATTAGCCTTCCCAGTTCTGTACTTCATGTAATTGGAATTATATGGTATGTGCTTTCACTCAGTGTTACTTTTGTTACATTCATCAATATTGTATAGTTCTAGGTCATTTATTTTCATTGAGCATCAAAGTATTCAATTGTGTGACTATACCACAATTTTTAATCCATTCTACTGTTGATGGACATTTGTGTCATTTCCATTTTGGGGCTATGACACACAGTGCTACTATGAACATTCTAGTATATGTGTTTTGGTGAATATATGTATACATTTTGGTTGGATATATACTCGAGAGTATTCTGTTTTAGGAGATAATGCCAAATTGGTTTCCCAAGTGGTTGCTGTAATAGATTCTCCAATCAGTTGTACAAGAGACTTTTGGTTGCCCCACATCCTCAACAAGATAATGACTTTTTAAATTATTCAAATAATGTTTAGAGTTCCTACTAGACTGTACGCTTCATGAGGATGGGGACCATGTGTGCTTTAATGCATCACTGCATCTCCAGTGCCTAGCACAATGCTTGCCATGTAGTAAGAGATACACTCACACACACGTGCATATATATAAATGCATATAAACTATATTCAGACATACATTATACATCATCTGCTGAATAAATGAATGAACAAATGTCTGTGTTCTAGACTATCTCTCAGATGATGATATTTGTCTTAGATTCTTCTGTTTAGAGAGAATCAATAGAATATCTTATTTTTTAACTACTTCATCTATCGTAGAGGAAAATGGAGAATTACTGGTGGGATAATAAATTAATTTGCATGTAGTCCCAAAATACTCAGTGAATTTGATAATTCAATCCAAAAAGTAGTCAATATAGTGAGGAAGAAAATTCTAAAAATCAAGTAATTTGTAATTAGCAAAAACTTGTCTGTGTTCATCTCCTTTAGAAATATTTTTGCATTGTCCTAATTAGAGCCTAAGTCTACTTTTGTGAATTAGGGGTAGGAAAAATGTAAAAAATAACAACTAACACAGTTCTGTGTTTCAATAGGACTTCATCCCAAATCCACATTTACAGTCATCAATTAAAGAGCTGGCTCTCTTTCCACTGATTAATTTCTACTTGGCCATTGTTAATGATGAGGTTAGAGAAATGTGTTTACACAGGGCAAAATGGAATGAAAAGGGCAATATACACGCATAAGTCATCATTTAAAGAGCATCAAAGGTGGGAGGGTGGCTGCATTAAGCCCAAGACCCCTGGCTTCCTCCCTGAACCCTGCTTGTCCATGAAGAAACCTTCAGTCGTATCACGTCAGGTGTGATGAGTGATGATGATGCAAACACAGACTTGGAATTAGCAGCTGCCCAGTGATATATCACTTTATACCTTCTTCATTGTTCAAATCTGATTAGGCGTCTATTGCTGTAGAACAAATCAGCCCAAAACACAGTGCCTTAAGACTATAAAAATTCTTATTTGTCACAGTTTCTGTGGATTGGGAGTTCAGGAGTGGCTTAGCAGTTCTGTCTCCTGTGTCTCATGAGTTTTTAGTCAGATGGTAGCTGGGGTGAGTCGTCTGGGAGGCTCTTCACTTTCATGTTTGGTGCCTGGGGTGGGAAGACCTGACCTGAGGGGCTCTGGAGATCCCTGTGCATCCCTCTCTATGTGGATTCTCTAGCATGCTGAGTTCAGGGTAGCTGGACTTCTTAAAGGGCTCCTAGGAGTGTGTCCTGAAAGAGAGAGCCATGTGGAAGCCACGTTGTCTCCCATGACCTATCTTTTGATGTTAAACAGTATCATTTCTGCTGTTGCTTGCCCAGATTCAAGGAGAAGAAACCCAGACCCCACTTCTAGACAGAGGAATGTCAGTATCCCATTTTAGAAAAGCATATGGGGATTGGTAGGGACATATCTGGAAAATAAGTTGGCCACCCACCAACTCATTGCTGCAATGTGGGGAGCATAACTCCTGCCCTGGTTGCCCATATCCAGGCCAGCGGGGTACAGTCTTGACAGAACCCAAGAGAAGATGGGTGCTTAATCAAACACAGTTATGTATTGGCTCTCTCTGGCAGCCCTTTTATTGTTCTGAGCCCAAAGATGTTTCCCTCTTCATGGAGAATGAAAATCTACTCTTCTCTGTCTTCTTTCTACATCATTCCGTTTTAGCATCTATACTGAGTCTTATCCCTATAGGCATATACAAACGTTGAATATGTCAATCAACAATGAATCAGTTAATCGATGCTTCCTGAGAGGTCACAAAATAAGGCTGCTCCTTTGTTCATGGGACAGTTTTTAAAGCCTCTAAAACCAGTGATCACATTGCCTACCCCCACGCCCTCAGCATCACTGATCTTTCTTAAAGCTAGGGCACCCTCTGGTTGGCCCAGGAGTAGCTAGACTTTGGCAGAAAAAAAGCAGGGTTATCATTTCTGTGCTTCTGAAGTTCTATTTTTCATAAAAGCATTTTTCTAATTGCTTCTCATGTTCTGATTCTCATTATCTTTCATGAAACCTTAATTGCCCTTAAAGTACCCATATTTTTATTATACCCTTTGATCTTCACAAGTATCAGATGAATTCAGTGTTGGTAAATCCATTTTACAGATAGAAATACTGAGGATAAAAGAGTTGCACAGAGATATAGATCTACATATGCTTGAAATTACATCTAAAATTATATGCAGCACTTTTCACTCATCTCATCTAACATTCAATATCTATATAAGAAGAGTAACACAGTTTTCCCCTAAGCAAACCAGTGCACCCAGGGGGGCCTGGAAATGCTTCCCTGACTGAATTTCCTTACCTTTTCTTTACACCATGCAAATGCGTGTACGTGCACATTTGTTATATAAGTTCTGGTTATAAAAATAATGCATGCTTACTGTCCACAATTTGTAAGGTGTAAATAAATTTAATTCTGAAAATTAAAATTGCCCATTATCCCACTAACCCAAAATGATAGCTTGAATGTTCCCTTTTTCTTCGAGATATATAGGCACACAAACACACACATACACATATGTTTTATACATATAAGCTTATATTTCAGTATCATAAAACACTTCATAAACTTGATTTTAATGGCTGCCAAATAATCCTATCTTGTATATGTTATATGTACCCAATTTATGCAAATAATTAACCTTCCATTTTTAAAGGACAGACGATCACAATGTACTTCTCATGACTCCATTGATTACACTTTGCTGTTAAAATATTTATTCCAGTTTTTGTAAATCAACTAATTTCTTCAGCTTGGAATATGATCTCTTGGACTAATGAGGAGATATATATATATATATATTCTACCCATAAGCCATAGCAGCTGTAGCCTAATGGACCTGGAAGGGCTCATGGAAATCACGAATCCCAGCTCTTTTATCACATCATGCAGAGATCTAAGGCCCACAGAGGGAAGGAGCCTGCCAAGGCCAACAACAAAATCTGAGACTATAATTTAGGACTTCTGGAGTAGAGTTCATTGCTACAATCTTTATGAAACGAGGTATCTTTCCCCTTCCTTGACTCATTCGACAGGTACTTAGTGTGTGCCCTGTGGGCAGCAGGCTCTGCGCTGTGCATGGTACATGCAACAAGGAGCGAAGCAGTCCTGGCCGCTGAGCTGTGGACCTCACACTGACCACATTCCCTACTTCTGCCCCGAGGTCATCTACAGATTTCTCACACCTGACATGGCTTCTTGCTTCGCTCTCCCTAAAGCCACTCTCTTGGTCTCAGTCTCAGGAGCATGCTGAGTCCTTTTTCTATGCAGACCAAAGTGTCAGAGAATCAGAGCCCCAAGACTGACCCTCGGCCGATGAGGGACAAGGATTGGCGGATCAATGCCTTTGCTTCCTTGCATCCCGTACCTGGCAGAGGGACAGCTCTGAGGCATGCGCCACAGTCTCTAGTGAGTTCCCAGGGGATGGAACCTGTGGCCCCCAGGAGACACCCGGTCACTCATATACCTTGACTTGTTTTGTTCACAGTTCCTTCTGGGGTCATCTCCCCAGATAATGACAGAAGCAAGAAAAATGCAACTCCCAACTGCTGTGCCCTTGGTTTCCATGACAACATTGCCCTGGCACACCTATTGGGTGGCAAAAAGGAAATATATACTTAAGCTCGGAAATATTTTCTTTTTATTAGAGCTAGGAGCCCCCTGCAATGGGGTCTGCTTTTGAGAGAAATCCAACTCAAGGCAAACTCACGTGAATGCTTACCATGTGCATTCCATAAAGGAAAAATTATAGGATGTGATGAAATAACACAGCAGGTAAACTTTTTCAGTGAACTGTTGCTGCATAACAAACCACCCCACAACTTAGTGCCTTAAACAACAGTTTACTGCCATGTCTTACGGTCTGGAGTGGATGGACCCAGCTGGGCATTCTCGGTAGGAGTTCCTGTCATGGTTGCAGTCAGATGGCAGCCACGACCGCAGTCACCTGAAGGCTTCTGCACCCCTCTGCCTGGCGAGGGAACAGGCCCGGCACTGCCTCTCCACGGACGTCGCCTCGGCTTCCTCTCAGCTTGCAGTTTTAGGGGAGTCAGATATTTTACAATGTGGCTGGCACCCCCCAGAGCCGATTCCAGGAGACCGAAGATGGAAATGGTCAATCTTTTAGGGCTACTGGTCAGGCAGTCCCGTGGCCTGCCCAGATTCAAGGGGAGGGGCATGGACCCACTTTCACTGGGAGGAGTGCCAAGTAATCTGTCTGCATCTTAAATCCACCACAGAATTGTTAACCGTGAGCAGGGGGAACAGGAGGAGGATGAGCCAGCACCTTCCTGAAAATGAACTAGAACAGATGAGACCTGATGAAAGTGTGAGAGGACAGGCTGGCTGAGAGGTGGGGGGAAAGCGTTCCAGAAAGAGGGACGACGAGGGGTACAGGCGCTCAGCCTTTCAGAAGTCTTGAAAGAAAGTCACTGTGGCTGAAGGGGGTAAGCGCAGAGGATGTTCTGGGAGGAAGAGCCTGCTGAGGGAGCAAGGGCCAGATCAGACTGGGCCATGTAGGTCTTGTTAAGTATTTAGTTTATATTTTAACAGAAATCGGAATCAGGGAGTATCCTGGTTCAATTTATATTAAAAAAAAAAAAAAAAAAACCTCTCGCTCAGTGACACTCAAAGTGTGGGCCTCAGACCAATGCCAGCCTGAGAGTTTGTTACCAGACCCTGATAGGATGAGTAGAGAAATTGAGCATAAACATTTAGAAAACTTCCTAGCATTTTGGCTGCTGCAACATATAGGCAGATTTTTATTGTGCTGTTTGTATTTTACAAGAATGCTGGTCTGCAGAACACTGGGGAAACAACATCTAGTCCTGCACCATGATTAGGTTATAAAGCACTTCTCTAACTGCAGTGCCAAGTACAGGGTGGAAATGGAAGTTTGTAAGAAGTCAGAACAGGGAGACTATTACTCCAGAGGTGGCAGCAAGGTTAGAGTAACTACTACTCTATGGAGGTGCAGAGAAGGGACAGATGGAAAAGAAGTTTAGAATGTCAAATAGGCAGAACCTGGCCATGGGTTAGAGGTGGGGAAGAGAGAGAGGTGGGTTTCATGGATGGCTTCCAGGTCTCTGGTTAGAGAAACTGGGGCTAGGAAGGAGGAAAGCGAATTTAGCTGTGAACTGCTTTGCATTTACAATTTTTACAATGAAACTTCTAATAGTCATTGAAAAGGAAATACATAAGGCTAAAGCACATTATCTTTCTATCTTAATTAGAAGCCACCTATGATACAGAAACAAGTCAACATAATTCACTTTTTTAATCAAAGAGAATTCTTTGAGAGTAGAACTGACATAGCATCCAAATAAATTAGTTGTAATTTTCTTAATGAACTAAGTCACCATGAATCAGTGTGTGTAATCGCCCCTGTGATATAGAGCCTGTGACATTTCCAACAATGCGACACTATTTGGTAAATATTAAAGACTGTTAGAGAAAGGGGATAAGAAATGACCTTTCAATCTATACGGAGCATGTTAATTACTAAAAAGGCAGCAATCAATAGTAAAGAATTGTTCTGCTGTCGTCACCACGGAAGCATGACTGTTGGTTATGAATTATCCTTAGTGGAAATATGGACGCAAGACATTTACATTTGCGATGTCACTTAGCATAAGTATGCATTCTATTAATGCCTGTGTGCCCTACACAGTCTTAAATGTGGGTATGTTTTTAGCTCACTATATTTTCAAGTTTTCTCCTAGAAACCATCAAGGAGGCAGTAGAGGGATGTAGGAGGAGAACGGAATTGGAGCCATACGTCTCGTTGTGAGCTAATTGATTTTTATTTAACCCAGAATGTCCTAAACTTATTTGATCACCGAGGCTTTTAGATGGTACAAAATGCCAGATACTCCACATTTTTGTGGAAATCACATGGGCACTGTCATTCACAGCATGGGAATTTTGAGCATCGGGACCTGGGTCCCAGCTCTGCCATTTACTAAACGTGGATATGGGGCCTCTGTGACCATTACTCTCTTTCTTTGTTAAAATGGGAATGGAAAACTTTATCTAGTAGGATTTTTGCTAAAAAGAATAAATAAAATGAGGAAAGCTATGTAACATGCTTGGCACAGAACTAGGCGAATAGCAAAGCTCAGTGCATGATAGACACGTTTTAATTTTCGGTATTCCCAGTGCCTGGTACATAATAAACGCTCATGATCAGTTGAATTCTTTCTGGGAAGACAGTGTAGGAGTTAAGAGTCCAGGATCAGTGGTCGTTCGTGGCATAGGTGGGACAAGAGCCCTCCTGAGGCCCGTTTCTGAATCTTCTTCATTCTTGTGCATGGCTTCCCCATGTGGAGAGCCTCATGTGAGCGTGGAGGAGGAAAGGAAAGGTGAGGGGAGCCATGGGGAATATTATTACAAAGGAAAGATGAGGAAGAAAGGAAGAGAGAGGAAGAAGAGCAGAGATTGATGATATATGGATAGACAGATAGACAGACATAGATTGATGCTAGAGAAAGGAGAGAGAGGGAAGGAGGGAACGAGGTAGGGAAGGGTCCATTATAGATGGGAGATAAGTCTCCAAATGAATCCCCACGACATAGAAAACTGCAGTTAGACTCACAGCAACTAAAGCGTTATGATCTGGCAGGTTAGAACTTTTCACTATAGAATCAGATGGGTTCGATCCTGGCTCTGGTATTTATGAACTGGGTGACCCAGGATGGCTTTATGTAGTCTCTATCTTATATCTTTAAAATGGGAGTAAATAAAGATACCTTATATCTTTAAAATGGAAAAATAAAATACCATGTGTAAAATGTCTAGTTTGGTGCCTGGCCATGACAGGACTCAGTCAAAGTTAGACGGTACATGGCTATTGTAGCGAGGACTGACCTGAGAGTCCACTGTCTGCTCAGGACTGAGAACTAAGAATAATGTTGGGAAAATGTATGGATACATTAAATACTTTCAGAAGGATTCAGTCCATGGAAGTGGAGGCTCCTTGAAGTAAGTACTTAAATTAAGGTTTTGAAAGAGTGTGGTGCATCCTTTGTGGGAAGTGAAAAAGGGTAGTAGTAGGTGATTTTCCTAATAGGAAATTGTACAAAGAAAAAAATGAAAACATTGAACTTATTAAGCTACTTATGTAAGACCAGTTTCTGTAGGGTAGAAGATGGTATTGTTTAATAAACCTGCTAGCATTCTAAAATGTGTTTAAAAAATATGACCTTAGGGAAGCGGCTGTGGCTCAATCAGTGGGGCTCCCGTTTGCCATGTGGGAGGCCCCGGGTTCGGTTCCCGGGGCCTCCTGGTGAGGGCAGGCCCACCCGCGCGGCGTGGTTGGCTGACCCGGCGAACGCAAGCAGCAAGGGGGGGATAAATGAATAAATAAATAAAATCTTTAAAAAAAAAAAAAAATACGACCTTGGATTTCTACACAAGAAAAATTAGAGGGTGTGGTCGATAGAGGAAGTGAGGCCTTCTTTTGCTGACCAATGCAATGAATGTAGTCAAAATTGATTTCTTAAGATTTGGAAAATATGACAGAAATGAGAAAATTCTTCTGTGTGACCTCAGAATAATTCAGAACGAGAAGTGATCAAGGGAAGGAGACCCTGCTGGCCTTTTAAATTTTCAGAAGAGTTTGGACATACTAAAAAATGCACAGAAAAATTTCCATAGTTGAGTCTCAGGAAAAGGAGCACTTCTAATCAAGGAAGGGAGAAAATGGTACATGGTATGAACAGAATAATTTGAAAGAACTAAAGGCTGAGGAGGGACACAAGAGCAATCTTCGAATAATGTGTATCTATAGCAAGCAGCAGAAATAAGATAAAGAAACACAGTATTGGTGAAAATGCCAGGCACAATATTCTAATAATTATTTCAAGCAATGGAATGAGCCTGCCTTGATAGATAGTGAGCTCATCATTTGAGGCATCTGAGTGGAATTTTATATGGATACCGCTCTATCAGGGATATTGAAGAGGGGTGTCTTTACAGAACAGGGATATTGGGTTAAATGAACATTCTCACAGTGCTTCTCAAAGTATTGTTACAGGATATTAATAGTTATTAGAGGGGAAAAAAGAAAGGATAATTCCCTGATCAAGAAAGTTTATAAAATTAAACAAAGTTTAAATGTCACCGAATCTTTAGAACTGAGATTCTCCAAGAGGGGATATTAGAATGCATCACTTCCAATAAAACAATAGGACATTTTGCAAGATGCATATCGTGGTAGTGGAGTTTGGGGGTAGGATGAAATGATTTTTAGGAAACACTAGTGTACATGATCTCCAAATTATTGCAACTTGAAGCTTCCATGAATCCATATAAGAAAATCAACACCCATTCCTAGGTGGGTCAAGTTTAATGGAATACATAGCTGGACAAACCAAGAATAGAAACATCATAGCAAAATTATGCACCATCACCTTAATGGGAATGCAAGAGAAGAATGAGGAGAATAAATGCACTGAGCTTGTAAAGATGCATCTAAGTAAATAATAAGTAGAGTTGTAGGCATAAGAAATAAAATGAGGAACACTTGCTATGTTGCTAATAGAAAAAGGAAACTGGACAACTGAAGAATTAAACAATAAGAACAGGCCAGAAAGAGTGGAAAGGACATGAAGTAGTGCTGGGTGTGGGTGTCTTTTATTTTTGAGCATGAGATGTACCTGGCCTGAGACCAGATTAATGTGGACATAGTCAACTTCCTTCCCAATGGGAAGAGCCCCTCCGGAAACCAGCCAGCAGTCCTCACAGGAAATGTGGATTCAGGCAGGACTGTCTTTGCATGACAGAGACCTGATGAATTAACTGCTCTCTTCCTTCTTGAGACATGGCTGTTTGGTGAACTGAAATCAGTACAAATCTCTTTGGACTAAAGAATCATTCAGAGCGTATTTGGGCCTCAATTCTCCTTTTCTCTAGCCTTGGGAATAGACATAACACTATCCTAATGTCAAGCACCTCTTCATGCTTGAAGAGCTGGGCTGGTCAGAAGTTGCCCTTCACAGGGTTTGCCTTTTCATTGCATTTCCAAGGCCCAGCCATCTGAGAATTTGAGCTCCAGCAGCACTTTCCCAGTGAAGTCTTAATCAGGCCTTGCCTTCTTCTTCTTCCAATGGCAGAATTTCAGCCAGCCTCCTATAAATAGAAAGTTTTCCTCCTCCCCTTGGTTTTATAAACCACTAAGCTGAGCCTGAAGGAAGACAAGGGAAAGATGCAGCTTTTTCAAACAGACATGTTTCTCCTTCCCGCGACAGCCCAGCAGATGCCAGCTCTGGGCCTCTCAAGAGACCTCACCTAGAGGAACCGCATATTTCTCACCAAATCCATAGCTTAGGAAGTCACATTATAGCCCTTCAGTATATCTGGAAAGATTAGAGCCTATTAAGAAGAAAAAAATGTCTTTGGCCCAAGCAATTTAAAGCTCAAAGCTCTAATCTGGAATTGGTATATTTATCCTGGTCTTTAATTATTAATGTTACTTTATTGATCTTATAACAAAAATGCAAACAACAAAAAAACTGTTCAAACTAATTATTGTGGGTCTTCTACCTTTTGGGCTTCTCTACTAGTCTTCGAATCTAAACCTCTTCTTCCACCAATCAATAGGGCTTAATTCATTAACAAGTTCTAGTGCCTTATTTCCACTGCCTGGCAATTTTTCTCCCCCAATCAACGGGAATTGCAGGAATTACCTTCCCTGGCAATAGTTGCGTGGCCTATATAAATGTATTTTCCTTGGAACCTTAAGATCAAGTTTAACAAGCTCACTTCCTGGTATTCGGTGCTCAGGTGCTGCCCAATACTACATAAAAAGTCACTGTGCACTTTTTAATCTTACAACAAAAGCATTATATTGTTCTGGAATCTTAAAAACCGGGGTGGGGATGGGGTTGGCATGGAGACACGAGGTCACTTTGACACTTGCCCATGCTCTTTCACTGGTCAGTAAACAATGTCAGTTTGGTAGAGGCGTATGCTGAGTAATGCTTGAGATGGGGAGTCTGCTGGGTTAGAGGAGGGTGCTACCTGTGACAGTCATCTCCTGCTGGGGCCATTAGCCTAATTTCTGATTCACCCACATGGCTCCAGTTTCCACCCCAGGCGGCTGCTCACTGTCTTGTGCTACTGGCTGTAAAGGTGGGAGGAGGGGAAAGCCTACCAAAGTCTTCACCACCACTAGAAAAACACCCTCGAGTGGATTATGGGACGTAGACATGTTAATAAACATATTTATTTACTTAGCACTATGGTGGGCACTTTGTTAATATTTGGGCAACAAATGAATGCCAATTTTTGGACAGTTTCTTTACCGTCAAGGAACTTACAGTCTAGTGGGGATTCAAAAGAAGATGCCACAGACTTGTCCTTCTTATCCCTTATGTGAAACTAAGGACAGTATGTGGCATTCTCTGGCTTCCACACATTCCTTAAAACCTTTTTCAATGTAATTATGGGTTCTGCCTGCATCACCTCTTGGGGTAATGAGGACCATATGTTAAAATCTTTAGTGGATGGTAAGAGAACTACATTTATTTTGTTGGTTAAATTATCTTCATGGCCTCGGGGAATCATTATGTTTAATATACCCAAGGTGGTAGAAGAAGGTTCACACCAAGAGGGTAGAGACAGCCCTTTCTTTCCTTGAGGAATTTAATAATGAAAACAAAAACAAGTCAAGCTAATACGAACCAGATGAAAAATAAGATACATCCTTTAATTTTACATATACTTTGGATATAGTACATGCTAAATCCATGATTGTTAAAATACACACATCTCTAATGACACTATTTGGACTCTTCCAAGCAACTCTCGAGTGATTTTCAAAAAATATTCTGAATTTCTGGTCAGTGCTGTTGTCCTTCTTTCAATGCAATTCAATTTGAGTTTTGGCAGTTAAGGTTGTGGTCATAAAGTACCAAAAATGCTAAGAGAGGACTGAAAAATTCAGCCATATTCCCAAATATTTATATCAAGTGAACATCAGGAAGACCGGCTGACTTTTTCAGAGGTCTGGCATCGTGAGTTCAAGGCAAAAGGTGACAATATTACATGCATTTTTAATGTTAGGCTTTTAAAAAATCTTAGAAAGACTTCAAAATATTAAAATCTTCTAAAATGATACAATGAAACATGATTAACATTGGTTACAGGTCAATTTTAAATATGAAAAAATTAGTAATTTAAACTTTATATACTTAATTATATATGTTGAAGAGATGATACTCTCTAAATATTTCTTCTATGATTATTTTTCTGGCATGAAAACATGGTGATGTTTCCAAGGATATATTTGCTTTGTTGTGCCTGGAAAATGAAACAGAATTTTATGTAGTTATATAGAGAATGGCTAAGTTTTTCCCTCAAGATATATGGCAGCCATAAAAAAATCCCAGGAGCAGAGATGATGTCATATAGAAGACTAATTAACACACCTCCAGAATAAAATATGTCATATGGTCTTTACATTTTTATGAAGGTCACGTGAAGTATGGCTTAGAACTAATGATGGTGAAGACTTTGGGTTTGAAAACCATGTGGGAGTGAAGAAGAGCAGGGGGGCTGATAAGTGAAAATGATGGAATCCCTGTTAGCTCTTTATCACAAAAGTTCATCGTGGCTAAAATAGAGCCCTCCAAGGGGCTAAGACTTGTGGGAGTAGTGAGAGGTGGAAGAATAGAGAGAAGACATCCAGGTAGATGGATGTCATGGCAAAGGCAAAGAGGTGTGGTAGTTTATGACAGGCTTAGGGATGCACCAGTATTTCAAAACAGGAAGTAGAAAATGGCAGGAGGTGAGGTCGGGCAGGGAGACAGGAAGATAGAAGCCAGGGCGTTGCAGAGGGACTTTGTTTTGATTCTGGCAGTGAAAGACAGTGTGGCAGAGAGAGTGGTGGTCAGTTCTCATTCCATCCATTGCCCCTCATTTCTGCATCCTTGGATTTAGGGGAAGCCCTGTTACCAGGTCTGGCCAATAAGATGTGGACAGATGTGATGGGTGTCATTCCCAGGCTGAAATTAGCAAGAGGGAGCCCTGAACCCTCCTTCTTTCTCTCTCTCCATAGGGCCTCCCATTCAGAAAGCAGAGGGCCATGACCATCCGGTAGCCACATGGAGGAAAGTTATCCTAGAGAATTTTCTGGGCCTATAGTGAACTTTGCATGAGCTAGAAACAAAGCTCTGTTGGATAAAGTCACCAAGTTTTTGGTGCCTACCACCTAAGTCTCTCCTGACTAACACAGGGAAACATGGAGGCATTTGGAAGATAGAATTGACATGATTAGATAGGCTTATCAAGAAGACTTGTTAGGGCTGACTCAAAACAATGGAATAATTCTGGAAAACTCTGAACCTAACATTTATTGGCATTTGTGGTGGACCAGTCATTTATAGAGATGAATTTTCTCATTTGGTCCTCAGAACCCTTAGGTTAGTCCCATAATTCTACGAGGTCACAGAAATCATGGCAACATCAGGTTTCAAACTCAGTCTGTCTGATTTGAGAAACCAAATACTGCCCAAGCCCTTGATTTCCCATCTTGCTCAACTGTCACCGAAGTCTCAGAATGCCTTGGGACCAAGCAACAGAGTAAGAAGAAAGGTTTTCCTAAAAATTAGCACCGTCTTTGAAAATGGACCCAGTTGGGCATTTCTGAGTTTTAAATCTCCTCTTGTATTTACCAGATGTATCTTTGGGGAAAAATAAAAAGTTATTTTTACTTTCCTGATTTGCTAAATGAGCCTCAGGGCCACGGATAGGGTGAGGTGAGTGAGGAACTCACTTCAGGTACAAAATTTAAGGAGGTGTCAGAAAACTCAGTAATCGAGATAAATAATATTTTTAATGCAATAAGCAATTTTTTAAAATCCAAAATTAATGCAAATAATCCATTATGAACAAAATATCAAAATTTTAAGTAAAGGCAGGTTCTGACAGGGCTGGGATTAGGATGAGGTGAGAGAAGTCAACTCACTCAAGTACAGGGTCTGGTCCTGCTCTGAATTAGTGCCTCCCTTGCCTGAGCTTAGTCCTGGCCCTGGTAGGCCTAATACCATTATATCATGTCTGTTATGAAAACATATTTTGATAATGTAAGTAGGGAATCTTACACAGTGACTTGTGTCCACAGAATATATTTCCCTCCTCAACTTCCCATCTTTGCCATCTTAATGTTCTTCTGGTTCAAAGTGGGAGATAGATAAAACCGAGCCTTTCACTCGCTGAGCACTCACTCATCCATGCGATACAGAACTCATCGGCTCTCCTAAACCCTACAACATTGGTCCAGCCAAATGTAAAGACACTTCTAAATGCTTTTCTTTCATATGGCGCGCGCGCTCGCTCTCTCTCTCTCTCTCTCTCTCTCTAATGTTGGCAGAACATTTATTTACTCTCTGCAACAAAACCACTGCAGTCCTGGAATGGGATGCTTTCTGGCTCCATGAGACAAACCCAGACATTGTCTAGATCTATGACTTGAAACTCTTCCCATCAGCCTCCCTCCCCAGCACAAACTGAGGCATTGAGCACACTCATCACCTCGAATCCCATGCCAAACTCTTGCTTTTCGTGCACAATTTCAGATCCATTGGCTGTTTGGGCAAGGGGCCTAATATGAAATCCTAAGTATCTTCTTGGCACCCAGTTCCCACCCGGTACTGTTGCCAAACCCTCCTCCCCCGCACTGCTCTCTCTACTCACTAATGCAGAAGATGAGAGATTTTTAACCTTCTGGGTCTACTCGTGCTCCTGCACAGTCCCACAGCATCTCCAAACCCACAAAATCCTTCCCACAGCCCCTGCCCTACTGAAGTGTGATTACCTTAACCTGCAGGCCCAAGGAGCTCCCCAAAGCTGCCACCTGGGCAGGTGGGGGCACCAGGCCAACATGATGGTATTCCAGCAGAGATGTCCCAATGGGACAGCATTAGTAATGGAACTGGGGGAAGGAGGAAGGGAGATATATTGTTAAATGTTTTTCAATGGCAAAGGACAAAGGTTGTAATGTAACTAAGAGCTAATGTTAAAATGGGAATTGAAATAAGACTTTATGCACTAGAGAGATAGCTGAGGAACCTACTGAGTTAAATGAGAACTTCTAAATTCCAAGTGTTCATTAGCATCTTCAGAGAGGATGTTTTTCCAGGACAGATGCAGGGAAGTAGGAAAGGAAAATGCTTCATCTGGGACCCTATCATATAAATGGGAACAACCAGAGACAAAATCTAATGAATTATGTGCGAAGAGGACTAATGAGAAGTAGGCATGTGGTTAAAATAGATTCAGAGGCCAATGAGCTACTGTGGGTGGCATTTATTCACTTTTACCTGGAGCGTGACCATTAGCTGCCTTAGTGGGAAGAGAGTTATGTTAAGGAGCTGGTCTTTACCACTTGCGAATGCAGTGCTAAATCAGCGTTGGTTGTCAAAGATCTATTTTGCTAATTAAATTAGTTTTTTAAAAGTTTCTCCAGTTGGCCATCAGCTCAATGACAGCAGATATTGTGCCAGCTTTACTTACTCTCTTATCTCTCAGAGCCTAAAACAGTGCCAGACACGGAGTAAATACTTAATAAATATTTTTAATTAATAACTTGCATTTCAAAATGTATTTCTTGGAGATAGGAAACCCCACGAGAATTTCTTGTCAGAGGCTAAGCTGTATCTTAGATCCAGCCCCTCATTAAACAGATTTACTCTCCCTGAGCTCAAGCTGGCCTTCATCCTAGTGCTTGAAGGAGCCTTGGTTAGTCTTCCTCGGGTTATTTGCTCTGGCTCTGTTTTCTGCTTGGAGTACTCATCGCCTTGATTTTCCTGTGCCTCACTTATTCCATCTCTCTGGCCTCAGCTTTAGTACCACCTTCTTTGAGCAGCCAGTTTTGGGTTTTTTTGTTTTTTTTTTTAAGTCTCTCCTCCCCACTATCTCTCCATCATCCTGTTTCATTTCTTCACACTTCTTTTTTTCTGAAAAAATCTATTCTTTCTATCTTCACTCTGGTTATTTTCTGATACGCCCACTAGGATCTTAGCATCTTGAGGGTACAGATATCATTGACCTTGTTGAGAGTGGAAAAGGCATTCCGACTTTGGAAGCACTTGGTAAATAATTTCTGAATGACTAAATGAAATTGATGGATGAAAGAGAAAGTTACAGCTTTACTACTCAATCTTTCAAACATGGGAGGGTGATCTGTATGAATGGACTGCACAAATTTCCAAGTCACATTAAATAAACAAAAAGAAGAAGTAGAAGGTGGAGGAGGAGGAGGAAGAGCAGGAGCATCAGAAGAAGAGACATTGAATGACCCAAATTAATTTTTTCAGTTAGATGATATGTGTGGACATTTAGACAGAATCACACACTTGGGCTGTTGTGGACAGGGTTCTACAGGAAGCAGAAAAATACATAATTCTGCTCAATGGAAGCATATGTACTTTAACTTGAATCATAGTCCACAAGCCACTCTTTCCAACCTAGAGAAGGGAATGGAGTATAATAATTCCAGCAACAGGAGAGTCTGATTATGATGGAGAACCCAGAGATAGATCTAACTTCTCAGATTAGAGAGTCTGGCATAACCCCAGGCCCATGACACATGCTCAGCAGTTATTCATTTGGGTGAGCAAAAGAAGGTAATCTCAGGAAAACAAGTGATGAAACATCATATGCATCACACTGGATGGAAGCATGGTCTTCAAGAAATCATATGTTATGTGAAACCTGAGCTCTCAGACATACAGAGAATAAGAAGTTTCTGCAAACAGTAATAAAAGGTGAAAATATAAAAGTCACTGTCTCAGATCAGAGGAAAGAAGACCATGAGATGGAGATTTACAAGCAGAAAGTTTATAAGGGGAAGCTGTCATGATCTACAGTTGTATGAGAGTAAAAGAAGCAAGATTGGGCAAAAGGAGAAGTTGGGCTTCAGTGCTGGAGCAATAGAGGCTTCAGCCAATCCCACAGGAATTTGGGACTGCCCTTTGGAGTTCTCCTAAATTGGGACAAGAGAGTCAGGCCGTTATACTACTGCCAATCACTAGATGTGGTTGCCCTTGGGAAAGAGGCATGACCATGAGCAACGCAACTCTGGTCAGCTGAAGGCAATTCCCAAAGAGGCAATGCTCCTAGCAGCTGAGGAATGAGTACCTGAGTGCATCTATCCTGAAGGTGCATCTTATGGTACACCAGTTCAACTAGCTCACCAATACCATTACAGAAAAAATATGTAATTACTCTAATAATATGGAAATTAGTAGATGGAAGTTATTATATCTAGCTTTCAGGATAGAATATGGATTCAAGAACTCTGAACTAAGTCAGAAAGCCCTTACAACAATAATAATATTTATTAAGTCATTCAATATTTTTGGAGTGTCTAGTCAGTGTTACATACTGTTCTAGGTGCTGTGGATGCAGCAGTGAAGAAAACAGACAAAAATGTTGGCTCTATTTGAGCTTAGATTCTAGGGGGAGGCTATAGATGTTGAAAGATGATAGAGGAGAGATAGATAGATAGATAGATAGATAGATAGATAGATAGATAGATAGATAGATAGATAGATAGATAAACAGATGTGGAAGGGAGGGAGGGAAAGAGGGAGTGAAAGAGGGAGGGAAAGAGAGGGAGGGAAGGAGAGAGGGAGGAAGGGAGGGAGAGAGGGAGGGAAAGAGAGAAAGAGAGAAAGAGAGAGAGAAAGAGAGAAAGAGAGAAAGAGAGAAGAGAAAGAGAGAAAGAGAGAAAGAGAGAAAGAGAGAAAGAGAGAAAGAGAGAAAGAGAGAAAGAGAGAAAGAGAGAAAGAGAGAAAGAGAGAAAGAAAGAAAGAAAGAAAGAAAGAAAGAAAGAAAGAAAGAAAGAAAGAAAGAAAGAAAGAAAGAAAGAAAGAAGGAAAGGAGGAAAGAAAGGGAAAGAAATAGAAAGAGAAAAATGGACTGGTGGACAGATGAGATAGATGATAGATGGATAGATGATATATAAATAGATAGGATAGAATGTGGAATGATGGATGGATGGATGACTGGAAAGATGGATGGATGCATGGATGGATGGATGAATGGATGGATGGATGAGAGGGAGGTGCAAGAAGATAGATGGAGCCTGAGATTGTGACAAACACCATAGAGACAAATAAGGCAGGGGGATGGGGGAGGGGAGGGTTAGGATGGGATGAGGCTTATTGTTTTATAGAAGTGATCATGGAAGACCTCATTCAAAAGTAGCTTTTGAGAAGATGCCTGAAAGAAATGAAGGATCAAGCCGTATACATAACTGGGGAGTTGTTCCCAGCTAAAGGGCTAGCTATGGTAATAGCATGTATTGAAAGTTCACCATGTGCCAGAAACGCTGCTAGCTGGTTTAGAAATGATATCCTGTTTAATCCTCCAACAGGCACTACTATTTCCCTTTTACAGATAAAAAACCTGATACCTAGAGAGATTTAGGATTTCTCTCCCCAAGGTCACTCAGCAAGTACATTTAGGAGTTAAGATTCAAACCCAGTGTGTCTGATTTAAAGCCTGCCTCAGAAGGAGAGAGAAGGGGAAATGTGATTATCATTGATTATAGAAGTATGTCCCACCAATGGCTCCTTGAAACTGGTCATAACTGGGCACACCTGGACACTCCATCCAAACGTGGAAAAGGAAATATTTACCTGGCCAGCCTGATTCCAAAACCAGGGTGGTTAGCCATTCAGCTACACTACTTCCCAAAGAGACCCTGAGGGTAAAGATGCCCAGGCTGGGTGGGCACCAGATAATTGGAGTGGCTAAGAATTCTACGTCCAGAACAGGCAGGCCAGGTAAGAGCAGGCTCCTCACAAAGTACTGCCTTAGCCAAGTTGCCCTGTGTCCTCTTTCACAAACAAACAAACACATAGAATGAAGAAAGGGAGGCTCTCAGGGGTGGCTGAGGAGAAGCAGCAGGCACGACGAGGGCTGGTGAGAGACAACATGGCCACCATTGTTCTGAGGGAGGCTGTTGGCTCCATGCCCCACACCCTATTGTATCTCTTCAGTCTCTGACAGAATTATTGGCCTCTTTGGCACATGTCCCCCTAAGCATCCTCCCCAGCCTCCCAGACCACCTTACCACAGGATGCAGCCTTGGTGAAGAGCGATGGATGGATTTGACTGTGGATGATTTGGACCTCATCCAGTGCCTCACGTTTGGCTTTTCCCACACAAGTTGAGCGGATTCTGCATCAGAAGACCCTTCAGCTTTTCGTTTGGAGGCTTAACATAGGGAGACTGTAAAGGGGGGCTAAAAGAGCTTCACCATGTATCATTTTACCCAAGTTAGCTTTTAGCACAGTCTTATTCCTCACAAAAGTCTGACAAGGAAGGAATATATTTCCATTTTATGGAAAAGGAAATTAAGGCTAAGAGATGGTAGCAAGAGCTTGAAAACATTCCCCTTTGATTTTATTCCATAAATATCGTACTAAAGTATTTATTGAACTATGTGCAAGGTCCTACAAGGGATCCTCAACTCAACAAACATTTCCTGAGCGCTCTGTTCCAGGCAGTGAATTAAGTCCTGGAGTTATCAGGATTTAGATTAGAAGCAGAGAGATCCTGTCCTCAAGGAGTTCATGATTTAAAGGTGAGATCTCAACTCTGGCTGAATTTTTCTTTCACCTATTGCACCTATCCCCTACTCCCACTCCCCCTGCCAAACACACACAAAATCCAGGCCCAATTCTCAGGGACTTTGATCCAGGGACTTGCTAGTTTCTAAGCAGTGCACTGAAATCTTTCATTGCTTTTGTTGATCTGTCCCCACTTGGTCCTTTTTTAGCACTCAGAACTGGAAATGATTCCATCTCAACTTTCCCTCCTTTTTACTCAGATTGCTCAGTTTCATTCCCATCCATGTCATTTCCACTGGTGGCTGTGGGTGTCATTGCCTAATGGTTGGCATTCTGGGGCTTCCTGAGCTTGGACAAAATCCAAAGTTGAAACTTTCAAAGGGTACAAACTAGGGTGCAAGCTACCAAGATATTCCTATTTCTTCATTTTTAAAAACCTTCTCTAAACCACAATGAAATACCATTTCAAACCCAAAGGACAAGTATTATTTTAAAAAAAGATAATAATAAGTGTTGGAGAGGATGTGGAGAAAGTGGAACTCTAGTGCATTTTCACTATGGGAAGCTATATGGTAGTTCCTTAAAAGTTAAATGTAGAATTACCATTTGACCTGACAATCCCACTTCTAGGTATTTACTCAAAGAGTGAAATCAGGGTCACAAATAGATAATTGTATACCAATGTTTAGAGTAGCTATATTCATAATAGCTAAAAGCTAGAAACAACCCAAGTGTCCATGAACAAACAGATAAATAAAATGTGGTACATACACATAAAGGAGTATTTTTTGGCCATAAGAAAAGATAAAATTATGAGACATGATGCAACATGGAAGAACCTTGAAAACATTATGCTCAGTGAAATAAGCAAGACACATTAGATCAAAATTTGTATGGCTGGAAATAGCAAATTCACAGGGATAGAACACAGATTTGAGGTTAAAGGAGGGAGGAGGGAAGGGAGAGTGTAAAATAAATAAGTAAATAAATCGCTTGTCTTTAGCTCTTCAATTCCTTCTTCATTTTTCTTTCCACCCCACTTCTAAGCTACCCCTAAATTAGCTCATGAGGCCCTAATACAGGTTTTTGTATTTTGCGGTGGGGGTGGGGGTAGATGGTGGGTGCTGCAGTCGGAGAATGAATCAAATTAGTGGTGGATGCAAACCTCCCCAGATGAGGACTTCCTGCTTCTGACTTTTCCATATTAAACTGCCTCTGATGCCACCCTGCTATCTTACTGCTTCCTAGTACTTGCAAACATCCAAATCACCCCATTGCTAATTTCCGTTTTGCTTCTCTGACTTTGAATTGTTTAATCCTTTTTAAAACTCTCATATCTGGCTCTGAAATCTTTAAAATACTTTTAAGGAGGTGTTTTCTTTCCTACTGGAGAGTAGCCATCAAGTATAACCACTGGGCCACATGTTAATTAGGTATCTAATCAGTCATTTCCCAAGTGGGCTCTGATAATAGTTTTGCTAAACACCAAGTCTGAGATATCTCTTCCAGAAGACTTGAGTTGGCTTCTTTCTTCAGCCTTTCCCTACAAACACATTCTCTTGAGTCTTCTATCTTGGCATTCATAATATACCTGATATAAATTCTATCCAAGTAAAATAAAGAATAAGATTGTTTGCTAAAATTTTCACAAAAAGCACATAGGTCATTAAGCATTTTCCTTATTTTTTTAGTTCTATCTCCTCCCCCCAAAGTTGAAATTTCTTCATATCCTTGGATCCCACCCTACTGTCACCACAGATGTGCCTATGTTCAAAATTCCATCCGTTTCCTGACCCAGACAGATGTTTCCTGGTCATAGCTATGACACTCACCCAATGTCTTTAGGTATGTCCTTTGGTCAGGACGAAAGCTGTTTCCAGTCACCATTTTCTCACACTGAATGAATACCTTCCCACATGGCCTTCCTCAACCTTCTTTTCCTTTCTCACCATGGCTGCCAAGAGGGCTTCCAAGCAGCCTCCACCCATTCCAAAGCAGGGAGCCCCAGAGCCCAGTCAGGTCAGCGCATTCATGAACAAAACCACCCACTGTCCCCACTCTTCAAGTCCTCTTCCTCCTTGGGTGGAATACCCTTTAGGTACTGTGCCATGAATATTGAGCTCTTCCCAAACTGTATAGATCTCACACCTAAGGTAAGCATCCTGTAGGATCTCTCTTAGCCACCAAGAAATACATCACTCATGGGACCCACCCATATGATTTCACAGACTCTACTTCCTTTCCACAGGCATTCTGGCATCCTACATTGCAACCTGTTCAAAAAGTGTAATCAAACCATTAAAGGGGTTGTTGCTTATCCTAGACAATGGGGAACAAGAGAGCAGCAAAATAAGTCACCAATCCCTCTTCTTCCTCTTCTTCCCTGGGTAGAATGTTCTGTTAATGCTGTCCCATGAATACTGACCTTTTCCCAAACTTTATTGATCCGAAGCCTCTCACATGACTGTTGCCACATTCCAACACAAAACACTAAGCTCCAGAAGAGTCAGTAATTTTTACTGTCGTAATTTATTTGGATCAAGTTGATGATTTTGAATAGGGACCAGAGTTTCTATTAATTTTATCAGAAAAGAAAATCTCTTCCCCCACCACATAATTGTGTGTGTTCACATCCATCATGTGCACGCTCCTTTAGTCCACAGCATGACGAGTAACATGCTTTAGACTAAAACAAAACACTCAAAAGTTCAACATTTATAAGCATTTCCTAATAACAGCTTTTAAATAGAGAATAGCAAATATAAGCCAACCAGATGAACTATAAATGTTATCAAGCAAAGTAAACATTCCATTTGTAATTGTTATTGGAGATGGATTAATATCAAACATTTAAAATGGCAGTCTCTTAAAGCAAAATTCAACGGGCTGGAGAAAAAATGCTGAACTATGTGCAAGTATAACTTTGATATGATGTTGGCTCTTGCCAAGAAAAGGAAATACCTATTCTAGGGTTTTTATAAAGAATTATTGCCTACTTACTATGTTTTTTTTAGGCCAGTTCCCAAATTGGAATGTGGAAAGAAAGAAACCACTTGATTTTTCTTGGGTATCCGCATTCCAGCCACCTTTTAAGGTCCTTCTCAATTCCACCTTCTTCCACGAAGATTTGCCTTGTTGGCCAGAGCTCACATTTCACCATTCTTTCCGTGAATTCCAACTGGATTTCTTGCCTGGATACATAGCTAGGGGCAGAATAGCCCAAGCCTCCATCATTATTCAAATTAGGTTATGGACCCATCTCCACTGGTTGTCTTGCATCCTTTCCTGACCCTCCTCAATCTGTTTTCCCTACAGCAGCTTGCATGATCCTTTAAAAACATGAATGTGCTCATATCACTTCACTTACTTTAAACCCTTCCTTGTAGAGGAAGAAATGGAATACAGTCCAGACATTTTCTAAAGCCTACCAGATCTGTGTGAAGTGTCCCAAGTGCCTCTGTAACTTTATTCCCTGGACCCCCATTGTCCTCTTTGTAGCTTGAAATGGCAATAGACAGCACAATGCATAATGTCCCAATGAAACTTTGTTTACAAAAACAGATTTGAAGAAAAGAGGAAAAAAAGAAGAAAAAAGAAACCAGATTTGGACTGCTGGCCATAGTGTGGCAACACTAGTTTAGAACTACTACCGGTCTGAAGAAGCGCTTAAGCAGGGATATACCTCAGAATCCCTTCAGGAGCCTTTTTCATAGAATATATCTAGACTCCTAAAGGTAGGAACACCTGCATTCTTTTAAAAGAGCACCACAGATATTTGGGATGGGCACTGCAGGATAGAAAGACACTAGAAGCAAATATCATAGATTAAAATAAGGAAGGAATTTTCCTTCTGTCTCACAGTGAATAGGGCTACCTTGAGAAGTAGTGAACTACCTGTTCCTGGAATATTCAAACAGAAAATAAGGAAGTCTCTGACAGAAATGATGTTTAGGAATTCCTACCAAAGCTCAGGGAGGAAAACGATGCATCGTTTCCAGGAAATTCTATGGCTAAATGGTATGATACAAAGAGATAGACTTTGATTCCAAATATAACTAAATTTAATGCCAGCTTCACTGCTTACTGGTATTTATCCTGAGAAAGTTTCTTAATCTCACTGAAATTTGGCTTGCTTTTCTTTAAAATAGAGAGACTAATACTTATTTGGCATGGCACCAGTTTGGATACATGACACTCACATAACATAGCTAGCACAAGGCCTGACTCTATAACAGGTTTTCAGTATATTGCGGGTATTTTATCATTATTATTATCATTATCATTATTCAATTTGTTTCATGCCTCGCTATACTTTGGCCTTGTGTCAGAGATTCTAGATTGTAGCCTAGTGTGTCCCATCAACACCGGGCTTAACGTTTCCCTCTCTGGTTCTCCCACCGTGCCTTGACAAGCTGAGACCTTTGTTGAATATCATAATTCACTTAATAATTCCCAATCTGCCCAGCCTCCTCTTCGGGGGACCGACTCAGTCATTCAAAGGGCCCTTGTCTACTCAGCCTCATGGAATGTTTGCGTGGGACCTTGAAGCATCTAGATAGAGCCTCCGTGGCTACATGGCATCCCCAGAGACTATCTCAGGCCATAGAGCTTTGGCCAGAAACATCAGGCTAAAATTTCCCAATTCATGCTCTTTGGGTGCTGAAGCCATGGGCCCTACTTCCCTGGCATTCTGCCAACTGTTGGGACAACATGAACCTCTGGAGTAGGAGGTCACCTTTTCATATTATGGGACATGCAGTCCCTGCACATTCTCAGTTCAGACCGGTAGCCCAGAAACTACCCCAACAAAACATTTTATAATATTGGCCTGGGTACAAAAAGTTATCAGCATGAGGTTTCTACAAATCCAGGCAGTGCTTTTCAGTATTTCACCTTTAGAGGAAAGGCAGGCCCAAGTAATTAGTTTCCAGAGTCACAGATGGTACAGATAAGTCTCCAATCAATATGTGCACTGATAAGTTCTTATCAGTGGGCATGGATACTGGGAAGTGTTCTCCAGTTGATGCTATCGCACTAAGTAAGCCACTAACAACCCGTGCCTTATGTGTCACTCCTGTGTACTAGAGGCTCAATCTCACACCTTGATACCCATGTTGGACCTGGTACTGCAAATTTCACGCATGCCAGTGTTTTTTAAAAACGTGAGATAAATATATCAGTCTTTTGGTCTCTCCTTTTCTGGACCCATGACACACTGTGAACCTTCATCATAGAGGGAGTTGCAGTTGTGAAAAGATTTCCGCTGGGAAAGTGGAAATCTCTCTGTCAGTCATGAATGATGGGCTGAGTCACTCAGCAGTTTGCTGATTCATCAGGACAGCTAGGGAGCCGCTATGTCAATGAACCAGCTCTCATCAAATTATTCCCTTTGAGTTAATTGCAGCTGAATTTTCATGCTCCTCTCGTGGAAAATAAACGTATGTCCATTTTTATATAAGAAGATCCCATTCTCAAAAATAGGTTTTCAAAAAATTAATGATATGGGTTAATGTACCATGTAATAGATGAATACCACCTAGATACAACTTCGCACAGGTTTTGACACAGGCTGGTCAACGATTTCCAAGGGTTAGGTTAATTCACTTCATTTCTTCCAGACTTTTAAAAGACTCTATCTATAGCTACATTTGTGGCTAAAATATACAGCATGACTTATGGTAGAATTTGACTAGTGCAACGTGACTGCCACTTAGCAGGATTTCAAATATTTAGTGAATGGTGTAGGTTAATGTCAAGTCCACCAGTGGTCAGAAGGGATATAGTAGTGAAAAAGGTAGACACTGTACTAGCCTCATGAAAATGGAGTCTAGTGGGAAAGACAAAAGCTGTACAAATAAGTGATTCAGTAATTTATCATTGTTAAGTAAAAGTATGGGGTGCCATGAGAGCATACAAGGTCCTAACCTGGTCATAGGTGTAGTAGGTAGTCTTCTGAGGAGGTCCCCAATGCCTTCTGGTATTCATGCCCTTGTGCAATGACCTTCCCCTTCGAATGTGGGCTAGACTTTGTGACTTGCTTCAAACCAATAGAATATGCCAAAGGCGATGGGATACACTTCCATGATTAGATAGCAAATTATTTTGACTTCTGTCTTGCTAGCCGACTCTCTCTTGCCTTTTCAGCTTGCACACTTTGATGAAGCAAGCTGCCATGTGGGAGAGGCCCACTTTTCAAGGAACAGAGAGTGGCCTACAGCCAATAGTCAGAGGAGAGCAGAGATCCTCAGCTAGAAGTGAATGCTGCCAACAACTACCAAGGAAGGTTTGAAATGCCTCCTTCCCTAGCCAGGGCTGCAGATGAGACCACAGCCCCTCGGCTGACGTTGTGATTGCAGCTGTGTGAGATTCCGTGAGGCTGGGGACCCAGCTGGGCTGTGCCCAGATTCCCAACCCCCACAAACTATGAGATAATAGATGTGTGTTGCTCCCAGCTGCTAAGTTACACAGCACCATCAACTAATTCAAAGAGCTTCGCCAAGGAAATAAATATTACAATGTGACATGAAAGGTGTGTATATGTGTGTGTATGTGCGTGAGAAAGAGAGAGTGTACGTCCATAGCTTAAAAAGATGGCAATGAGTAGAAACTTCAGGAGTTTGTTTATGCTGAGGCACATGAGCAGAGCAAACCGTGCTCTGTCTGTACTGTAGGATCGAATGCCAGAACCAGGGCAGTTGAGTTTCTGCTCAACCACTAGGAACTTCCCTAGACTCAAGGGATGTGGAACAAATTCTGACTATTCCCATCACTGTATCCTTGTTGCCTGGCACATAGGAAACACCATAAATACTTAATGAATGAGGGAATGAGTGAATGAGTAAACAAATAAAGAGAATCCAAAATGGGTCCAGGTTGCATGAATATATTAATAAACATATTTAGACCAAGTGAAGGTCAGGAAGAGCAGTTCCTCAGTTTGGAGACAAACTGGCGCTGGTGAGGATTCTGCAGCATGCTTAGATCTGGAGCTTAACAAGTAACGCTGCAGACCAAATTATAAGACTGGGCCACACTGATGCTAAAACAACAGATGGGGATGTCCCAACCTAAATCATCTGTTAAGAGTGACTGACTCAGTCAGTATTTTACATTAGGAGTAACTGGTTGTGACCAGGGCCCAGGATGGAACAAAGAGTTCACAACTGAGTAGGTCACGTGACAATAAGCTAGACTGGTGCCAGGCCTTTCCTGCTGACATGGAACTCTGGAGTCCACAAAATGGGAATGCTCTGTTGCCGAGTGACCCACATGCTTCTGGAATCCAGTGGGTTCTGGCTCACCATTGGCTGTGGATGTACAGAGGAAAAACCATCCAACCACTCAGTTCTGAACCCAAAAGTTCTGAACCTAAAAATATCAGCATCACCTGTTAGAAATGCAAATTCTCGGACCCTACCCCAGACCTGCCTCATCAAAAACTCAGAGGGGAGGGAAAGAAGGGAGGCGCAGCCCGTGTTTGAACAAGTCCTCCAAGGGGTTCTGACGCACACTCAGGTTTGGTTTCTACAGGAAGGGGAAACTAATTTAAAGGGTCCTGCATTGGTCTGCATGGGAGATGAGAAAATAACCAGCGGAGGTGGCCGTAACCAGAATGGAGCTATGGAGGCAAAACGAAGATACAGTTTTTAAAAAGTTAGAATTGCCTGGATTTGCTGGTCGATTAGATGAAGAAAGTAGATGTGCAGGAAGACTCCAGGATGATTTAGGTTACTAACTTGGATACTTGGAAGGGCTCGATGTTGACTACAATAAGTGTTTCCCAGGAGCAGGCACTTTTAGTGCTAAAATCAGGACAAGTCCTGGGCCAGCCAGGACAGTTGGTGACCCTCGCAGTAAGATTTGGAAATGGGCCGATAATGATGGTTACAATGATTGTAATGATATTTATATTTATCAAGCATTTACTATGTGCTAAATAGGTAAGTGCTTTACATATATCTCACATTCTTACAAAACTAAGGCAGTCAACAATTATCCCCCATTTACAGATTAGGAGACCAAGGTTTAGTCAGGTTAAATCACTCATCAAGAGTATACAGCTAATAAGAGGTAGGACTAGAGCAGGGCTTCTTCACCATTTTTGTTCCACAGACCCCTTTGCCAGACAGGTGAAAACCACAGACCCTTACTAAGTCCACACTATACTGTGTATTATTTAATAAAGATAACACCCCCCCACCAGCACGTCCCCACAAGAATAATGCTTTTTTATTTAAATTCAAGCTCCCAGACCCCTTGTTAAGAACCCCTGGACTAGAGAAATGGTTCTCCACTTCAGCTGCACATTGGATTCACTTGAAGAGCTTTAGAAACTTCTATTGCCTGGGTTCCACTCCCAGAGGTTCAGATTTAATTGATCTGGGATGTAAGCTGAGTATCAGGATTTTGACAGCAGCCCATGTTGAGATCCACTGCATTAGAATCACCTAGGGAACATGTAAAGAAACAGATACACAGCCTGGCCCCAGACTGATTACATAAAAAAACAGGCACTTCTTCTACACTACCACTTGTAAACCCCCAGGGTAGGGTTGGAACCCAGGTCCACCTAATACCAGATGCCAAACAAGCTGCTTCTACAGACTCGTTTATTGTAAGCACTTCCAGAAAATCCAGGAGTATTGTTGAGGGTATATAGCCTAATATTCAGATCTACAAAGCAGCCAAAAGTGGGAGTAAAGAGGAAGATTTACAATTTTCAGCACGACAGTGGAAACTGAAACCACGGCTCTTTAAGAATTAACCCAAATAATGAACAATAGAAGTGAAGAACTGTTGAAGTTTTAATGGTTCTGCTTCACTGTGATAAAACAGTTCCCAGAGAGCCTTCAGATATGATTTTTTTTAGGGCCTCCTCCAAGGCAGGGGGCTGATCCCGTGGCCTTTGTTGGCACACACATCCCCACAGGGCAAGTGACTCTCCCATGGAGCTCAATTCACTGAAGAGCAAGAGATTAGCCCAGACCTGGAATTTGATGCTTGGCACTTGCTCTTCTCCATAAAATGCTTGATATGTCATGTCGACCTTGTGGTTTAACATCATTGATTCAAAAAAGAATCAAACCAGTTAAGAAACATTATGTGATGATAGCACCAGATAGGAGAGCTCTAGGACAAAGTGAAAAAAGAAATGCTCTCTGTTTTTATTTTAAGTGATCCTACCAAAACCAAATTTGTCTCTGTATCAAGAGAAACAAAAGTAGAAGGGTCATATATTTGCCTTTATTTAATTTAATTTCATTTTAATTTTTTCTCTCTATTATTCTTAGAGTCTGGGTCAAAAATTCTATTGAGCAGTGATGGATCTTGTACATTTCTGTATCCTTAGGATCCATTTCAGTTCTTTGAACATCTTGAATGCTTGATAATTGTTTGTCGGATGAATTATCTTTCTAGACCAAAGGATCATAGGACTTGTGCACTGAAGAAGTTGCTCAAATTGGTGACAATTAATCAAGAAAATCTTCCAGAGGTGGTGTTTGGCTCACTTTCAAAATGGATATAAGAAGCCAAATACAACTGTATCTCTAATTCTTTACATTGTAGGAGGTCATACATACTTCCTTGTTCACTTGCAACTATTAAATATAATAATATTCAAGAAAGATGGACCACAAAATTAAGTAGATTGTTGGTGGTAAAGAAATTGGAAAAGAGGAGAAAGAGAAAATTACAAACAAGGTTAATTATTCCCTAGGTTTTTTCCACCAAGAATTATAGATCCAAAAACATGACACACTCTCTCTCTCTTTCCATCCATCCATCTATCCATCATCTATCTGCTTTCTAATTATGAGAGAATACATTCTCTACCCTCTTCCGTAAATTTTCAAGATATATTTATAAAATATCCTGCCCAAACTCCTCTGAGACAACTGGATTTAGGTGATGAGCAGTCCAAACTGCTCAAGAAATGATTTCCACCTAGTATTTATCTAGGTGAAAATGACCCTGGACTTTCTTCATGCACAGAGTCAAATTTTGTAAAACATCAAAAGTTTCTTTTCTATGAAAATCAATAAATGGCACGAAAGATCAAAAAGCCTGCCAGACTTCAGTGGGTCTTTCCTCAGACTGGCAAAAGAGCTCAAGTCTCAATTGAAGGGATTCGATGCAATTGGAGGATCCCCAAATTCATAAATCAGTTTCCAAAATTGCAGGAAAATATTACTTTTTAAATGTTCCTAATTGGTATTCATAATTCTAGGCCTGTGAAACCATCGGAGCAGTTTATTGATGAGGCAGCCTTCAAAGTATATTATTCAGGCAGAAGGATGTGACATTCAGAGCCCCAATGGAGTAAGTGTCTGCAGGATAGGGCAACTGATTCTGTTTTGTCTGATCTAGGCAAAATTGAAAAATAGAAAGTTTTTTATTTTTTTAATTTTTTTCTTTCTCAGGTTTGTCTTATTTTCCTTCTCTCTTTTTCTCACTCTCTTACTCTCTTAATCTCTCTCTCAAGAAAACAAAATATGGGGAAAAATTAAGGCAGGCATGTTGGAAAGAACATTGGCACCCAAGTCTGGTTATCTCCTTCTAAAAGCTATCTCTGTTGGCCACTGTGTCTGTTTGTAGACCTGAAACTGGAACCTCATGCCTGACATCTGTAACAGGATTTCTCGGAACCCAGGCCACTATGTAAGGAAAGTACCAGGCCTCCCTGGGAAGTACTTTCAAAGGTCCACCTGGATCATCCAGGAAACACCTGGAAATGTCCCCAATTCTGAAAAGAAAATTTATGGTTGTTTTTCCATAAGGGCATTTGAGAAATGAACGGTCTCCCTGATAAGCCAATGCCAAACAATTCATTGTGTAGAGACCACGAGGCCAGATGATTGTGTGGTGTACACACCATCCAGCGGTCAGCTTTCCATGTCAGCTATGGCTTGGACTATTGGCTCATTCATTCACTCATTCATGTATGGCCCATCCTAAACACAATTCCAGAAGAAGCCTCCCACAATGACCTTCTCTGCCCTGTCAATGTGAAAATGACTCCACAGTCATCCAGACCCAGGCTTTGACTTCCTCAACTCTCATTCTCTCCACATGCCACCTAAACAGCTCCTATTAAGATCACCAAAGGCAAAGATCTCGCCAAGCCCATGGTCAACAGCCTGAATTCCCTTAGGTCTAATGCTCAGCTTCATTCGATGTAGTTGACCTCTCACTTCTTCCAAAAACACTCCAACTTTTAAAAGCCATTTATATACTGATGCTTCTCTCATTCAAAACTCCAACTCCATCTTCTCCTTTGAGTTCAACCTAACTTCTAGCTTGAATTCCTCCCTTAGGAATCTCAAACATAATTTTTCTAAAACAGAACTCTTAATTCCCCCACTCCAAACCAGTCCTCTGCCAATTTCTTCCACCTGTGTCATTTCCATCCACCCAGTGGCTCAGACCTGAAATCCTAAAAGTCATTCTTAATTCCCATTTTCCCTTTGCTCCAGCTATGGTGGTTCTATGTCCAGAAAATATCTGGAACCCAATCTTTTCAACATCTTTCCTGCCCCATGCCCCACTCTAGTCCAAGCTACCATCCTCTCTCCTGGATTCCCTCTTACAATAGCTTTTTCTCTTACTCCCTCCCCACTATTTTCAAAGACAGGATGTTTCAAAAATATAAAACCAGACCTTATTATCTAAGACCCTGCTCCATTCGATGGAATGCCTTCCCAATGCAGCCAGAATAAAACCTGGATTCTTTAACTTGACTTCCTGTGACCTGGCCTCTGCTGACCTCTGACATCCAGTGCTCACCTCCTATCCTTCTTGTCCATCTCATTGCATTCTAGCTTCTTGGCTCTCTATTCCGCCCCCTTGAATTCCCAAAGCTCATTAGTTCTAGGTCTGCACTTTTTTTTTTCCACCAGGTAAGCTCAACCCTACATCAGTGCATCATAAATTTTCTGTACATTAGAAACAAATGGAGAATTTTTAAAAATGCCTAGACTCAACCCAGACCAGTTCAGTCAGAATCTCTATGGAATTGCCCTAAGAATATGTATTTTGAGGCTTCCTATATGTTGAATCAATATGGAGCCAAAGATGAGAACACATTGCCCCTGAGGTATACATGGCTCTTTCCCTCTCACGAGTCAAGTCTCAGAACACCTGACATCTCTTCAGGAGAGCATCCTGACGACATCAACCAGGGGCTTCCCCCTCTCCTCTGCCACCTCCATGACTTGTAAGCCATTACTCTTTCTTTATAGCACATATTAATACCTTAAATTATCTTACTTGGTTCCTTGTTTATTGACTATCTTTCCGTATTAGAAATGAAGAGGCTGACAGGGTTCATGCCTGGCTTACTGCAGTGATCCTGGCGCTTACGACTTTGTCCACTGGCTGGAACTCCATCACATGAGTTCCAGGGTGGCTGGAAAATCTAGTCTAGCTGTGATCCCAGGAAAAGAGGATATGAGTTGGGTGATCATTTATCAGTCCTTGACACACAATAAGCTTCAAGCATCCAAGGAGAATGTTGCTAACCCAGATTCTGTGGGGGAAGTGACATCTAAGGAGAGAACTCCGGAGAAAGTAAGAGCTGGGCAGGTGAAGGAGGGGATGAGGGAAGGAACAGGTTTCCAAGCAGATGGTACATTTTGCTTGATACTGTGTTTGATGATCTGGATGTGAAAGCATGGCGTGTGCCAGAAACTGAAAACAACTTCGTGCCGACCTGGGGAAAAGTGGAGGCTGGAGACTGTTGATGAGAGCTGAGGCTGGAGTAAAGGAAAGGCAGCGATCAGGAAGCACCTTAGAACGCATGAGAAGAACGATGCGCTTTCTCCTGAGATCATTTGAGAGAGCCAGAAAGATGCATGGTCTGACTTGCATATTATAAAACTCATCTGGCTAAAGTGTGGATGGAGGTGGTGTGGCTACAGATGGGCATGACTGGAAGCCCTGGAGACCAGTTAGGAAGCAATTGCATAATCCAGGAGATACATGATGGCATTGTTAAATGCCAGAAAGAGGGATCATATATCGTGCTCATCTACTTGACAGATTATTCTGTGTAATTAAGTTTCTTAAAAATTGGATTAGTTGTGTGATAATTCCATAGAGTTCTGGCCAAAGGCTCTGAGGTCCTAAGTGGCTCCCACCTGAGCTTAGGATGCTTCTTGTTTTGTTCTACAAACTCTTCTTAACCTGTGCATTATGTGCAAATCCTTTAGGTGGTAAATGTCAAAAACGCCAATAGCTTAAGGAAAGAGTGAAGCTTATTATTTCATATAACCAAACTCAGGGACAGGCAAGGGCAAATGAAACTGGCTCTAAGGGTCTCTTTCCTCTGCAGTTGGGCTTCATCAATGCCACCCCTCCTGCCCCATTTCCTACCACCCCCATCTCTGCTCTTTATATTCCATCTGTGTCCATACTGGCAGCAAGCTCATGAGAATGCCAAGGGTGCCCATGCCTTCCTGCCTTCAGACACATTGGACCTGGAGCCTGCAAAGTTTTCCTCTCTGCTCTGCATGATTCATACCCACTAGAAATTCCCACTCAAGCCAACTATTACCTGCTCTGAGGACTCTTTCCCTCTCCCCTTCTGCCTGGGTGGTGCATCTCTCTATAACATTTTATTAAAAATTGTTGCCATCTGCCAAGCAGAGCCCAGAGGGCTAGTGAACCCCTCACCTGATCTGGTTCCCTTACCCCTCCAAACTCCCCTCCTCTCACTCTTCCCACATTACCACGTTGTAGCCTTGTTGGCCTAGTCTCCATCCCCTGAACTGCCAAGTTCAGCCTTGCTCAGAGCATTCACTTCTCCTTCATGCTCTCCCAGACATGTGTGCCTGGGGCCACTTATCTTTTAAGTCTCAGTTCAAGGTCACCTCCCCAGGGAGGCCTTCCAGGCTCTCAGGAATGAAATAGGCCACGCCCACTGGCCCTCATAGTATCCCCATGCTTTATTTCTGAACACTTGTGGTCTTGTGCCCTCATGCATCACCTCTCCTAATGGAACACCTGCTCCAGGGTGGCAGGGACTTTGCTGGCCTTGCTCACTGCTCTTTCTCTGATACCTCACCCCTCTCATTCAGAAGACACATGAAAAATGTTTGTTGAATGAATATTTGTCGCCGGAAGAGGGATCAGCTATCCCATTAGAATTAAGCATTGGAGATTTGGGCAGACCAAGTGACTGTCCTCAGCTGAGGTGGACAGGGCGCCAGAGACTGGCCACGCCCCAGGGGTATGGAGAAAGGAGCTTATACATGGAAGTGAGATGGGCGTCCTTCAGTTCGCTCTTCAACATCTTCTCAATCTCCGTTCTAGTCTAGCACGACTCCATGGCAGAGCCTCAGGAGCTGGACACAATGGGAGGCAGCTGGGCAGCTGAGAAGGTCTTTTTTTTTTCTTTCTAAGTTTCTGAGCAGCAATCTAAACAGAACGAATTCTAACGTGCCAGTTTTCACCACCGGACAAACAAAAGCAGCATTTGAGCCGAGCGATGTGGTCATCCCAGCCCACTCCCTCTGGGCCGTGTTCTGGGCTGGGGCCGCCATCATGAATAGCCTCCTTGTTGCCCATCTCAGCCCCGTGGGGTTACCAAGGGACTCTCTCCTCTCAATGGGCTCCCTCGGCCATTGTCTTCTAATATCAGTTTATAGTCTGTAGAATATAGACTGCATTACAATTAGTTACCATGTCCAGCAGTCCCTGAAACTTATTTGCCACACAGTTTATTGGCCTTTGTGATGGGGACAAAGAGTGCCTTGTTGGAAGCTGGATACAAAAGGCAAACACAATGTATGGATTTCTGAATAATTCAAAGGCGGGAGGGAAATAGCAGCTACACAAGAAGCTGTGTTAGTGACCACATAGACCTCCTTGCCCCAACTCTTTCCAGCTTTACGATGAATTTGTCAGGCCTGGGTCTTTGAGATTTTTTCTGGCAGGAAGGAGACAAGCTGAACTAGATAGGTAGTGGACATGGCCAGAACTTCTCAATTCAGCCGAGAGGAATCTCTCTGTGAGAGCTGTATGGTGTGTGTTTGTGGAACACGTCCTGTAATTTCTTAGTGGTTAGTAAAATGACTTCTGATTGCGAATAAATAACATGTTCAGATGAATGTGACTGAGTATGTGTGAGTGTACCTGGGTGTGAGTGTGTAACTGTGTGCATGTATGATTGTGAGTGTGGATGTGAGAGCATACACTTGAGTGTGTGCAGATTTGAATATTTGTTCATAAGACTGTGAGTGCATGCACATGTGCATGTTGTGAATATGCATGTGAGAATTTGCATGCATATGTATACGTGTCACTGTGTGTGTACATGTATGAGTGTGAGAGATGTGGGAGTGTGTGGAAGTGTGTGTGTCAGTGCTCATGTGACAGTAGGTATGTTGTATGTGAGTGGATGTATACTGAAGTTTTGTATTATGAATATGTGTATATGTGTGAGTGTGCATTTGAGAGCATTCATGTGAGAATGGATATTACAAGCATTTGTGTGTGTCTATCAGTCTGTGCATATGAGTGCAAGTGAATGAATACGCATGTGAGAGTATGCAAACGTGAGATCTTGTATGTGTGAGGGTATATATGTCAGGGGGTAGATGTGGGTGTGTGTGAGTACAGGGGTGTGTGAAAGTGTGTATATGTGAGCAGGGGGTGTGAATGTGTGCCTATGTGTGAGTGTGGATGTGTGTGTGAGAATGCATGCATATGTTTGAGTCTGTGGGAGTGTGTAAGTTTGTGTATGGGTGTGCTTGTTTGTGAGAGTGTGGGAGGGTGCGAGTGTGCAAACATGCTTGTGATAGTATGTGGCTGTGTGTGTGCACACCTGGTATCTGAGATAGTTTCAGTTCCATCCCAAGTTGCTCTAATCCCCCTAGAGGAGACTACAGCTCAAAGCTGCATCTGCCTGCACGTCATCCTCCCAGCAGCCCAGGATGGACTGCACAGCACCCAGGCAGGGCCACAGGGCTCCCGGAAAGGGGTTGCTGGCATAAGCAGCTTGGATGACTGCAAAGAGTTCTGATCTCTGGCATGACCAAATAAATTCCCTTTTCTATATGATCGACAGTCCATCTCCCACAAGCATTCCATCAACTTGTCCATAGGCTCTCCAGACTCTTTCAGCTCTGCCATAAGTTCTATAGAGATCGCATAGGTACACCCCCTTGTTGGCAAGAGGAGAAGGATGGAAAGCCCCAGATACGAGAAATTTCTCTTCTACTTCCATATTTTTATTGATATTCTATCCACAGGTCCAAATCCACAATTCTCCTTCCTCCCCTGTCTTCCGCTCCCTCCTTCCCTCCCTCCCTTCTGTCCTTCCCCTCTGAATGCCCAACTCAGATACGAGTTTCTCCGACAGATTTACTAAGCCTTCCTTCTTTGCCTTTCCATGAATCACCACTTTGCACCCTTCTAATAATCGTAACAGCAGCTAATATTTATGGAGCTCGTCCTATAAAAGATGCTTTGCTTAAAATACATTAACAAAACATGATGCGGTTCAGAAAACACAATTGCCATGTGTTGCTCGTAGACATAAGTACTTGGCTTTGAAGATCAGATATGTCCATGAAAGTGGAAACTGGGTTTTCATAAATTGCATACTATTTTCACAGAGCTTACTATGATTCCAGAGATGCCTTATTTTCCTCTTCATTTCACATTCATTTCTGACTGTCAGTAATTCTTCACACATTTTTTTAAGTTTCTTAGCAGGAGTTGTGGGTTGTTAATGAGGAGTGACAGACACTTGGCCATCCCCTTTCTGATACTTACTTGCAGTGGTCAAGTTCACACACTCATCCATCCATTCGTTCCATTGCTCATTCAGTGAATTGACTAATAGGTTACATATCTACATATGCACCAGGCACTGGCCGAAGTTCTGGCCCTGCTGGAGTAATGTAGAAAAAGGCCCTTTCCCTATGAAGCATATATTCTAAAAGAGAGAAACAGATGGTAAACAAGAAAACAAATAAATACATGAGATGAATACAAGCTAATTGCAGAGTGCTAACTTACTCAGCCTATCTTCATCATGGTTTCCTATCAGTTAGTACTTAGCCCACGGAGCCAATGTGAAATGACCCATGGGATGACCTTAGCAGAGTACCTGGCAAACCAGAGGTGCCCAAGCATGTTGGCTATTGTTACTTTCATATAAGGCGTTCCACATTTGTATAGCCTTGCAAGTTAAATTTCTGTAGAATGAAAAATCATGTGGATAATTAAATTACAAACTATCTAAGGTTTCTAAGTTGGTTTTACATTCATAAGCTTAGATCCTTAATGCTGATCCCTGGCTTTGCCACTTACCCAGTGTACAGGATTGAATGTTCCTCTTAAATTCTATTTATCTCAGTTACATTGGGATAATAAATGAGATGCACTATTTAAGGTTCTGAGCCCAGGACCTGGTCAAGAAGCACTAAAATCCTTACTGGTGAAGTAGAATGAGAACAGACCTTGGAAGCCTACAAACCTGGGTTCATCTCCCAGCTCTGCTTTTAACACTTGAAGTTCAAGATCAAGTTACTTTATCCAGGACATATTTTAGGTTCCTCATTTTTAAAACCAAAAAAGGCTTACTTTACATGTGATATAAGAATAACTTACTTATTGGCATATAATGGGCAGTCAAACGTTAATTCTTTCTCTTTACTTGCCAGTTAACCAGGTTTGTATACACACATATGTACATGCATATATATAAAATAAATAAACCTAAAAGTGGAATGATACACATTTTTAATTTCAGTAAGGAAAATTGCATCTGAATTTACCTTCTATTTTTCTTACCATTTCCCTCATAATTTCCTTATCATTGTCTATTTCATATGGATTATGAAAAAAAAATCCCTCAGCACCATCTTCCAGGTTAGGGGTTAGCAAACTATGGCCCAAAGATCTAAACCAGCCTGACATCTATTTTTGTAGGATCTGTGAGCTGGGAGTGTTTTTTTATCTTTAAACATTTTTCAGTGGTTGAGGGGAAAAAAATCAAAAGAAAATGTTTTTGATGTGTGAAAATTATATGAAATTCAATTTCAGTGTTCATAAATAAAGTTTTATTGGAACACAGTCACTCCCATTCAATTACATGCTGTTTATGGCTGCTTTTGCGCTATAGGGGAAAAGTTGAATAGGTATAACAGAGACTGGATGGCCCACAGAGCCAAAAATATTTACTCTATGGCCCTTTAAGTAAAAGTGGGCTCACCCCTACTCTGGCTTGCTAATCTGATCTTTAATTATGTTGTTTCTACCATTCATTCCCTTAACTACTTGATATTTTTATTTCCAGAACCTGGACTTTTCAGAAAGGAGTTTATCCTTTTATTAATGTTTTGCTATCTCACTGGATCATTCAAAGCATAATAAATAAAGTTATCTGCTTCCTATATTAAATCTATTTCCTGGCACATTACTTCTTCTGTTTGAAATTTGCACCTTTTTTCCAACAGTTTCCCTTAAATGTTACTATTGTCTTGATAATCTATGTCCATGTGTAGTTGGTGAGTTGGGAAACAAGGGTAAACAGTGTTTCCCACAGGCCAGACAAGAAACTCTGACGATCTGTTGATGGATGCATGTCGGGAATATAAGAGCTTCCTCTTTGGCATGGAGAGAGAACAGGGCTGGGTCTGAAATTAACTTTCCTTTATCATCGGGGAAAGAGGGAGCCTGCCCAGTGCTCCTAGGGATCATCAGTCACCTGGGACCAGCTTGCTTCTCCATCTCCTGCACCCAGCTCTGGGAATCTCCTTAGTCCAGTTCTTTGGGCCCTGGGTCTGTAACTAAAGGTACATTAATGCCCAACAGGGGACTACACGAAATATTTGGAATTCCATGGAAAACCTGTGGGCATATTATATGTGCAATTTTCTGGAAGAAGGTGCATGGCCTACGTCAGCTTTTTAAGGGATCTCTGACCCCCTTTCCTGACACTACCCCTCTCCAGTCACTACAATTGTTGTTAAAATGAAGAATGATCATGAGTTGAGAGTATCTCCTTCAGCTGCAGCTGGTGAGTAGCTTGTGATCAAGAACAATGCCCCACTTATTTCTGAATCATGAGTGCCTAGAACATAATAGGTGCCCATTCATTATAGCTGCTTGAATTTGTTATAACAAATGAAATTGAACAAAGAAAGCCGTTCTCATAGTATCGTTGAAAGTCTGCCCTATGCCAGAAACTATTCCATGCCCATCTATATACTTGTCTCACTTACTTCATTAGAAAGCCACCGTGAAAATTGTGGTAATCGTATTTTATAGAAGAAGAAATTGAGGCTCAAAAACATGACTCCATGACGCAACCCTGTCAGACAATCCTGAGCTGAACCAGGTAAGACGTGTCCATCTGTAGGGCTCCTTTGTCCAACGGAACTTCAAGCACTTATCACTGCTTTATTTCCCCTGGTTTAAAAACCAGGAGAAATTGAACCCTGAGGAATTGAGCTTCATGCTGTTGTCCAAGCGGCAGCAGAGAGAGCCAATCAAATCCCGACGCTTAGGTCCTGGCCCTGCATCTGAATCCCCAGTCGCTAATTCTTCCCCATAATGAGAGTCACCTTCCCTTTGATTAAAATTCCCTTACAAATGTAGACATTCCACTTTTACTAATAATTACTTGGAGAAGATTTTAGGCAATCAGCACTACATAAATATCCCGACATCCTCGAAGACCATAACAGTAGCAGTGCTTTCTCTGCCTCTAATTTATTATTTATATACTGCCGCAAATAATCATAGCTCTTTGTGGCAATTAAGATGGCCCTTCCACTCTCCTCTTGTGTAATGAGGCTAGAGACGAGCATTACTGCTTCGATCACAATTACTATTAATTGGAGAACTCTCCCTTCTCTATAAAATATGTACTACTCGAAAGTGCGATAAACCGCCCAAGGAATATGAGCTACATGTCGAGAAATGTATTGTGAGGGCTGCGGATTTAACAAGTCCTTTACCCTGCAATTATCGATGGGGGGGATTCTCCTAATGGGGCAGAGGATGACATGCTCCCATCAGCGGGAACCCTGGCCCTAAGCTGAAGTGACTCTCCCACGATAAAACGAACCACAGGCCAATAGGAAATGACCCGACATGCTACAGCGGTGTTTTGTTTTGTTTTTAATTCAGTCAGAGAATTAGCAGGGATTCCTTGGCTCATGATATCCCTGTGCCTAGTTCAGAAGAACCAAACTTTACATCAATGCATCATTTATTCATTAAGAAAAGGAAGTCAAGTACCAGCTGTACGCCAGACATTATTCTCATAATGGTACCTTGGTCTCCCTGGGATACCAAGGTGAGTATGGCAGAATCCCAGCCTTTTAGAAGCTAACCATCTTGTGAGGGCAGGGCCAGATCAACTGGCCTTTGAATTAGAGTGACAGGAGCCAATCCAGAGAGGGGAAGGACTGCCAGCCCTGGATGCAAAAATAAAAAGGAGCCGCCATCTGCCTAAAGAGGTGAAATCTTAAACTTCTGCAAGGAAGGCAGGACTTGTTCGGAGGGAAACTATCAAGGAGGAGAATACAGGTTGAGGAAATGGCATTTTCAAAAGCATGGAACTGGGGTATTGAAGCATATTTAGAATTGTCTGAGAGAGCACGGATGGGTGGTGGAGATTGGTATGTGTGCTGAAACTGTGGTTTAACAAGCCCTAACCAGAAGGATTTACTTCTCTCTCATTTTTAGGCATTACAAGAGCCTCCATTCTGCATAGCATGCAATTAACAAGCTGGCATCCATGTCGGAATTTTCAGAACGGTTCTGTGTGAGGGAGGGTCGCCATCCTTCCTATGGCCAATAGCCTGGGCTCCTGAGTGGAAAAACCCATAACACAACTTTACCTCCTAAAAACTCATGACTTGGTTACCATTAGAGGCAGGAACGCAACTGAGATGGTCACAGACCAAGGCTATGCCTAAGCAGTCCTAAGGCTTTGGATGCATATAGACTTGGGTTCAAATTTTAACTTCATCACTTAAACCTGAACATGGGCAAATTATTTCATCTCTCTAAGACTCAGTTTTCCTGGCTGGGAAATGGAGAGAACGGCAATGATATCATCGTCACTTTGTGAAGGTGTGATAAGCCTTTGAAAATCCCACCAGCATGTCTGCCTAAGATTGCAGATGTTTCTACTAGGGGTCTTTAAACAAGTTTTCTCCAGAGGAGGGGTTCTCACCTTGGCTGCCCATTAGAATCACCTGAGGGGCACAAAAATACATTTGCCTCGGTGCCACCCCAAAAGCTGTGACTTATTAGTCCCGGGTACAGTACACAGTGCCCAGTCAAAGGTGAAAAGCACAGGTTTAGTGAGAGCATTAACTATTTCAAGTGAAATCTTACTCTCTTCCTCCCTAAAAATTCCCCACCCACCGCCTACTTTTTATTAGGATGGGTTTCTTCTAAATATATCGTTATAATATCTTCCTTTTCTGGGTATAATAAGCAATTGACAGTTCCTTAAAATATAATCTATGATATGTCCCTAAGTCCTAAAAGTATAGCAAAGACAACCTGTGCTCTATGGAGAACAACAAAATGGAAACCTTAATCCACGGGCAATTTTTATATTCTCCATTTTAAGGAAAAGTGATGTCTAACTACAAAGGAAGTTCATGGGTACGTGCATATCCAGTGGTGATCAAACTTAAGACTGTGAATAACCAGAGAGAGAGGCTCGTCCTGATCACCAAACATGTTAGCTTTTTTGGCAAAGTAAGAGGAGTGTAATAATAAAACTGACTAAGTGCCAGGCATTGTCCTAAGTATTTTCTAAATGGATGGATGCTACCATTGGCCATTACATATCTCATTCAGTTTAACCCTTTCCTGGGATCCAGGAGATAGCTATCATTATCCCATTTTATATATGAACAAACTGAGCTTCTGAATGATTAGGGAACTTGTCCAGGAACCTATAGTTAAACAGTGTACATTTAAATCCAAGACTTCTTACTCCTGAGTCCAAGCCCATATCACTGTATGGCATTTAATTACATTTTATTCAAGCTGCAAGGGCGTGAGGAGGAGATGGGTCTCAGAGTGTTTAGGAATGGCAAGAGACTCTTTCCTACTAAAGCCACATTCTTAGCTCCTGGGGATTAGGCCTTCAACTTATCTTTGAGGGGATACAACTCAGTCCGTAACAGTTGCCCACCCCATGTTATGGCTATGCCACCTGGAACAGGTGGCCTCCGTGGTCACTGTGGCAAGTGAAGAGAAGTTATGGCAGAGGTTTTGAAGAGCCAGGCCTCGTAACAGGCCATTATCACCAACTTAAGTCTCAGCAAGGCTGGGAAATGGTCTCCCTGTGTGCACAGGAAGAACAAAGGCAAAGCGAATACATAGCATTTTGTACCCCCTGAATCTCCAACTTTTATATCTTAGGGCCTCTGGTCTCTCTGTCAAAAGCCAAACCAGACCAAGCCAAGCAAACCCAAACAGAGCCCAGTGCTCCCACATGGGCAGAAGCAAGAGTCCCACTTTTCTTAAGATTGGCATCCACAGGTCGAGTGTGAGTTTAAAAACAGAAGATGATCATGGTGGTGGAGAAGGACTTTTTTTGGTATGAATTCTTAGGAATGATTCCGAATACCTGTGGGCCACTGCTGCTAAGCACAACCACTGAGACCTACACCTCTCATCTGACTCCAGTATCAACATTTTTAAATGAGGAGAAAAAAGATTAGAAGGAAATCTGGTGACATCTGTGTAATATAACTATAATTAAAAAAAAAAAAAATACCTTCTTTATATATTCTGGGTGTTTTACTTCCAAATTTTCTGTAAAGATTCCAAAAAATCAATAACTATCACTCCACTGCAGCATGCAATTTCCCAAACCTGATATGAGGTTGGTAGATTTATGAAGACTTAAATCTCATTTCTGGTCCTCTGCTCTCTTAATTTATCCTCCATTTGGGGTTCATTTCACAACATTCTGGGGCCATCAAAGTTTACAAGCTGAAACTCTGATTGGGTGTTTCTGTCTACCACATTTAGGCTTCTGGCCCTACTTAACATCCCTTATAGTCCTCCATGGTGAAACAATAAGGCTTTTCACAGTTCAAACCCAAACATTCAGAAACTGCTTTTGGCTTGCTTGCTGCTTTAAGAGAGAGTGTACATTTTTAATTCCGATAGAGACTTTTGAAAAATATGAAGCTTTTATTAGGACTCAAACTAAATGTCTCAAGTAGTTACAAGGGGTAGAAAACAAAGGTATATCATATATCCATTGACTAGTATTATTGACGGCATTGTCAGTAATCCTTAACTGGAAAGTCTGAATAAAGTAAAACAACATGAAATGAACTAAATAAAACAAAATAAATCCTGGGAATAGTTTACTTTCTGACAATGAAGAAAAAAGTGAAAGCCAGCCAGGTTTCTGTGCCCTGAACCATGGATGTGGGAACAGTGATGGGAACTCCGGAAAGCCTCCTTTTCTCTTTGAACTGTCAAATGTTTCTCTTTATAAGACAAACAGCAGCTTCTCCACCTTGTCAGCTGCCTCCGATGAATTCTCACCTTTAATAGGACTGAACAAGTAGCTCCACAGTCCCACCTCCAGCCTGGAGAATTCCTGTCTCAGGGGACACCTCCCATGGCCTGATAACATGAAATGCCCCTTGGCGCTACCCTGGGACCTGCATTTGAGTTGCCCCTGACAGTAAAATTTGCATGTATCACCCAGGCTGCTCCATCCACACCCATCTATGCCTCTGGGCCCTGGAGTCTGCAATGAGCTCCATGTAGCCTGGGTGTTACCTGGCTCGGCTCACAGCAGATCTTTCAAATAGCGTCTGCTCCTGGGGAGGTGATTGTTCCAAGTACCTGAGATTAAAAATGACAAGGTGCATTTAAATGTAAATTTACCATTGAAGAGCAAGTCTTCACTGGTGGAAATTTACCTCTGATAATCTGCAACTTCTCTCTGCAGCACTGCTTGGGCTAAGGCCAATATCCCCACCCACCTGATCAAATGCAGACTCTACTTAATATGTATTCTAGCTTCAAAGGGGATAAGGAGGCAAAGGAAGCCCAGGTGGGTGCCCCCAGCAATGGGGGGATGTGCTCACCATTTTATTGTTAATGACCCTTTTGGAATCCTGATACCTGTCTGGTCTACATCCACAGTGCACCCCAGCATAGGTTTACCTCTGTGCACACAAGCACACATAAGTGTGCACATGCTTACATTCTTCCTTCAGCACAGTAGGCTTGAGGAGTATGTATGAGCTCTGAATGGGGCTGCTTGGGCCTCTCTAAACTATGTGATCTTGGGCAAGTCATTCTACTCCATGAAATGAAAATAAAAATCATGCCTACTTTCTGGTTTTGCTCTGCGGTTTAAACAAGGACAGGAATGGAGAGTGATTAATACTCCAGAAGCATGTTAGCTGTTGTCGTCAAGGTCATCTGCGTACTTACAGATGACGAGCATCACTCGTGAGCAAGCAAGGGTCTGAGCTATTCATTCTGGTGCCCCTTCCTGCCTGGAAAGCTCATTCTTACGGTGACAGAGCTGATCGGAACTGCGAATTACCTCCAACAGACTGAGCGGCTGCCCAGGCAGGTGGAGTTGCTGAAGAATCAGAAGTCAAGCGTCTGTGTGTCCAGGACAAACACATGCAATTATCCAGGACTGCAACCACGATGAAAGAAGGGACTCAGCCTGAAAATGAAGTTACTGACTCTAAAGCTTCTAAGCAAACACCAAGTCCAGGAGGAAGAACCTTGCTGTTCAAACTTTATAAGGCCTCTTTATGTGCCAAGCATTAAAGCTACAGACATGAAAAGCCTTCCACCACCCTCCAGCAGCCACCCTCGAGCAGGTTACACTCTAGGGAAGAAAAACAGACCCGCAAACAGACCAAGAGTGTTGCCTGCTGTGAGTGCTGTCCAAGAGTTAAACACACAGTTAGGGGCACCCCCAAAATAGGGCATGTTGACCCAGGACAGGCAGGAGGCTGAGGAGGGTGCCCGAGCAGGGCTTCACCAGGAGCCGAGGGCTGAGGAGTGAGCTGGGGAAGGGTGTCCTTGGCACAGGGAACAGCATGTGCAGAGTCTGGGCGGAGCTGGCTAGGTGTGGCTGCAGCTCAGGGCTTGCACACAGGGGAGGCTCCATGTGAAACTGGGCAGGCAGACAAGGGAAAATCAAGTCCTTTTGCTGCTCATGGCTGGGGCAATCGGGTAGGACAAGCAAGACGCCCAAAAGGGAAAGTGACCTAAAGAATTCTCTCTGGCATCTTGATCACAGCCAGGGCCAAGGCCACAGGACCTTCAAGGCTCAGCTCTTCCCAGACACGTTCCCTGACTGCACCCTACCCTGACCTTCTTGCACATTCACGTCTGCAGGCCTTGACCCAGTTGTGGAACATGTGAATGACAGGCCCATTGCACTCTCCAGGAAATGCCATTCGAGCTCCAGAAGGATGCAATGAATGGAAAGAACCAGGTTATTTTGTGGGGGGGCGTGGGGGGTGTGAGAGCGACGTAGTTCATTTGCTCATTGCCTTTTCATGATTAAAGGCCTTCCAAAGTACATCTCAACCCAGAGGTGTCGGGTGCCTCTGCAGTGTCAGGAGTGATCCAACCTTTCCTTCCCCAAAGGGCAGCCATTGGCCTCATCCGGAGAGAACAGAGCCTGCTCCAGGGCAGCTGAGTGGGAGCCCAGGAGGCTGCTTTCCTCCCACCTCGAGGCAGGAGAACAAGCCTTCTCCTACAATTGTGTCCTTCACAATTGTAAATTCAAATAAAACCAGTTACATAACAGGGCGTTTGTGATGCCCCATTGTTCCCACCAGCCTTTCCGCCTTTGTTCCAGGCTCTGCTGCACCAGACATTGAATGTGACACCCATGCAGGGACCGCCCTGCTCTCTGCATTCTTTTTCCTTGCCCTTCAGCAGGGCCTGCTGGAATGGATCTTTGCATCCACTGGCTATTTACAAATATTCCGGTTTCCTCCTCCACAGCCTACCACGAGATTCCCTAACTTGCTAAAATGGAAGAACAGGGAGATGGGGGAAGAAAGGTAGAAAACAGCAATTGCCAGATGCCTCTGCAATTAACAGATAGTGGGGGGTGGAGGGGCGGGGGGAGCAAGGAGCAGAATTGCCAGAATTGGTTGTCAAATTGCAGGAGAAACTCCAGTCATTGTCTGGGTGAGGATGAAGGCCTCCCTCTTTCTATATGGCAGATTTTAGGATGTCAGGCTCCCCCCAGTTCTAAAGAAAAGATCCAGATGCCTTTATGTGCCAGGGTTCTATTTTACCCTAAAGAATTTTGCTTAGTATATTTTTCTTAGGGACAACAATTGTTTTCTTTTAACATATATTTTCTCTGAAGAAGCATAATAAAATTAAAAAATATATATATATATATATCATGCCGTGCGTAGCTAAATGGCCTTTAAAATGTTTAAAAAGGAGCCATACACACTCAATATAGGAGCCTAGTCACAGATTTCTACCTTTGGGAGCTCTGACACAAGGCTTTAAGGGAACCGTTGGCATTAACACAGAATTGTTGAAGTCTGGATTTTTCTATCCGAGGCGACTGGCTGAAACGTCTTGATGGGACCTCCAGTCCTCCTACTCAGCTGACCCTCTGTGAAAGACCGCTTTCCAAGTCAGAAGTCTGCACGGTCACATTGGCACAAGTGCATCCCAGACCGAGTCACAGGCTCTGTGGGTCTCCGCATGGAGCCTGCCTTTGGGTTATTCGACTTTCCTTCTGGGTCTGGCCCTGCGCCCCAGGGTGTGGTGAGGGAATCACCCATCAGGCTCGGTGCTGGGAGTACATGATGATCCGACCTTAGCACAAAAGGAGGCCTGTTTCAAAACCTGAGAGCCCTGTCAATGGTGATGATGCCTTATCTTTTCACTCGGCTTATTCACACATTAACCCACCCAGGTAAAGATCGTGTGTGCAGGTAAACCTTAGTAAGTGACCACTGTGTTCTCAGCAGTGACTCAAATGCTTTATGAGTGTTGTATCATTTAGTCCTCTCAACAACCCTATTATTATCTCAATTTTATGGATGAAGAAACTGAGGCCCAGAGAGATTGATAAAAAGCTCAAGGCCAAGTCAACTGCTAAGTTAAGACTTCCCTTTGACTCTGGGAAGCATGATGCCAGTGGCCGTGGCTGAAAGCAGACTCTACGCCCCATTCATTCTTCAGTTCAGGAAACACATTTTGGTCATGTCTCATGTTTGCTGCCTTGAGAAAAAAGTAAAACAATGTCCTTGAATTTCACAGCCTGAAAAGGCAAGAAACCCAAGGGTATGAGTATACGGAACTGTGTACTCTAACAAATAAGCCCTTTGCTTATTAAATCTGAAATCCCTTTCTTCAATGGGGAAACCGAGGCTCAGCCAGAGCTCCCAGGTAGATAGAGGCCGGGATTCACTCCCAAGCACTCTTGCTCAGCCTGGGGAGTGTCTAGCCCCACTTTTCTTCCCATGCTCTGGCATTTAAACCACCTGCTTTTCTGATGGGGATCAGATGATTTATTTCTTCCACCCACCCTGGGCAGACAGCTTACATTTTCCCCTCTCTTCTACACTCACCTGGTTTTTAGGCTTTGTGAATCTTCCCAGATGCTAATTCCTACACAAATGTCCTGGGGACCTGCTTAAAACGAAGATTCTAATTCAGTAGGTCTTGGGTGGGGCCCGAGATGGCACGTTTCTAACAAGCTCCTAAGGATGCTCAGCCACGGACCACATTTTGAGTAGTGGACTCTGGTGAAGACAGAGACCATGGCTGTTTATCACCACAGCCCCAGGCCTGCTGGTGCAGGTGGTAGGCACTTAACAAATACGTAGTGAACAGATGGGTGAAAGCCTGAAGAATATGCCTTTTCCCCAACTGGACCTTCAGTAGGGTCACTTTTTTATTATTATTATTATTATTATTTTTATTTTACCGGGAGGTCCCGGGGATCGAACCCAGGTCCCTCCATATGGCAGACAGACGCCCAACCATTTGAGCCACATCCGCCCCCTAGTAGGGTCACTTTTAAATGAATGACTGATGTAGTCCTTGAAGTCAAAGAGAGTTTGATTCACATCACATTTCCACACAATAGCTGTGTGGCGTTAAACAAGTTGCAGCTCTGAGTCTCAATTTTCTCTTCTATAAAATGGGTGTAATATTACTGTACCTTGCCTATGGGTCATTTTAAACAGTGATAGAAAATGAGATCCCTTCTCTTCTTCCTCAATTCATTCTTTCTTTAAGTTCTTACAAAACCTTTGTGACTATTTCTCCCTGACATTTTTAGTAATTAAAGTTCCTTTTTTAAAAAGTGGATTATAACTTGGTTCAGCATCCAGCCTGCACAGGAAAGCAGAGAATAAGAGCTCAAAGCATGAGATGGAATTTGCTGCTCATTCTCGTCAGAAAACTTGTTTGCTTCCCTTCTCCTTCAGCCTCTCTCTCCTGGAACAAAGCTATCTTCTTACGTCTTTATTTTCTCTCTCTCTGATTCTCAGTCTTATTTTCCCTTTTGACCCCTGATTTATCACTTTTAGGTTTGATATCTGATGATACAAATCGATGACTGCATGATGAGGTTGTCTCTTTACTACATAGATCAGGGCTTTTAATGGGGCCTGTGGATCATCAGCAGCCAAGTCCTGTTGACTTTGAAATCTCTGATACAGATTCAGGTTTGGCAAGATGAGGTCTACTACCCAAACCAAGACATCCTGCTGGTGTGGGGTACAAAAGGAGGTAATAGTAATAATCCCGCATCATGCCCCTTGTCAAACGTTCTTCTTCTATAATAGACCCATGGCTGACCAAGGTGCAGATCCATTTGAAAAAGCCCATTTGTAAGTTCTCTGTCCTCCCTGCTGGAGTGGGATCTTGCTCCGTGGACCTAGAGGATGGCACGGCTACTCCTAGCCATTGTTTTTTGAGGTTTTTGTGTTTTTTTTTCTAGAACACTCCATGGCAAAACTATTTCTTTTGTTGCCACTGTAACGGAGACCGATCAACAAGGCACCTCTGCTGCTGGGTCAGGCGCGTGTTGCTGCTGCACAAGAAGGTAGAGAAGTTCCCATCTTCACTGCTCCTGATCTCAGTGCTGGAGCGAGAACTCAGACCTGCTACCTTGGCAACAGGATGCCGCCACCACCGCTGCCACCAGCTAGGAGGGGGTGGAGGGTAGGTAGAAAGCACCTTCAGCCCCGAGTCCTGAGGAATCCCCTCCCTTCTCTTCTCACCAAGCCTAGCAATACCTGCTAAAGAAAATTTTGTACTTGGTGCCCCCCAGGGCCAAGCAGCAGTAAATTGCCAAATAAAATTATGCTATAACGGTTCACTTCTCAAGCTCTGGGGTATTTATTCTTCTCACTGGTCCCTCTGCCATATAAGTCGATGCATTTTATGAGAAAGCCTCTTGTTCTGAGCAGCCGGGCACCTTGTGGTCCTCAGAGTGGGTCAGCACCGCCTGGGAACGTCTCAGGAATGCAGATTCCCGGGCCCCATTCCAGTGCTACTGAACCAGAATGTGCATTTTCACAAGGTCCTCCGCATGACTCATGGGCATATTAAAGTTTAACAAACTCTGACTAGAGACGATCAAACTTTTTCCTGTCTAAACATTAGAACTCTGATTTTAAATGGAACTGGAGGTAGAAAAAGCCCTGCTCCATGAAAACAGCAAAAGGCCAGCCGGCTGGCGTGGGTGGGGGCATCCCGTCTGCTCAGTGTGACCTTTACAAACTGGCGCTTCCCTGGGGAGCACCTGGGGCTCCGCGGGCCTGGGTTTGAAAAGCCCTGCTCTCGCTTACAGCTGAGAAGGCGCTCCCGGGCCACACAGCACATCAGGGGCTCAGCCTCTCCCGGCACCAGGTGCCCCGACACCTGAGTGAGCACCTCTTATGGGCCAATTATAGGGATAGGCTTAATTCAGGCAACGAGGAGACAGCCCCCGCCGACTCCGCTGACCCTAAACAGCTTTCTGACCAGTCTGGATCCACACCACCTTCCCTGTGGTTTGCAGCCGAGACTTTCTGCGTGTTTGTAATGCATTAAGGCAGGGAGTGTCGCCGACTGTGGAAATTTTTGTCGATTATTACTGGAAACAGGTAGCTCATCCCTCAATCCCCTCTCATGCCCAGGTTCAATAGTACCACCATTAAGATGAAAGCAGCACCTGGCATGCCATCACCATTGCCCACTGGTCCACCTGGTGGGAGGGGGGGGGCGGGGGCGAGCACCTGTTACCTCCTCAGTTCCGTTTTAATGACCCATTAGCCATTCACAGTGTGAGGCCAATGCCAGGAGTGGTAGGAGGAATGGGCTAGGCAAGGACCTGAGGGGGGACAGAAATTAGGGTGAAGGATCAGGCTATCTTCTAGGAGGTCAGGGGTCAGCTGTTGGGCCACAAGGTATAAAATGGAGGACAAGAACTTCATTTGCAATGATGGGGTACACTGGCTGAATGAGCCGCCCATTCCATCCGCCACTTTTCTTTTCAACTTCCAAACCCACCTAGGCAGTCTTCTGGAGGCTGACCTTGGCTTTGGCATGCAAATCCTGTAGGTAAGAAATGAGTGAAATGTGCCCTTAGCTCTCCAGTCCCAGCCTAAAGCCTTTGCTAAGTGAGTACGCTCTTTATTTTGTATGTCCATCAATAGGACGATAGATAATTTGAGTTTTCCTGAAATAACTGTTAAGTATCTTAATTTCTCTCATTTCCAGATGTACTTTGAAAGCTTTTTTTTTTTTCTTTCTTTTGGGATTTTTGTTTTTGTTCCCTGGATTTCCCGAAGACTGGGAGAAAACAAGAAAAAGAAATTCCACTTCCCAGACAAAAGTCTAAAGTTTCCACCAACACAGATGGTCTGACTTAAGGAAAGTTTTTATAGCCGTCTCCTTAAAAAAAAAAAATACATATTTAAGTTTTCCCCATATGGAGCAAAAATAAAGAGGAAAATAGTTGGAAAAAAATAGACCGAGATATCAAGTAAGGAGGCTGTTCAAGTACAGAAAATATTGAAATAATCATGGTTCATGCGAGTCTACGGAGAGAGCCTCTGGCACAGGGAGAGTGTAAAGTGAGAGCTGGGCAGGCCCCAGCGTGATTTGACACACACTTCTGTTCACCAAGAGCCGGCGCACTGAGTTAAAAATGATGGCCATCGTCTTTGGGGAGCTCTCTCTCTTACTCTGTCACAGAAGATCTGTAACAGCCACATTGAGGTTGACTTTCAAATAGCCAAGAAGAAAAGGCTCCCTTTTCTCTTCAGATCTAACCAGATGGATGGATCTCTGACAAGCTCCCTGACCACAGAGCTCCACCCTCTCTAGTCAGGAACGTGGTGTTCCAATGGCTTGGGGTTTGGGGTTGGGCCTGGCTGAACTCCACCCACCTCCGACTGCCTTTCCTCCTCCTCTGGCAATCTGCGGACTTTCCTCAGCCCCAATGCACCAGTTTTGGCCCTTCTGTGATTCTTAACTGGTGGTTATGCAGTTGTGATTGAGGCAGGAATCAGATCCTTACTCTATAATCAGAGCAGGCTTGTTGTCATTTGGGGTCAAATCAGTTAACAGGGGGTTCAGCATGTTGATTCAATGCCAGGGGGAAATTTTATCATTCTGGGCTTTGGTTTAGACATTTAGTCTTCCCTGATTTCTTTCTCCTTCATCTTAGGTTTTACCCAAAGCTCTGCAGGGCTCTGGAGTAAAGCAGACCTATATTTGAACCCAACATCTACCAGTAGTAGATGGAGAACTTTGGGCAAGTTGCCTATGCTCTCTGAGCCAAGGTATCCTCATTTCTGTAAAAACAAAAGTTTTCAAAATATCCACCTCATAGAGTAGTTTTAAAAAATGAATGAAACAATGTCCTTGTCTATCTGGAGAGGAGTAAAATCCCTTCTCTGGACACAGGCAGTCCATCACTTAGTTTTATTTTGTTTTGTTTTTTCCCATTCTTTGAGTTATTTTTGGAAAGAGTGAGAAATAGCCCAAATTCAGTGAGCTTCATTTATCCATGAAATAAGTCATTTTTGGCACACATCAGACACATTCAGACTGGAATGCTTGCATACCAGAAAATAAGGTATGCATTTTGCACTCCAAAAATGGTAACCATGTTCAGGGCCAAATCAGCTTGGATGTAGCCAAGCAAGACACATCCGGTACCCCCCCACACACTTACATTCCAACACACATGTGTTGTCCATTTCCTAAAAAGATCATGCTTACTTCCTGCCTCAGGGCCTTTGCATGTGCCATTTCTTTTTGCCTAGAATCTTCCTCATTCAGTCAACAAATATTTGTACTTTTCCAGGGAATATGTTGGTGAATAAGAGACCTGACCTCCTGGGGCTTCTATTCTATGTATGTATGGGTGCAGGGGTGGTTGTATGAAGACTGAAAACAAACAAACAATCCAATAAAGGGATAATTTGGAGTGATAGGTACTATGAAACTAAACAGGTCGTAGGCAAGAGAGTGACTGGATAGGAGTGTCAATGGGGTTCTCTTTAAATGAGAATGCTTTGAACTGAGGTCTAAATGCTGCAGGTCATGTAAATATTTGGGGGACAGTCATTCCAGACAGAAGGAATTGCAAAAGCACAAGCCATATGTGGTAGCTCATTTCCAAGATGGCTGCAAATGATTTCTGCTCTCACTGTACGGCCATGTCTTTCTCCCATCAAGGGGTGTAATCTGTATTTGAATCTGGGATGGCTTTTGCAACTTTTTTGACCATCAGAATGGAGCAGAGGTGACTTTCTGGGATTACTGAGGTTAGGTGATAAATGTCTTGTAACTTTTGCCTGGGTCTTTTGGAACTCTCTCTCTTGGGTTGCTCCCCTCTTGGAGCTCAACCACCATGTTTTAGGAAGCCCAAGCCTCATGGAGAGGCCATGTGTTAGCTGAGCTCTCAATCAACAGCCAGCACCTTCTGCCAGTTTTGTGAGGGAGCCATCTTGCATGTCCAACCCAGTCAAAGCTTCAAGTATTTGCAATCACAGTTGACATCTGACTGTATCCGTGTGAGAGGCCCCAAGCAAGAAGCACCCAGTTGCGGCCATTCACCCACAGAACTGGCAGAGGCTATCATAAACTGTTGTCTGCAGTCTCTCAGTTTTGGGGTGAGTTTGTTACACAGCAGGAGAGACCTAGAGCACCTCGTGACTCTTCTGTGTCTACATCCAGCCCATTTATCCTTGTACATCACTCCCTCAGGGGGACCTTCCTGGCAACCCATAGCCCAGATGCTCAGGCACTCTATCTTATGCTCTCATAGGAACTTGTACTTTTCCTTCATTGCACATATAATAATTTATAATTTTTATTAATTTTTATGATTATTTGATGATTGTCTCCATCATTAGAGTCTATAGTCCATGATAAAAATGTTGTGTGATTTGCTCACCACGGTATCCCCAGCACTGAACACAGGGCCTGGTACATGGTAAACACTCAACAGATGTGCTGAAGCAATGAATGAATGAATGAATGAATGAATGGGACAGTTTCAGAGTAGGAATCTGGTTGCCAAAGTCAGTAGGTACTGATACCAGACATTATCCCCAAGCACTGACTCTAGTGACCATAGGAGACTACAGCTTTTAACAGAGAAGACTTGCAACTTAAAATATCCAAGACATATGATGCTCAAAATAACTGGTTAAAGATGGTTCTGTGAAGTCTCAGAGGACCAGGAGTCTCTAACTCCCAGGCTGGCTGTATACCCTAAAGAAATATAAGCCGCCTCCTTCCTGTTCTCAAGCTAACTCCCAGAGGAGTCTGCAAATCCAGCCTCCTTTAAATATTCCCACCATTTACCCCCCATGCAAAAACACCTCCACAGCCTCTAAAACATGGCGTAGAAGATTCATCCTGGCTTACCGTCATCCCACTTTAGACATCACTATTGGGATGCCTCTCTGTTTTCAACCTGCTTGCTGCCTTTGCATAATAAAAATAAGTTGCTGTCTTGCTACCAGGTATTATGAGCTGATTATTTATCAGGTACTATGCCAGGTGCCTTGTGCTCATTAAGTCCTAGAATACTCTCAGAAGCCTAAGAGGTTCAGAGTATCTCCCAATCACAGATGAGTAAACTAAGGCACAAAGAGGTTAAGGAATTTACTCAAAGCCATTGTGCTAATAAGCAACAAGCCATGTCTTAAAAATAAAACCAACACAAAGGATCCGAGTGTCACCAAACTTGGGTTCTTATCCATTCTGTTTCCACGTGTCAGAGAAGAGCTTGTGCCCTTCTCCTTCCTTTGGGCCATCTTGTCCTAGAAGCCTGGCTTTCAACTATTCTACTTGACCCTGACGTGGACACAACCACAGAGTACTGCTCACGGTGATAACCTCCCCAGGCTTAAGCCCGGGGAGCCTCTGGGTAGGGCCCCTGTGCAGGGGGAAGGAGATGGGCCAGCAGCCATCCGTAGGGCTGGAAGAGCAGGTCCCCAGGCAGCATTCTCAGGCCCCAGGAGACAACGTAGCGGCTGAGCATGTCGTCAAGCTGGCAGCTAGCCAAGGAGCCCAGGCTCAGGAGACTCCCAGCCAAAGTGAAACATCAGGTGCAACAGGGCTCTCTTCTGGGTGGGCCAGATTGGAAACTCAAAGCTGATAAACGTGTCTGGGAATTTGAAGGACTGACTCAGAAATCCCCGCACCCTTGGCTCTGCCATTATGTTAAGGCCTTGGATCCCCCAAGCGAGCTGACTGTAATCTTTGTGCTTCCCTGACTCTGCCCCGCATCCCCCATCCCCGCCCTGTGTGATAGCTGCCTCCTCGAGTGTGAATCACAAACCACAAAAACTGCAACAAGGCCAGCCTCCTGCCGATTTCTGGGAACATCAACAATACTAAAGTAAATACGACTTACTGAAGGCTTAAGCAAAGTGCTTAAAGGAAATCTATATTTTTTAAGTAAACAGTCTTCTGTTTACCAATGTGGTAGAGTCATTTTTAACTCCCGATGATCTGAAACCAGCTTGTCATGGAAGCCAAGAATATAACCCACAGCCATGAGATTATAAAGGAAAGAAAATGCAAAAAACAAACAAACAAACAAGCAAAAAAACCTCACACTTAAAGTCTCTTTCCCTCATTTTCTGTGTTGGAAGACAATAGTTTGTCGGGGGTAGTTTTTCTAGTTGATTAGGCATTAAAACAGAGCATTTTTTAAAAGTAGTTCTGAAAGAGCCCTTTGAAGGGCAAAAAGGTGTCTGTGGCGAGAGTGGAGGTTAGAGAAGTTTAAACTCAGACATCACGCAAACCATGGAAAAATTTCCTAACGTCCTTCTGTCTCCTTTTGTCTCAGAGCTGAGCAGTGGCCCTAGGTGGTCATCTACGTGGATAGAAGATGTTAGGCAACTTGAAAAGTCCTTATTGTTGCTAAGCACAAAGATTTGGGGTTTGTGTTATCTAGGCTATAATGAGAACCTGCCAGGGAAAAATTCAGACATACAAATCTTTGTGTAAACTACCTTAAGAGCGTTAAGCTGACAAAAACCAGAGCAAAGTCTGAAATTTTGTCCTCAGAGTACCCATAATTGAGGCTCTGGCTCTTCCCAAACCGTAACAGGATTCCAGCAGAGTTTGGGTTTTCCACGTCTACATGCCATGTTCAGGCCAGAAAAGTCTTGCTTTGTCCTGTGTCCTCCTTGGTCTAATATTAGCAGGCCTTTTCAATGCTCCTAAGCATCTGGGAAAGTTCAGGTGATGGAGGTAGGTGGTGATGAAGGCCACTGGGCAATGGTGGGGAGTTCAACAGAGGTGATGAGAAGAGTCCTTATCGTATCACCTTCCTCATCACCGTGGGTATCTCCTGTTCTTGTGTCTCCAGAATCCATTCTCCTTCTTCTGCTGAGAGCCTAGGCCAATCACACTTTCCTTTTCATTGGCTTAAACCTGATGTAGAGCCACTGAAGGTCAGGAACAATTGGAACCAATTCACTTCCAATGTTTTTGTGCCAAAGAGCCTGGTCGTAGATTCCTTGCCACTGCTCTTTCCACATCTTGGTATTCCAACTCTTCCCTATAACTTGTGAGCTGCCCAGAGCCTTTCAACATATCCCCTGTTTCATGCTTAAGTTCCTCAGAGTCAGATTCTGTAGGTTGCCATCAACGACCCCTACCTAAATACCCCCAATCTTGCACACATTGTTCTAGCACTTGGGGATTCAATGGTGAGCCAAACCACCCACTCCTGATACTTTGAATAAGACCAAAGTTTATCCATTCATTCTTTAATAAACATTTTATTGGGAGTCCCTACTATGCATATGTTGCTGGGACACAGCTGGAAACAAGTTGACACAGCCCCTTCCTTTACAGATCTTATTGTCTATTGGGGAGGAAAGACATTATACAAATAATTACTATTTGTATGTGCTCAGTGTGTGATTGGAGCACATCTAAAGAGTACTGGCCTTTTCTCAGGACCTGGAAATACCCTGGCTTGGATGGTTTGGATAGTCTATGGGATAGTAGATAAGTAGCCATCTTTCTTGTTGAGCCCAATAAAATTAGTGCTAAAATAGCAACGCATGTAGAAACATGGAAAAAGGGGTAACTAATGTTGATTGCTCACCTTCCCCCCGCCCCCCACCACCACCCCTCCTCCATTCGGAAAGCCAACCTGTGGTAGAATGATCCAAAGATATTTGAGCTTAACTAGCAGAGCCAGCCTGTCTGACACCAGAGACGGAGTGGGGTGGGATGGGGGTACACCTTTGTAGTTCACAGGTACAAGTCTTCCACAGACTAGGTGAATGGGCCTGCTTGAAATTTAACTCTTATCCAGGCCCCATAAAGTCTGGTGTGCCCTAACTAGGGAAGAGAAATTAAGCAAATTAAAAAAAAAACACAAAAACCAAAGAAAGGTTACTAACTTTTAGTACTGTGCCAATAAGGTGCTGATTTTTCCCATTCACATTATCTCTTTTAATTCTCACAATAACCATACAAGGTAAGTAATTTCAATTACCCTCTCCCCATTATTTTTAGCAGATATAGCAGACTCAGATAGTTTAGAAGAATTTCCAGTGTCACCAGATGTTAATATTTATTTGACTCCAAGACCCTTGCTTATATCACTATACCCCAGCCCCTCCCAGTTAATTACCACATGTTACACTGGAAGTAAATGATCCTGAGCAGGAAAATTATCCATCCAGCTCAACTAAACTTAAACTGGCCTCCTAGGTAAAAGTCCAAATTTCAAAGCACAGGTCAGTTCCCAGAGGGCCCTGCAGCCTAGATCTTGGATCATACCTGACTGGGACTAAAAAAAGAAGATGGAAAAAAGGGAGGGAAGGAGGGAGGAGGGAGGGAGGAAGGGAGGGAGGGAGGGAGGGAGGGAGGAAGGAAGGAAGGAAGGGAGGGAGGGAGGGAGGGAGGGAGGGAGGGAGGAAGAGGAAAAGCAGAAAACAGCAAGCCTACTTCACCAACAGCAGCCCCGTGCCCTCCAGGCAGGAGTGCACTCCCTGCCTCCTGGCCTTTCGCATAAGGCTGTCCCTTCTGAGGTTACATCCCTCCTCACTGTGGCCTCAAGGAACCCAAGAAACACACTCACTGCCTCTTTGGTTAGTTTATAAACAGTGCTTGGAAACCACGAGTCATTATCACTCTTCTGGCCAGCCAGTCAGACTTTCCATGCCCTTGTGTGTGATGCCCTTAATCTTCCTAACGACAGCAGCAGCCTTCCCCTAAACCAAGCAGAACTGTTTATTTTGGCCATAATCAGGGCAGAGCTTAAGTCTTAGCCTGTCCTCTCCAAGAGCCCCACAGGCTTCAGAGTTATGATCCAAACAGTCATCTCACCAACCACTCCTCCACCCATACACCTACATTTATTCAATCACTTACTGTCCATTCCATCCATTTGTTTATTCTCACGTACATCCACTTACCCCTTGATCCTCCCAAGCTTTCATGGAGGCAACTATCCACCCAGATATTCACCTCTCTATTCATCTATTCATCCATTCATTCATTTACTGATGCAGGCACTCACTCATTTATTCCATTTCAATCTTTCATTTACTTATCGACTCATCCATTTTTGCACCCACTGACCCAGTTACCAACCAGTAATTTATTCCTTCATCTGTGCATGAATGCACCCATCCATTTATCACCTCCTCAATCACCCATCGTTTTGCTTTCTTACTCAATCACCTCAATCACCTATTTACTCAATCTATAATCACCTATTATGAGCCAGGCTATGGTTGCTATTGGAGAAGCATGGCTGAACAATTTGGTTACCCGTTCCTCCATCTATCCACCACTCTCCCATCGATGAGCATCTCTCCACATGTATTATTTGCCTTTCCACCCTATACAATTCCACCTCTGTGGGCACTGAACTGGGCACTGGGTGGGTCCCAGGGAGATTGTAAGAGAGCTACAGAGATGACTCTGAATCAAGTCCATGCAGAGAGTGCAGTGAAAGTGACAGTTCACAAGGGCTTGGCTGAGGAAGGAAAACCACACAAGAGACAAGGATCGAAGATGCAAGCTAGGCAGAAAATGGAAGAAAATCTGGAATAGGGATATATCACTATGGAGCCTAGAGAGATTGCTTCTGGTACCAGAATTAGTCATAAGGGATATCAGTAAATAGCTCTAAGCTTCCCTGAGGGTCAGAAGGAAGCTTAAAATGGTGCCTAGTTGATTAACATGTTTCTATTTACCCATCCATCAACTCATTCATTTATGCACACATCCATGTATTCAACCATGCATCCATCTACTTATTTATTGCTCGACAATTACAGTGGGGGCTCTTAACCAGTGTTCCATGGAAAGGCACAATTATCTAAATTTGATTCATCCTTGCATTCCTGGTATCTTCCATTGCTACTGACACATAGGAAGTGCAAATTAACTGTTTGCTAAACAAATTAATGAATGCTCTTAGTTATGACTAGATCAATCCAACCAGAAAGGTAGCATCTTGATCAGATAATGCGACTAGCTCAAGGGCTGGCATGATAAGTTCATTTTGATACAACTGCTCAATGGCAATGCACAGGATTCATTCATTCAATGTTTAAGAAATTACAATGACCCAAACCAGGCCACAGCCAGTCCAGGCACGTCTAGGCTGCTTGACAAAGTGAATCCCCCTCCCTCGCGTATTAACACGCCACTGGAAAGGGCGAAGGCCAGATTCATGCATTAGAAGCTAATCAGCAAGACCTCGGGATTCAGTGGATCCAATTATTTTTGTTTAACACCACTTGATGAGGTCACCACAGAGACTCTTAATCAGACTGACCAAGTCTGGGGTGAGCGCCTCCAGTAAACAGAACTGACTTATTCACATAACTAATGCCAGTTGCAGAGGGTCACTCTCTGAGCTGCCCAGCACAGTCAAGCTGTCTGGACACCTCAGACTGAAATCTTGTTTCTTATTTTATATATATATATATTTAGCCTTTTGAAACACTCATTTTTGAGATCCAGACACTCTGTAAATAAAAGTAGCATAGACACATGGAAAGACTATGCAGAGAAAGAGAGAAAAAGCCTTTACTTCACCAAGCTCCAGTGAAGATTCTATTTGATACTCTATAGGAAGAGCCTAGTCCAGCACCTGATATAAACATGCCCCCAATAAATGATAGCTCCTAATTTTCTGATTCTCTGAATAGTTGCTCTACCTGCCTGTTTCACTTTACTTGACTCCATTTATTACATATATGTGTGTGTGTGTGTGTGTGTATGTGTTCTTTTAAATGTCCCCGTGGAACTCTAGACTCTGCAAAGGACTTCCACGTGCATTGCTTCATTTGAGCTTCATAACATCATCAGCATTACTGTAATTCTCATCAAAATCAGAACCATTCCCATTCTGCAGTAAAGAACGCTGAGGCCCAAGTTGAATAAGGGACTTTTGAATAAGGGACGCATCAGGGCTTGAACCCATCATCTTCAGATTCCAAGCCCAGTACCGCTTGTATCAACACATTGTACATATCTGATACAACAGAACAAAGGGGACAGAAGAAGCAAAAAGGGACCTGAGTCCCCTGAGACCACTCCCCAGCTGGCATGCTTAGGCAACAAGCGTGTGGATTGCTGAGAAAGCCAAACATGTGCCGTGCACTGGCAGCTCTGCTTCTCTGCATGTGTGAGCAGCCTCTTTAAGCCCTCCTGTGACTTTCTGACTGGCATCCAACATATAAGATGATCCAACACATAGAGCCTGAAAAGCCATCCTATTTGCCTGGACTCCTGCAAGGAGCCTGTGTTTTATTTCACTATTTTCCTGGGTGTGCTTCTATTTTCCTATTTATTTAGTTGAACCACTAAATTATCTAATTAGTGACATATATCGTTGACACATGGGCCACTATGAATATTTACTGCACACTTGTTCACGCATTTATCTAAATAGGTGGCATGCCAGAGCTATGTAATAAGGAATAATGATTCTTTCGAAGAGTTACAGGAGATTATAGAAGGGGGAAAAAGTTTTGCACAGTGGGTTGCAGCTTCCAACCATATCTATCAATTCTCCCTGAGATAGAGCAATTGCATAGTAATGACAAAAAATTTATAGTAATGAATAAATCAATACTCAGCTCTGCAGCAGTTTCAGATGTTACTTTTATAGGACTTCCCATGTCTATTATATATCCCTTAGCACTGGGGCTGAGAGAGGTGAATGCCAGCAACCACCGGGAGAAAGGCAGCAGCTCAGGCTCCTGAGAACGGGGCCATCCATCACCATCCCCTCACAGGGAGATCCATTTATATCTCTGAGCCCTACAACTGAGCCGCTTACAGTGACCAACTACAAGTGATCCTTTTAAGAATGGAACTGTCACTTCCTGTTGATCAAAGAGGAAAGACCAAGAAAGGGGCGGGGGGGGGGACGGGTGGTTTGAGATGGGGCAGGAGGGAGGGAATGCTGGGGGAAAGGGAAGATAAAGAAATGCAGAGGAGGGTTTCAGTCCAAAATAGGGTCTTCAAGGACTTTATTCATGCAAAAAATAATTACCAAGTTTCTACTACACACCAGGCAAACTTCTAGGCGGGGGTCAGCAAGCTTTTTCTCTAAAGGACCAGATAGAAAATATTTTCAGCTTTGCAGGCTATACTCAACTCTGCCACTGTAACAAAAAACAGTTACAGACAATATGCAAACAAGTGGGCATGGCCTGTTCTAACAAAACTTTATTTACAAAACAGGTGGTGGGCCAGATTTGGATTGCCACAGCCAAGTCTGCAGGTACCTGCTATAGTGCCACATTTCCACTAGGTACCAGTGGAGGGTGGGATGATTTGGAAGGTGCACACAGTGTAAAGAACTGGGAATCATATAAGGAGCAGTGATTCCAATTATGAGTTTCTTAATCCTCTGAAAACACCGAGGAGCAAGTCTCTGTAGGAATTACCATCTCTCAAAGGTTTGCAAATCTCTTTTTTCAACAAAGAGAGAGGTCCCCAGATCATAGCCTTGGCAAGCAACAGTTTCTAGAGAGGTTCTTTAGCACTGGTTGGTTTTTGCTGCAATTCTATTTACTGAAAGTGATGCATATTTTCTGTTGACCATTTAAAAAGGCAGAAGAACCCTAGAGCAGGATTTCTTAACCTTGGACTATTGAAAACTTGAGCCAGATAATTCTTTGTTGTGAGTATGTCCTGTGCATTGCACACTTTTTAGCAGCATCCCTGATCTCTGCTGTAGCCTACCTTCCCACTCACCCCTTATTATTCCATAAAGAGTCAAACGTTGGATGCATGCCATTCATATGACTAACACACACTCACGCCAGCGTTCAGACATTCACGAAAGCCCCAAAATATCACAGGACCTACAAAGTACCGTAAAAATTTACAATGACCACAACTATTAATGACACAATAGTTCAAGGACACTCGCAGTTTGTGTTATAACTAAGAGAGGCTGCGAAGCTAGTATTTCCCACCGTGTTCTGAGTTCATCTCTCTTCTCACCTTCAAGAAGAAATTGACAATGTGAGCCATGAAATGTGAGATTATTGCACAGATTAATGTAAGTCTGTTTTCCTTTTTTTAAAAAAGAAACAAGCATGTCAATTTGCAACTGTGAGGACTTTGTTATTAATAACAGATTTCATGAGCAAACCTCAAAATTGCTCAGAAGAGACGTACTGCGTTTGAGTGAGATCCACTGGTCCACATAACTAAATTATCCAAGCTAAGAATTCATCCCCACCCTTTTTCATATTTTTTAATTAGCCATAGACTAAAAATAATGTCAATATTTTCTTGTTCTGTTTTCTTCCCCTTGGACAGTGGCCCTGTAGTGATTTTCCTCCAGCACACATCAGCTCTCAGTTTCCATAGGTAGACCCCAGACCTTTATATTAGTAGTAGCTGCACCACTTCCTATATCTAGAGTTCAAACATCAGACCTCCTGGACACAACCAGATTACATCCTCCTTAGGGCGTGCCCATCAGAGACTCCCAGGCCAGCCTCGCTCAGTGCCGCCCCTCTCTCCCGGCTTGGATTCCACGGTCCATCCCTATCATAACTTCCTCATCTGCACTTTGCTCCCTCTTCCCTCTGTCGCTGGTCTGGTAAACCTCATCCTGTTTAAATTCTCTTCTTGCTTTATGCCTGTATGTGAGCAACAGAATGTTGGCTGGAGCAAAAAAATCACACTGGTTCTTGCTGGCCTCACTTTAGGTTTAGGACCTCCTCTCTCCAGGGGTCCCTCAGCACCACCAGAAAAGACAACCATGGCTCCCCAGTCAGGCATTCCTCCTACTCACCCAGAGGACTGTTCACACCTTCATCCTTCTTCTCACACCACCAACACTCACGGTCAACAGATGACCTTGGTTCTTTTGCTCCTGAGAACACAGAAGCAATCATTGAGCATTTTCTCTTTTTTCCCTACCTATAGGTCTGCAAAGAGACTCAGCCTTCTCTCTTATTATGATGCTTAGAATAGCCCTGCTTCTATCTAAATCCATCCTCTCCTATCCATCCAAGGACTTTGCTCCTAAGGCTACTCCTCTCTCTCCCACCCCATCAACCTACTGAATCACTCCCACCAGCATTCAAACATGCCCATCTACAAAGAAACAAAGAAACCGGCCTTTGAATTCCCAACCCTTTCTTTGCCACCCTTTCAGCATACTTCAGTCAGAGATTTCCTCCCTAATACTCAACTAAAACAGCTTTTGCTAGACTTATCAACGATCTTCATCTTGGTCAATCCAATTTCCAAGTCTTAGTTGAATTCTCAGTGTCATTTGCCACTTTTGGTCATTCCTTCTTGAAACCCTTAGTTTACCTTTTTGGTCACCATACTAACCTGGCTTTCATCTCACACCACTCACAATTCAATTCTTTGGTATCCTTTCCCAATCTTTACTACTGGTACACCTAGGATTTTTATCTTACAAAGTAGAACTCATCCAATGATCTCCTTGCTGATTACTTACAAATTAAGGTGTTGAGATATCTAGCTCTGATGTCTCTCTGGAACTCCAGAATCATATATTTATCTGCATACTTGATAACTTCACTTGGATGCCAAATGGTCATATCAAACACAACAAGTACAAAATAGAATTTGTAATTTCCCTCCTCAAACTCACTCTTCCTCTTTTCAGTAAGTGGCAATGCCATGTACCCAACTCCTCAGTCCAAAAACTCAGAAGCAATCCTGGTTGTCTTTCTTTCATCTAATTCATTGGCATGTTCTGCTAGCGCAAACTTTGGATCTTCTCATACCTCCACAGCCACCGTAATTTCTAAACTGGGCCTAGGCACTGTCCTCCTACCTGGTCTCCCTGCTTCCAACTTCGCCTCCACAGTCTGTTTTCCACACAGCAGCCAGAGTAAAAGATACATTTATATATTTATGCAAACTGGAACTTGTCACTTCCTTTTTCATAAGAAAGCCAACCATTTCCTATCACATGTGGACCACAACCCAAATTCTTCATCTTGATCTTCATTCTCTTGCCTCTCCCCACGGCCCTGGAGCCACCTCCCACATTCTGGCTCAATCACTCTATGGCACCCTATTGTTTCACAGACATACTAGATTCACCCCACACCAGAGTTCCCTCTGCCTGCAGCACTGCCCCCAAACCTTTCAATGTCTTGCCTATACATTTTGCTCATTTCTTGACCCAACTATTACCTCCTCAGAGAAGCATCCCTGACTACTCTACCTAAAGTGAACCTGTCATTCACCATCCTCTTTTCTTGCTTTATTTTTCTCTCAAGGACTCTTCATTACATGAAAGTACATAAGACATGTTTTGTTTACTCACTCACTGTACCTCCCACTAGAATATAATTTCCCTGAGACCAAAGACCTTGTCTGTCTCTTTCTCTGCTCTAGTTCCACTATCTAAAATAGTTCACAGCACATTATAGGCAGTAAATAAATATTTGTTGAGTGAATATTATTGGTAAGAACAATAATTCTGAGGATGTTCTTATCACTTTGGCTTCTTTGCATTCATATTAGATGCAATCATTTGTTTTAAACAAGAAAGGAAGCGGGAGAAAACATGAGCTTGTGTTGCATATGCCTTTTATTTAATTTCTTTATCCACTGCCTCTACCTCCTCCAGACTGAGATGGAATTTTAGGAAATGGAGGGTTAGAGCTATGTAATGCCATAAACTAATACATATTAAATCAGTAACTTGCACTTCTTCTGTCTCCTGATATTGTCTTTAAACTATCTGTACTTATATCAGACACATATCAGAATTGGGAAAAACTCATTGATGCCTCCCATTACATAGAGACATAGAGACATGTATAAATAAACTTAATTTATTTGATGCAAGCATTTAATGTCATCAATTTCTAGCATGCAACTCATCCCAGTGACTGACATCTGTCTGAAGCAAGATTTCAGAATGTTGATCTGGCTTGCATAACTCAGAGAGGGATTCTAGAATGGCATTTTGGCATGTTTCCCCATGAAATTATCATTGATTTTCACACAGAAGAATTATTTGAACGTGCTATTATTAATATTAATTATTCGCTCAAGCTACCTCTCTGGGGCCAGGCCTCCTTGGGGTAGAGGAGTAAGGAAAAGAGTTGCTTTGGAATATGGAGACACCCTGGCGAGCAAATCCCCCGTTCACATGGTTCTAGTCTCTCGTCATAGTAGTGGAACTGACAGAATCACACTCAGATGTGCCCTCACAATTCCTTTGGTTGGTAGAGCGCACTTCAGGCTCTTATCCTGCTGAATAAGCTTTCCATGAAGCTATGTATTTGGCTGAGCTTTGGGGTCCAGCAATGAGCCTTATCCCCCCAAACTCTTCCAAATGGTGACGGAAGTCATTAGTGCCCTCACAAACATTTCTTGTGCCCTGCCTTCCAGTCACGTGGCAAGATTGTGTTTTTTCATCCACTTTGAAGTTCTATGCTCATGAGATTTGCTACTGGCCAGTGAAACGTGAGTATAGGCGGTGAGCACTGTTTCTTGGCAGAAGCTTTAAGAGCCAGTGCACGATCTGACATGTTCCCTCCCCATGCCAAGGTGGTAGTGGAAATACATGTGAGAGGAAGCCTTCGTGGGCCTGGGGCCTTGACTCTGAAGCGCAGAGCTCCCTGCCAGTCCCTGTTGGAGATGTAGCATGGGCGGGGGTGGGGAGGGGGGCGTGGTGGAGAGGCAGGGACCAAGGGAGGGAGGGAGGGAGAAGAGAGAGACGAGAGAGAAGCTTTGACTCTGTTGAGGCTTGGGGGATGTTTTTTTTTCACAGCATAAGCTGACTGCTGTGGCCTTCCTAGAACTGAAGCTCTGTGGAAGGCCGGACATCTCTGTAAGCTTTGGCCTGAACAGAATAGAGGCCTCAGTGCCTCAAGCACTGTCAGACTTTGAAGTCAAACAGGCTCAGATCCAAGTCTGGCTCCTCTGGTTGTGACTTTGGGCAATTTATATGGCCTCACCGAGTCTCAATACCTTCCACTGTGGCATGGGAACCTTAACAGACAAGCAAAGTGGAATTTGTGAGATAAACATAAGTGCCCTGCACCATAACTGCAGCATCATTTTAATTAGATTTAATTAAACTATATGGGAAGCGGCTGTGGCTCAATCAGTGGGGCTCCCGTTTACCATATGGGAGGTCCCGGGTTCGGTTCCCGGGGCCTCCTGGTGAAGGCAAGCCCGCCTGCACGGCGTGGTTAGCTGACCCAGCGAGCACAAGCAGCAAGGGGGGGATAAATGAATAAATAAATAAAATCTTTAAAAAAAAAAAAAAAAAAAAAAAAAAAAACTATATGAAACTGCCACTTTTATCAAAGAGAAATGGTCGAATTTTGAGTTTCATATGGTTCAACATGTAGACGTCTACTGATAGGAACTCTTTTTCACCCACTGGATATATGCTGATAATTCAGTAATTACCAAAGCCCTATCCGTGCTTGTCGCCTGTTCCTCCTCAGGCTTCACACACCGGAGCATGTTGAGATGCTGCCCCTTCAGCTGGATTCTCCGAATGTCCTAAACATACCAGGTGACCCTCACCCAGGCTCGGCCACGGCGTCTGTGACTCATGAGGGGCTGGCCTCGGCAACGGCCTTCTCAAGTCTGACCCACACCCACCCATGGCTTTGCTTCCCTCCCTCTGGCCCCTGGCGTGAACGGAGCCTCAGATGGGCTGAAACATGTTGGCCAAACAAAGAACTTTTCTCGGAAAGCGGTTCTGGAGATTCCTGAAAGAGACGAGGCTCTGGCTTCTCTGCCCGCTGGATAGACTAGTAGCACGGCTCTCCAATACCATTCTTCCCGCTGCCAGACCCAGAGCCTGCACTGTAGCAGACACGGTTGTGGTGGAGCTGCAGCGCTCTGGGCGACTTCCTGCCTCCCCGGGCTTGCTCCTGCTGGGCCCTCTCCCTGCAAGGCCTTTCCTCTCCTCCCCTCCCCTCCTTCTCACATCCCATGACTAATTCCAGCTCATCCTTTGGCTACACCCAGCTATATGCTTCGTGTGGGCACGGACTGGGTCTGTCTTGTGTGTTGCTCTACTCCCAGGCTCAGAATAGTGCCCCCTGGATAGATAATTAGTGGCATTAATGACTAAATAAATGAATGAGAAGACATAGTCTAGAACCAACTGCTGGTGGGACCTTCCCATGTACTCCCACAGCACCTCTGGACCTTTCTCAGTCTTGGCATGTATGACACTGTGCCGTGACGGTCTCTGCTCCCCAAAGCCAACGACAGGGTCTGATATGGGGTTGAGTGTCTCTGAATGAGGGCTCAGTGCCTGGCGTGGAAGGTGCTCCAGGAACACCACCCCCTTCCCGTCTCTGCTTAAGTCCTCTGAGGAGAGGACCCAAAACCACCAGCCGCGGGCGGGGAGAGCAGGACTCGGACCCAACCAGCAAGATGCGCTCGGCGGGAAACCCCCTCAGGAGGAGGGCTCTGGCTTTCCGCAATCTGCAGAAGACCGTGAATCCTCTGCTTCTGAGCAAAACGGCAAAAGGAAAATATGGGTCTTCAAACAAGTGATTTATTCTGTATCAGAAATGCATTTACCTGGCCTATTTTGCTGAACAGAAAATCCTCAGGTTCACTTAGTAAAACCCAATGTGAATATTTCTATCCTTTATTTCCATTCAGACTAGCTTCATTTGACCTCGAGTATAAACACGTCAGATGGGCTGGAGGGTTCTATGGGGGAGAAGAGGCAGCATTTTCAGTTTCTTCATGGTTGAGCAGGCGGCTGCTAAGAGTTCTAAAGGAGCAAACGAAATAAGAAGCACTTATTGATTAGTTTACAAATAATTGTTGTAAAAGACAAGATACTGAATGGCAGGCTGGTTACTGATGGCTAACTTCTTGCGGCCCCTTTGATTCTCTGGTCTTTGGAAACTGCCTCAAGGGGAGAATAAAAGAAGCCAAGTGAATGCCTTGTCTGGATAAATAAGAGTTTGTACCAGGGTGAAAAAATAAATAAACAGGACCCTTTATTTGTTGCTGATTTAGAAGTAGAGAAATGTATTCCTACTCTTCTTCATCTCCTCATGAAAAACTTTTGGCCCTTTCATTTCTTTCCTCCTCTGACTGGCACAAGAAAACTCTAGACATAGGACTCCATGACAAGGTAAAAAACTACAATACGGTCCTCTCCAGCCACAAGCCACTGACTGAGCAGTTTTAGAAAAAAAGAGCAAAGCATCAGACTATGCTCATTCCCGCTTAGAATCAACACCTGGCTTCAGCTCCACCTGCTCCGGCTCCCAGTGACCTTGGCAAGTTACTTCACCTCTCTGAGTCAGTTCCCCCACTTGGGAGCAGGCTTGTTGCTGGGAGGAGTAAAATAAGGCAGGCACAAGCCGAGGATGCAGTCAAGCCTTGGTCAAAGCCACGGTCAGGGGCAATGATGCGATTTCCTTTCCAGGAATCTTCTGGTGAGATATGGAAAGCCACAAAAATGGTGGCCAAAATGGAGGCAGGTAGATGGTGAAGGGCCTTGGAGGCCCTGCCAAAGAGTTTGCTCTGGTGCCAATAGATGGGTATATTCTAAGTATGGAGTGAGCAGGCTGGAATTTACACAGCTCTAGGACAGAGCACTAACTCACTCTAGATCACAAAGTGACAGCAGTATTTCCCTTTCAACCTCCTTCCAGACCTTCCCATGACATTACCAAGAAACTCTCACCTTCACGCTACTTGTTCATCAGCTTTTCGGGAGCATTTGCTAATTCCTAACATTTGCTAACAGATTAGGGGTCCCAGGGCAGTCAACTGCCACTGACTTCGGCAGAATTTCACCCTTTGTTGACAAAAGGAGAGGGCTCTTATTGGACGGTGGTTTCTCAATCATGATAGTGATAAAGACATTGATTTTAAAGAAGTCCTTACAGCTTTTCAAAAAGTGAGCCGCTTTAGGTGCTCATACAGCACCCGTGGGGATGTGAAACGGTTCAACCCTAGTGGGGGGAGAGGAATTCGGTACTATTTAACATCACATATGCATTTATCTTTTGACCCAGCAGTCTGCTTCTAAGAACTGACCATGAAAATATATCTCCAACAATAAGAAATGTAGGCACACAAAGTTATTCATTGTGGCACTGACTGTAATTACAAAACGTTGGAAACAACTTCAAATGCCCAAACACAGAAGATGGTTGAATTAACTGTTGTACCTCTACTCATGGTGGAGTATCATGCAGCTGTATAACATGATGAGGAAAAGTCCTATTAACTGATAGGGAGAGAATCCTAGGAATTAGGGGGAAAAAAGTCTATGCACAAGGATATCTATAATATGCTACCTTTTGTGTAAGAAATAAAGGGAAATGAGAAAATATATGAGTTTCTTCTAATGCAAACAGAAATAGAAACAGGAAAAATAAATTGGAAACTAAATGAGCGTGGTTATCTTCAGAGGTGGGTGGGAAGGGGGCAGAAAGAGAGCGTTAAGATTGAAGGAGTGGGGTCAGGGATGGGGGACACACACTCCTCTGAGTACATTTTTTCACACTGTTGTGATATTTGGAACCATATTAATATTTCACAGACAAACAATCAACAAGAGGAGGAGGTATTAATATCCTAAAATGAAAAACAAACAACAAATGAGCCTGGCTCTATTTTAAATGAATCACATGACCACACTGAAGAGTGAATAAAGAATGAGCCCACATAATCTTAAACACAGTCTTCAGATAATATCCTTCAGACTAAAGACAAAAATAACTATGTGAATAATGAAATCTAGCTCGCAGTTTTGTTATTCACAGTAATCTGGATTAGCAATTCTGAAACCGCCCTCTGTGTATTCTAGGATTGATGAAATAAGTAAATATATTGTGGGTAATGGAAGCCAGGTTTCTCACAGTCAGAGAAGGAAATTATACTATAGAAAGGGGGCAGACCAGATTGAGCCCTGTGCGTTAGACTGCAATTGGAGAGATCCATGTGAACTCATGGTTTGTTATACTAATAGATAATTAGATAGGTAGAGAATTAAATATAGATGTTTATGGATGTATGTGTGTGCCTATAAAAACATTTGGATTCATTCATTTCATAGCTCTGTCCCTAAAAGGGCCTAGAAGGACCTCCCCATAAAAATGAGCCCCCTATCACATAGAACTTAGTTTCTAAATGCCATTATCCACTAAAAACCACTAAGAATCCTTGGAGAAATGGGCTTATTCTCAAGCTGGGGCTAGGAAAATTTGATAGAAGCCTGGAATATCTTGATCCAGAAAGTAAGGAACTGCTCATGGGAAAATGGAGATGTAACAAAAGGACACAGGAGCCAAGGTAAAGGAGCTCCCATTACCCAAATTTGGAACAATTCAAACATTAAAATAAATAAGGATAGCAACAGATGATAACCCATTGAACTAAATAAGAACACATGAATAGATACTGTCATAAATAGATGCATAAATATATAAATAATATATTGGTTGGGATAATACATTTGGTGGGAAGGGACAGCTTTTCTTTATAGTAGAATATCAACAAATTGAGAAGAAATGAAGAAATCAGAAAATTTTGGCAACCATCATTTTAATAATTGTGTCAAGAAAGAGTCGTCAATGGGTGCTGAAACTAACAGATGGATATTCGATGAGAAACAGTATTTAGAGAATCACAAAGTGTCTCCCCATAGGATACTTACTAATTACAAAGAGAATAAGAATACTTTTAAAATGATAGAACCTGATAGACACCAAGTGATCAAGTAAACATCCTAAATAATGGGACCAATTGCCATTAAATGCCCCTTGATAACATGTACTGAGGAGGACACGATATTACTTCTGTGCTATTCCTGCCATAAATACGTAGCCTGAATCAGACAATGGGGAAATATTTAGAAAAATCCCAAATGAAGGGAATTCTACAAAACAAATGGCCTGGACTCTTCAAAAATGTCAAAGACATGCATGACAAAAATTTTGAGAAACCACAGCAGATCAAAGGAGATGAAGAAGACAAGATAACTAAATGCAATATTTCATCAGGGACTGGATTTGGAACGAGAAAATATATACATACAGATTTTTCATTCTTTATGAAGGACATTTTTGTGACAATTATCAAACCTTGAATAAGATAGTAATATTGTATCAATGTTAAATTCCTGATTTTGATACTTGCATTGTGGCTATGTTTCAGAGAAAGAGAGAAAACAAATTATATATGTATATATTTGTGTGTGTGTATATCCACAGTTCAGAAAATAAAATTGATACACACACAAATATGAATAATAAGGCAAAAGCAGTAAAATGGTAATATTTAGGGAATCTGGGTCAAGAGAATGTGGGAATTCTTTGTACTATTTCTCCAACTTTTTCATAAGTCTGAAGCTATTTCAAAATGAAAAAAGATTTTTTTAAGTGAGTTGATTAGAAGAAAGATATTAGTAAATAATAGTTTGGGAGCAGAACCAAGAGAATAAAAATCATGAAGTTAGCAATATGCAGTTTAGGAAAGACTGGCTGACGTCAGACACCCACTCAAGAGTCCATTGTTCACAGGAAGAGAAATGGGCTGCAACAGGTATCAATTCCCCACTCAAACCCTTGCTCCAACCCAGAACCAAAAAGCTAGTGCAGCTCCACGAGTCATCTGAGCCTCAGCGAATGGCAGCAGGAGCCCAGACTTCTGGTCAGAAGAGGCGACCTCATGCTTCCCAGTTGTGGAGAGAGGAGGATGTTCAGGAGGTATCTGAAGTCCTCTCCTGGGCAGCAGTTATATGGGAATGTTCCAGCATGAAAATAAGGCTCTCTAGGCCAAAAGCAGACACTCGCCTTATAGGCAAACTTTAATTTTGTGTCGTTTAGTTCCATAAGGCAGCCTGGGGCAGGGCTTGTTGAGCAGTGAGTCTCTGATTCAAGGACCAAGACAATTCTCTAGGAGAAGGTTGTGTGTTCACTGACAGTGATTTGTTCCGGGTGGCTTGGCAGAGAGGAGCCTTAACGTATCATCAAAGAAAGCCTAACACAGTGAGATGTCAGAATATACTGACTTCTAGTTCCATACTCACTAGATTATTCCTCCTTCCCAAGCCTCTTTTTATTCATTTGTAAAGTGATGATTACAAATAAATAAACCCCACCATGAGGTTGCTATGAAGATTGAAGGCAATTCGTTTACTCCATAAACAATTATTCAGTGCTCATTATGTGCCAGATGCCGTGCTGGGGAATATACTGTCACTGAGCTAAGGTCCCTGCCTTCGTGAGGGTCCGAGTCTAAGCCATGCACAGGGGCACGATGTGGGAAGAGCAGACAGGGCAGGTGGCTGGAGCACGGGGTGACGGGAGTGTGAGCTGGTGAGGAGGAGGTGAGAGGTGGGCGGGGGCTTCAGCCTTGATGAGAAAGGTAGGGGATTCAGATTATATTCGAGAGCAATGAGAAGCCATAGAAAGGGTCTAAGTAATGAAAAATCACACTCTGATTTGCATTCTGGATGCTGTGTGCAGAGTGAAATGTGAGGAGAGGGCAGAGGGGGACGATAGAGAATAATAAGGAGCATTGCAGTGGTTCAAACATAAAATAATAATAGCTTGTGCTAGGATGGGGGTGCGGAGTCTTCAAGAAACATTTCCACGAAGAGCCAGATCATATGTATTTTAGGCAAAATCAAGGCCAAAGGGCAAAATCAAGGCTATTAGGCGGGTACTTATATAACCATTTAAAAGAGAGAGAAAACAAAAAACCAAGTAAAAGCCATTGCTGGCTGAGTGCCATAAAACAGGGCGAGCTGGGTTTGGCCTTCAGGCTGTGGTTTGCCACCCCCCCACCCCCCCACCCCCGGTTAGGGGATGACCGGGGCAGAGACGGGCCTTTGTAAAAACGGGTCTGGCAATTGTTTCCTTGATGGACCAGGGTTTGGAAAGAACTTCATGCCTCCTGATTGGTTGAGTGTGTTTTCCTAAATTCCTGTTGCTTAGCAAGATAAGAGGATTAACCCAATATATCGAGTTATTCGTGTCTGGTTTAGCTCATTTTCTTCTAATCAGGGCCACTATTTTATATAAAATGGATTTCTGGAGAGTGCATATGGGTGGGGGTCAGTTTCTCTTTTGCATTTTTGGGCAGAGGGTCACAGATTTATTGACATTCAGGGAGATTTGGAGTTCCACAACTTGTGTTTGGACTCGAGGTGCCAGTGAACTTTCTCCTTGGCCTTGACCTGGAACACAAATATTCTATGGCTCAGAAAAATCCAAGTCATTGAAATTACTGAAGGAATGGGGGAAAGACAAAAGGGAGTGGATGCAATTCTGTTTCACCTGGTTTACCTACTGTGTGGTCAAAAGGCCTATAATTTAAATGACTGCCACAAGTAAGAGTTGGTATCTTGCTATAGACCAGCATTAGGGAAATCAGGAGTTCTCTACATACAAATAACTAATCCATAGGGATTAACATAGCACATGAGCCACACCCATATAATTTTTCTTCTAAAATGTATTGCACTAAAGTTACAAATTGGCTCATCCTCGTTTGCTGTTTGCTATTTGCACATAGATAGAGGGGAGAAGATGGTGCAGAACAAAACTTGAATAAAAAGAACCCTTCTTTCAAATTGAATCTTACAGTTTACTGCTTATTCTATATTACATTTTATTACACCATATATTGCTTTAATATTTTATATACTTATGTCTTCTATAAATTTTAGTAAAGTAAAATGTATTTATTAATTTATATATTCTAATTTATATTTATTTATATTAAAGGGCTATATTTAAAGCAATGTTAATTACAGACAGTTTTGAAAATTTAGCCAGGAGATAAAAATGTTCACTGAATCCTGATGATTACTGATAACATTTTTATATCTTTTATATTTTGATTTTTCCCCCAAGGGGAGGGTGACTTTTTTTTATTTTTTTATTTTTTTTTATTTTTTTTTATTATGGGTAAAAATCAAAATTCTCACAATACATACAAACATTTGTAAAATGATATATAAATATATATGCATATATGTGTATTTGCTTACAAAAATGTTATTTATATATATATATATATACATATATTTTAAGAGGTGCTTAGATTACCTAAAATATTACACGGAACCCACTGGGATTCCCATGTTGCCCACCTCCCACACCTCCCACCACATCCCATACAAACGGGGTGACTTGTTCTTTATGTAGCTTTGACTCTAAGACTTAAAAAATCTTGTCGTCTACATTATTATTTAACCTGGTATTACAGCAATAGCATTTTGTATGGTGTTGAAGACTTTCAAAAGCATCATTTTTCAATAGCTACATAGCAGCTAGATATAATGTTTATAGACTGAACGAAACTGCAAACTTGGCCTTTTTAAGGTTGCTTTCTAGAGTCCTTTATTGTGTATAATAAATCGGCAAACATCTCTGGCTTCATAAAAATCTTTGGTATTTCAGATTGTGTCTTTCACATCAAACTAGGGCGTCAGATGTCCCAAGTCTGTGTAAGGCCCCTGCTGCACATCTCCAACTGGCCCCCACAAAGCTTCCAGCATCTTCCACCTCAACTGTTGAAGCCCAGACATTCCTCCCTCTCTACCTTCACAATCCCCGAGTTTTCATATGTTAAATGCAAAGACTTCACTTAATTGGTGGATAAGCTTTAGTCCCTTGTTTGTTAATAACTGCATTCCTTCTACTGAATTGCCTTGTAATCTACTCCACATTTTTTTACAGAGCTCTCTAGGAGTTACTGCTGCTTGTTTTCCCAGCATTTGGGTGCTAATCTCTCTCTCAAAGTGAAAGTAGGTTAGGTACAACATTCCCTTGCCCTGAAAAGCAATTTACCCATATCTGTTTCGAATTAGAAGCACATAATAATAATAATAATAATAATAATAATAACAACAACAACAATAGTAATCTCCTTGGGCATACCGTCAACAGAAAACAATATCCAAACTGTTTTGGAGATTCCAGAACGTGTCTCTGGGCAAGTCTCCTCCCTGACACCCCTCCTCCCCAAGTCTGCGGGGACAGATCTGGGCTTGCGTGGCAGCTGAAGGCTCTTGCTCGGCCCTTACGTAATACGTGTGATTCACGCTGCAGCTGAGTCACCCCACGCCGCGCCGGGGGCATCTCCACTGGGCTTGCAGAGCTTTCCACCTGCTTTGATCCCTGTCTGAATAGAGATAGCATGACTCAGTCACCGGAGAAAGGGTGGTTCTGTCTGGCTGGTGTCCTCAGCTCCAGGAAGCTTGGGGCTTGTGGCATGCCAGCTGCAAGGAAGGCCAAGCCGCCCGCGTCAGCAGTGCCCTGAGAGGGAGCCCCAGGCAGGAAGGAGCAGCCAGGGGCTATCCTGCTGCTGGAGGTGGAGAGGAAGCGCTAGGGCAGAGCCATTTAAGTCTTTGGTGAGTTTTTCTTTCTTTCCTCGTGGGCAGTCAAGGAGACATGGATGACCACAAGAGTGAAGAATTTTCGAGCACTTACTATCTGCCAAGCGTTGTGCAAGGCACCTTGCATCTGTTAACACAGTTACATGCACAACAAGGCTATGAAGTTGCTAAAACATCTGTCAGAAGAGGAAAATGAGACCCAGAGGGTGGTAGTGATTCCCTCCAGCCCACTCGGCTAGTGAAGAGGTAGACCTGGAATTTGAATCCAGTTTCCAGACCTTTCCCTCTCAAACTGTAAAGCGACTATGGTGAAGTACCCAGGCAGCCTGATTCAGCAGGTTTGGGGCGGGGCCTGAGATTCTGCATTTCTAACAAGCTCCCAGGTGAGACTGAAGCTGCTGGCCCTGAGACCACATGTCGCATACAAGGCTCTACATTACATTGTTTCTGCTATGCCCTGGACAATCATTTAGTCAGAAAATATCTTATTCACTCATCTCTTCCTTTGTCCATCCATCTATTCTGCATTTCTAAATTCAGCCAACACCACGGAATCCCCACCTGGGGTCAAGCGCTGAGGCTGGAGATGGATGAGACACCATCCCTAACACGGAGAGCAGGAGTTGAATGAGGAGACAGCCCCTCCCCCCACACACATAATCACAAAGCAGCATGAGAGAGTCCAAGACAGAAGGCGATTGCACATGGACTCTGCCCATGGTACCCCAAAGCATTCGAGTGCTGAAGCCCAGATAAGACCAGCCAGGCATGAAGTTCCCAGGCCAGGAGAGGTCCATGTTCCAGGGAAGGTGAGATATTCTCTGAGTTTCTAGCTCAATGTGACTGGTGAGGAGATGGGGAGAAGGGGTTCAAGGGACAGGCAAGGGCAGGGTCCTTGGGTAAAGACTCCTCCTTCTCCAACACCACCACCCCCAGGCTAATGTTTGCCTTCATTGATCCCAGTCCTTCATCCTATTCTCCTCCTCACTAATCCCAGGAATGGCCATAAGCCAGATCCTTTCCAGGCCAGCCCCATGCTCTCCTCCCCAGTGTACCTGACCTTCAAGGAGATGATAACTCAATAACTTGTTCCCATTACCATAGTAGCTTATTTAGCTCTTACTTTGTGCCAGGCACCGTTCAAGATCTCTGCATGTAATAACTCATCTAATAGTCACAGCAATCCTGAAATATGTATGTGATTTTCTTTCTGTGAGTAAAAAACCTGAGGCTGAGAGTAGTTGACTAACTTCAGCAAGGCTCCCAGCTCTACAGTAAAGAACTCGATTGGGGGAGGGGGGCCGTGGAACCTCCTGCCACCTCGATTCTAATTCACCCCCTTGAACACAAGAAGGCTTCCCACAGGCTCTAGGAAGGAAGAGCAAATTTGCATGGCAGGAGTTTGGGGAGTGGGGAATTAAGGAGGACTAGACAGGAAAGGCAGGTGGGTGGGCAGGAAAGCAGCATAGACAAGTTTAAGGTGACTGTGCCCAAGGCCTCTCCGGAAAGGGCCTCTGTATACACTGCAAACCAGAGCGAGAAGAACTAAAGAATTTATCACCCAAAGTGCTCGTGATCAGACAACCTGACTGTTGCCTCCAGGAGAAGCACAAGGAAGGGCTCTGGTGCATTCCAGGGGTCTCCTGGCCCACAGCCCTTTCTGCAAGGGAAAAAGACCTGGTCACAGCTCCCTCTTCAACACTGAAGTGGCTCCGAAGGCACCGCTGAGACCATCTTGCTCATCGAATTACTGTTTCCCAGAACAGCATATTCCAGTACAATATTTCTCAAAGTATGGGCCCTGGAGAAGCAAGGAACTTAATAGAAATGCAAATACTTGTTAGAAATGCAGATTCTTATTAGAAATGCAAATTCCTGGGCCCCACCCAGAGCTACGGAGTCAGAAATTCTAGGGTGGGGCTCAGCAATCTCTGTCTGAACCCGCCTTCCATGCGACTCTGGTGCACGCACAAGTCTGAGAACCCCTGCCCTCGTCATTAAGTGTGGGGCTCTGGAGTCAGACGTGCGAGGTTCGAATCCCGACTCAGAAGCTTGCTGTTACCTTCTAGCGCCTTTGGTTTTCTAAACCTGTCTTCTCATTTGTGAAAGGAAATAATTCATCACACCCACCTGTGGGCTGCTGAGAGGCTTAAGGGAAGCGAGCCAAATAGAGCACGTGGCAGGATGCTGGCAAATGGGGAAGGCTTGTCCCAATTCTAATGGCGATGACTTTATAAGCTGGCAGAGAACTTGGGAGGATACAGAGACGTATTCGCACCTTTCTTGGAATGTGGTGGTTTGAAAAATTCCTCAGCGGACTCTGTTGTGCCTCCAATGTTTTGAATATTCTCTCCATCTCCCTCTTTTGGAAAGTACGGTCTAAAAGTAGTAAAGACAGTGGGAACCAAATTGATTTTGTTTAAAAGATATTAAGCCCAAAATGAGAATAAGCAAAGGGACGAACATTTGTAAGGGATGGAGAGATTGGCACAACCAGGAGAGAGAGTCGGAGAGGGGCCTGATTTTTATTCTAGAGGGGTCGGGTGGAGTTTTCACGGTTATATGATTATGACTTTCTTTACATGCCTACTTTTTACATTCACATGCCATGCCCATTTTGAAGTGTGCAATTCAGTGGTGTTTAGTATATTTACAAGGTTGAGCAACCACCAATTCTGTCTAGTTTCAAAACTTCTTCATCATCTTATAAAACACCTCATACCAATTAAGTAATCATCCCTGCCTCCTGGCCCCTTAGAACCTCTAATCTGCTTTCTTTTTCTATGGGTTCACCTATTCTGGCTATAACATATAAAAGGAATATTCAATATATAACCTTATGTGTCTGGTTTCTTTCATCAATCACGTTTTTGAGATTCATCCAAGCTGAAGCGTGTAACAGTACTTTTATCCTTTTTATTGTTGAACAATATTCTATTGTATGGATATACCACGATTTATCCTTCCATCTGTTGATGGGCATTTAGACGAGATCGGGCGCGTTCAGGGTGGTATGGCCGTAGACTGTTGATGGGCATTTAGGTTGTTTCCACCTTTTAGCTATCATGAATAGTGCTACCACAAACATTCATGTACAAGCTTCTGGGTGGACATATGGTTTTGATTCCCTTCGGTGTATACCTAGGAGTGGAATTGTGGGGGAAGGAACTCTATGTTTAACTTGTTGAGAACTGCCAGCTTTTCCTCAGCAGATGCACAATTTTACATTCCCACCAGCCTTGGATGATGGTTCATTTTCCACCAACTCTTGTTGTTTTCCTTTTTTTTTGTTTTAATTAAAGCCATTCTAATGGGTATGAAATGGTAGCTTATTGTGGTCCTACTTTTTATATGAAAATATTCACTTTGACATAGAATAGCATAATGAACTACCATGTATAATCATCACTCAGTTTTAACAATTATCAATATATGGCAAAGCTTCTCCTCTCCTCATCCAACCCCTCCTAGGGGGTTTTCAACATTCAATCTCTAAATGTTTTAGGATGACTTTCTAATACATAAAGACTCTTTATATTTAGCTTAAAATGTAGCCACATACTGTTATTTCATACTTGCAGTATAACATTGATATTCTGGTCCAAAAGGCTTAGGACCTCTTCTGGAAAGAGAGGGGGAGACTGGACAAGACTTATGGGTCCCTTACAGGTCAGGAGCTACGTGCTCAGGAATCCCGGAGCCCAGACAGGGCTGTGGTCAAGAGTCCCGGGTGCCGCACGTTTAACCTGCCCTTTTGCTAAGTGACTCAGGGCTCGGAAACAGAAACTCTCAGGAACTAGCTTGAGGCTGAGCCAAAGGTAACTGCAGGGTAAATGGATAGCTACAGGAAAATTAGATGCACTTTTACAAGTTCATCACAATTTTGACTAACGAGTAGGTGAATGAATGAATGGCCCGTATGTTTAATTTTGTCAAAGAAATGGCTAGGCTATGCGCAGTTGCTAGTTGTGGTATACATAAACATAGTTTCGATAAGTTATGTTCAGAATTGTTTGTGGGCATGTCCATTCAGCAACCATCCATACACCCATTCATTTCCCCCACCTTCACTGAGTTCATAATAAGCGCAAGTCACCTGCCAGGCCATAAATATGTATTGCGTGGAATTCATCTCTGTGTGGGAGAGACAGAAAGCAACCAGGTATGCAAATATATCAAATGTATCAACGGGTAATTATAAATTTTGACAAGTGCTCTGAAGGAAAATAACGAGGTGCCCTAAGAGCGGTGCAGAGGAGTGGCGTTTACTCTGGGACTTGAAGGAGGACTAGGGGCAGCCACGGGGAGAGTAAGGGAGGGAGGCCAGCCCAGATTACGGCTCTGAGCTGGGAACAAGCGTGGTGTGCTGGAGGGACAGAAAGGAGGCTTGGGTATCGAGGGAGGGGTGAGGGAGGGAGACATCAGGTAAGCTGGCAGGGGCCTGGCGAGCACGATCCTGCAGGACTTCTGCCCCTTCTTCCATCAGAGGCAGTGGGGAATAGACAGTAAGTTCCCTGAGGGCAGGGACTATGTGCATTTTAACTGCTACTTTCCCCAGACCTAATATAGTTCCTGGAACATACTAGATACCCAGTACATATTTGTTGAATGAGAATGAATGAATTCATGAATGGGAAGGAGAAAGAGGCTTAGAGTTACTGAGCATTTACTCTGCTGGGTACTTAAAATAATCTCATTGTACCTCCCAATTGTCCTGTGAGAAGATTATTATAGACATTGTACAAGGAAGAAAGCTGAGGTCCGGAGAAGTTAAGGAAATATTCCAGGATCAATTAGCCGGTAAGTAACAGAGCCAGGAGTCAAACCCAGGCTCTGGATTTGAGTCTCTCCGCTTTTCCACAAGAAGTATGATTGTACCTGGAGTCAGAAGGCCAGAGTTGGAGCCGTGAATCTGCTGCTTCCTACAGAAGGTGTGAGCCCTGGCAAATCACCTGCTCCCTTCCTACCTCAGTTTCCTCACCTGTAAAACCAGGATCACGCCTGCCCTGCCTACCTCACTGATTTATCCTGAAGAACAAATGATAGTCATGAGAAAGCTTCTTTACTTAAAGGTAATTCCTGAAATTTGTTCAGCTTTGTAACCTGCAGTGATCTCATTTAGGTCAGTTTTGTTTTTAATGTGCAGGGAGATGAATGGAATTTGAAGAGGCTTCCATCTCTTGGGAAATAGTTCTATTTTTACTTAGTTTTTTAAAAAGTCTACTATTGCACAAATTTTAGTGATTCACGTGGCAAGCTCTAAGGTATTCAGAAAAGCTCCCAGTTCAGACACAAAGCCCACCTTCAGACATCATTGCAGACCAACCCCAGGTCTCTGGCAGGTGATGACTGATGGTACTACCTTCCACAAATGACAGAAGAGGTGGTGAAACCTGGGCTTTCCTCTGGGTCAGAGCCATGTCACATTCCAGCCTGAGATTTGGAAGCGAGTTCATGGTGAGGAAGAGCTGGTGAATCTTGATGCATGCAAACCCCATACATTATCACCAGCAGCAGCCTGATGAGCAGGGCTGAGTCAGCCCTGTTCAGCCTCCAAACATGTGTGAAAACCTAGTCGAGGAAAGGCGTACAGTTTACCTGGCTGCATCAGCAGGGACAACAGAGATGTGTCCCCAAACCAGCACATCTGACTAGCCACATCTCCTTGCAGAAGACCCTTTTTTCATACTGATAATCACTTTTCTTAGTGAAGTGTAGTGGTTGTCATGGCTAAGGAGGAAAGGAAAGGAGGAAACTGCTTTCCAGTAATCCAGGTAAGAGACTTGGAGAGGTCAAGTAGGCAGAACATGACATGCTAGCCAGAGGGGAAGACACAGACCAGTTATTTCAAACTTTAGTGGGTACAGTATTACTAGGGAGCTTGCTCATATAAACCTTTCTCAGTCCTAGCCTGGGAGTTTCTGATTCAGCAAGTAATTCTGAATCAGGTAGTTGCAAAATTCCACTTGGAGAAACACTCCTTGAAAATACTTCCTAGTCATCACTTGGTTTTCGTTCTGGTCTTTGGACAGACTTATTCCCTATTTCACCCTACTTTGAGAGACACTGATATAGGGGCTAACAGAAAGAGACCAGGTGCTAAACAAGAGCTTCACACTGGGAGTGGTCCAGAATCACCAAGGGACGAGATGTGTGTGAAGGCCTTTTCTCCACGTGTGCTTGCTCAATCCTTAATCTGTTCTTTTTCATTCTAGAGCAGAAACAAATATCATGACACTTCTTTTCTTCTTCTCCCCGTGCTTCAGATCCTACTTTCCTTGCAAAAGGCTACTTCCTCATAAGGTATCATCCCTTCTTGGATGCCTTTCTATCAGGGCTTCTGTTTCCCTGGCCTGTCAAACTCAGCCACTGGAACAGGGATTGCATAGACCAGGAGGTCCACCTCTTTCAGGTATGGCTCCTTTGCAAGACCTGATGAGATTCTTTGAACCTGGATCTCTGTAGCATCATCTGTCTTAGTCAGGAAAGGTGTGGTATGCTACTGTAACAAATTAACCCTGAAATCTCAGTGGCTTCATTTCACAAAGATTTCCCATGCAAAGCAATGGACAGCTCTGCTCCACAGTGTCACTCAGGGATCCAAGCTAGCAGAAACTCCACCAGCTTGCAGCTGAACCACCTTAAACACTTGGCTTTCAAGGTCATGTTAGCAGGTGGAGAGAGCAAGGGAAGGTAACACTGGCTTTTAGCTGCCTTGTTCCAGATGTGACACATCTGTGTTTACCTCATCCAGTTCTCTTCTTCTTGCAAGTCACAGAAGATAACTTTCCAGCTTACTTGCAGTTAAGTTAGCACCATACAATTAGTATTCACTAATGAGCTGTAAGCACTCAGCTCACTTCATGGAATGCACTGTGCAAAATTTTACTAAGATTTATGCTAAATATTAATAAAGTTAAAATCACCCTAAGGGCTTTAACTGAACTGCCTCTACCATTTTACTATTAAGGCTGATATTTAATGTTGATTTTTCACTGACAATATTTATCAGGTTATAAAAGTTTCCTGTCCTTCCATTTTGAGACAAATGTGTAGTGGCTTTGTTTTATATATATATATATTAAAAATTAAAAATAGATATTTAAACATTTAAAAGATACTGTACCCAAAAGATACAGCGAGGCCCTGCTATTAGTTACCTAAGGTTTCATATTAATTTGTCGGTGGAGCATTTTGCCAGGTGTGGCTGGAGACATGTCTGCTCTGATCCATGTGGGATCTTCTTTCCTTCCGTCATCGGGTTTCTGTGTCATACCGGCATCTCCTTTAATACCCGCATTGAGCCACCTTAGAATGGCCACTTCCTGGTGTCAGAGGTAAGATTCTAATTGCAGTGACTGGCCAGCTGTGCCCCAGTTGCTGTTCAGTCTTTAAACCAGACAACTCCACCTTTTCCTCTTTGTTTGCCTAATGCGCTAGCTTTCCCTGACGTTTCCTCCTGCTGGTGGCCCTGCAGGGCCAAAGGGAGGCACCAAGGGCTGGCTTGCCCCACTCTTCAACTAAGGCTCTGTGGATCCTGTCTACAGTATGCCTGCCAGGGCTGCAGTGAGAAGAGACTTTCCTCCCTTTTCAGAAAATCAGAGTATTTTTCAGTTGAAGCCCTGCCTAGAATGCTCTATCTCCCTCGTCCCCCCCCAGTCCTCCAACTGCAGGAGCTGGGGCTGAAAGCCCAGGTTTGCAGCAGACATGCTAGCACTGGGTGTGAACCAGGCAGCCAGAAGGAAATGAAGGTGCTTCCCCGTGGCTGGTGTCCTCACCTGCCTCCACTTTGGGGCTGTGCCTCCAGCTGCCATGCTTGGCCCTGGTGCAAGTGGGGAGCTGGTAAGTGAAGCTGAATGAAAAAGGCAGGCTTCCTGGTGCAGTGGGAGGAACACAGAGTCCTGGATTCAAATGCAGTGCTGTGTGACATGTGATGGATGGACTAACCTCTCTGAGGTCCACTTTCCGTGGGTGCAAGGTGGGACTAGGACTTTGCTGTGAGAATTAAATGAGATAATGCGTGAAGTTCCTAAGGCCAGTACCTGGCTCAGAAGGACCTCAAGAACGGAAGCGTCCTAAATGTGGGCTGTTGTGAGTTGCACTGCATCCCTGAAAAAAGATATGCTGAATCTAACCCCTGGTACCTGGGCACATGGCCTTATTTGGAAATGGTGTCTTTGCAAGATGTAATCAAGTTTAGAAGAGGTCATTCTGGATGATGACTGGTGTCCTTAGAAGAAGAGACGAGACATAGACATGGAGAGAAGGCCACATGAAGGCAGGCACACACAGGAAGACGATGCCATGTGAAAATGCAGGCAGAGCCAAGTCCTGCTGCCACAAGCCGAGGAATGGCTGAGACCATCGCAGGCTAGGAAGAGGCAAGGGAGGCTTCTTCTCTAGAACCTTCGGAGAGAACATGACCCTGCCGACACCTTGATTTCAGACATCAGTCCTCCAGAACTTTGAAAGAATACATTTCTGTTGTTTTAAGTCACCCAGTGGGAACTGTGTTATGGCAGCCCAAAGAAGCTAATACAGGGACTAACTGATTCATCTGATTTACTGTAAAATGTTTCCTAGGCCCATTAGCTACAATGAAGAGCTTAAAGCAAACAAAGAAATAGTCTAGTACTAAATAATGAATCAACAATGAGCAGAAGAAGAAATGAAGCTTGGACTAAGTTTAAAAAAAAAAAAAAAAAGACAAGATGGCATACATTTGCTTTTTCAGATAAGCATTCCCCTACTTTCCAAATCGGCCCAGAGCATTTTTATTTGATAATGGATGAAGTGCAATGCACGTGCCCTGGGAAATCAGGATGTGCCTAATCATTTTCGCAATAATCGCTGAAAAATTGGCCATTACTGGAAGTGACCAACCATTTGGTTGTAACGGCCTGAAGCAAGATTATTAGCAGCAGATGTGAAGAAGATTATTATTTTAGAAAATTGCCCCTGACTGGTAAAATTCAGAACACAAAGCCCTCGCGCCTGGTGATAGTCTCTGGGAAATCCTTTTATGGCCATAATAAATGTCTGCTGATTGATAGAAAAGCCGTTTAAGCTTGTTTTCTCTGTGTTTGGGTAGGAAGGAACAGCCATGGGCAGGAATAAGAAGGAATTGTGGGTGGGGTGGGGTGGGGTGGGGTGGAGGATATCTCCACCCTGTCGGTTTGAAAGCCCAATTTTCCTATTTGCTGAGCTAAATAGAAGACTACTGGATTATTAGACTCAATCCAGGCATAAAAGGTATAGACATATCAGCAAGATTTTTTTATCCATAAATTAGATGTTTTTTCATTTTCAAGAGACAAGAGGCAAAACCCAAACTAAGCAAAAATGAAATACTGTGGCTCATGTAAATGAAAAGTCATGGGATACTACGGACTTCAGTTCTAGCTTGATCAAGGGGCTTGCACAGTGGCTCCCAGACTTGATTTTTCTCTATTTCCATAACCTTACTAACTCTGCCTTGGTTCCCTAGTGTTGGCAAAATGGGGAGAGGAGCCAGCCTTGCTCCTCTCTAGGTTCACATCCATTTCCCAGGAGACCCAGCAGAGGCCTCACTATCTGTGACTGGATCCTGCTCTCATCGCCAAACCAAGCACAGTGATGGCGGAATGCAAATGAGCCGATTGGCCAGACCAGAACCACAGGACAGGGCAATTCCTGGAGCTCAAGCACTGAGCTGCGAGCAAGGGAGAAATAGGATCCTATGAAAGAAATTGAGGCATGTTAACCTAAAGAAGGGGGCTAGATAAAGGGCAGGTACTCCCCAAAAAAGAAATTTTCACCAAAGTGGAAGAATTAGTTCCCTGACTAAGAAAGATGCTGTACCCTGAAAGACTAAAATCTTCCCGAGATCTCAGCCTAACAGCATGCTGGCCAGGAAGAGATGGTTAGCAAAACTTGTGGCAGTTGTTCTTAATACCTTCATCACTAAAAAAAGACCCGAAAGGGAAAAGTGACTTGTTCAAAGAGCATTTTTATCAGCATTGGAACTCAGGGTTTCTGACACACAACTCTAAGCTCTCTTTACCCGACTATCCCTTACTTTGCCTCGTTAAACATGAGAGCTCATGAGGCAGTCACCCTACTCTTTTCACAAGCTTACTTATGGCAAGCGCGTACCGAGCTGGCCTCGGCATCAGCACGGAGAGAAGACACGAGGGCTAGGAAGACAAATATCCCCAGGCATGCTCCTCTTCCCTCACTCTCTCATGGCAGACACCACCACACTATTAGGCTAGATATGGACTCAACTCATCCTCAAAGAAGTTTCTAGGTGACTCGTGCCAATTGATCACAGATGGCCCCTGAAACAAAACCCACATGTCATTCCCAATCTAGTGACTGGGTCTCATTTTCATCCTGTCCCAGCGAAATCCTTCACGAGCTCTCACCATAGCATGGTACAACGTTAAGGCTGCAGATTTTGGAGTGAAATAGATCTATATTCAAACCTCAGAAGGCAACCCGGAGGCAAGTATTTGAGTGCAAGAGGTAGATTGAGGTGGGGGGAATCCTGGGAAACACTGAGAGAGGAGTGTTGGATGGAGATGGGGAAGGAAGGCAGTAAGTAAAAATAAAGATCAGTATCAAGTTTGGGTACCAGGGGCTGACTCCCCTGGGGCTCTCTGGGAGCCTTGGTAGAACAGGCACCTTGGGAGTTCTCCCACCCTAGGTGCAAGGGGGCTTCTCCGTGGTCATTGGTTGAGGGTCAGCCCCAGAAGTGGGCAGAGGGGGCTCTGTTGGGCAGAGAAACGCAGGTGCTGGCAGTTGGAAGTCAGGCAGGTGTGCACTGAGGCGTGCCGGAGGGCGTGGGCAGGGCATCCTCTACAGCAGCTCCGCCAGTCAGGGGGTTATGAATCTGGAAGTGTACCTAATTTTTCCAAGCTTCCTTGTTCCCATTTATCTGTGAGGAAACCAACACCTGTTTCACAAGATTATTTTGCAGCTCAACTGGGGAATGGCAGTTGGACCTCTGGCATTTGGGGCATGTCTGGTCAGTGCTGGTTATTTCCCCCTTGTCTTGGACTTTGGCGGCCTCAGAGGAGAAAGTGGATTTCCCAGGGCTTCTCCCAGGGGGGCAGAACACATCCTGTGACCCAGGACGGGGCGCAGCTGTACAGTGAAGCAACATCCAACGTCCAGTGGAGGCCTCGTTTCAAACACAAACACAAATGGATGAGGCTTTCTTGACCAAAGTAATGCAAGGTGCTTCATTTATTTAATTGGATTTAATCTTCATTCTGTTTCATGAACACTGGAAGGAAACAAATTAGCAAAAGGGTGAAGCCGTTCATCAAACCGAAGGAGGAGCTGAGCTCAGGGCAGAAGCCAGATTCGAGGCAGGAAGGGAGAGATGGAGGGGTCAGGAAGCCAAGAAGAATCACACATGTCCACACTCCCCGGCCATTGAGAATTTCCTGCAAAATCTCATTGCCTCTCCATCATCTGTTTCAATTCAGACATCAGCATCTGCTAATAGTTATTTAAAAAGTTATAGATTCTCTATAACTTTGCACAAGCTTTCTTTCCCCCTGCATAGAACTATTTGTTCTCTCTTTTGTAGATGCCAAACTTTAACTCATCCTTCAAGACTCAGACTTCCCTTCTGCGGGAATCTTCTCAGTCTCCTAGTCTTCAGGGCCCATGGTGCCGTATGCCCACCACAGTGAAAAAGAAGCCGATGGACCGCGGCCCCCCAGTGTGATAATGCTGGCCTCCTCCCTGTACCTGCTGATAAGAGAAACTAGGGGTCTGTTGGGTGGCACTGGTTGGTGAATACAAAATGCTGACTGGGGGTCACCAATAACGTACACTCCAGATGCTGGGGAAGGCAAGGAGCTTGTCTATGGTTTCATGTTGCAAAGGGCATTTCTGGGAGAAGGTAGAGTCTGAGAGGGGCACTTGGAGGTGCCTAGGATTTAAAGAGAATGATGAGAAGAGGGAGGGTGAGTTCAGAACCTGAGGTAAATGGCAGGTACATTCAGGGAATAGTTTTGGGGTTGGGGGACGGTGGGAAGATGTACACGGCCAGTCTAGTGTAGACCTTAAACACCATGGAAGAAAGTTCAAGTCCCTACCCCTCATAGGCAATGGGGAGCTGCCAAAGACATCGAGAGACCTGAAAAACTAGGATTTGAGATAGATTACCCTGGCCAAGCTGTGTCAGGGCCCTGGCCTGCAAAGAACGCAGTTAGGCCGGGCACCAGTGCAGAGAATCACAGGGCTGATGTGGACAGCAAGCACATGGGCTTCCAGTAAGGCATGTTAGGGAAGCGCTGGGGCCGGGCACAGGTCTCTGTTCTTCTCACGCAGTCACTCATCTAAGCCTTACTCAGCTCTATTAGATACGTGCTATTGTTTTCCTTGTTTTTTTTCAACTGGGGAAACTGAGATCCTGAGCAGTCAAGTCACTTGCTCAGTCGTACGGTTATCTCATGGCAGAGTCAGGATTCAAACCGGGCAGTCTGGTCCCAGAACCTGTGGCTTTACCCCAACGCTAGGCCACAAAGACCTGAACTCAAACCCCAGCGAGTCAACGTGCCATTTTTGTGAGTTTGGTAGACTTACTTCATCTCTGCAAACCTCGGTTTCCTTCTCTGTCTGACGGGGACACTGAAACTGACCTCATTCCTGGGGCATAAGTCAAGGTTGATTTCCCTTCTGGTTCAATTGGTCACATCACCTTTTCATTAAAACGTACCATTGAGAAAGCAGCAGCCCCCATACCTCCTACAGAGGGAGAGAGGGGGCTAGGAAGTGTCTCAGGAGGAAGCAGCAGCCTTCTTCCCTGCTCTCGCCCTGAGCTCACCCTCTCCAAGCCCACCCACTTTTGAGATAGGACTGCGTTCTCCCTTTACCCAGTTCATTTAAGGTCTCCACCCAAGGGAAGAAACACAGGAATCTGTGGTAGTGAACTCAGCAACATTTGTTCCCCAGCCCAAGAATAAACAGAGAAAACAAGCTCTCTGCGTCTTCAGAAGTGCATTTACTGTACTCGAAACAGATGAATTCTCTCTGTTTGCATTAATCGCATGACTATTTGGTCCAATTATTCTTACCACTTCAGCAATCATGTTGTGCTTGTTCAAGAAGAAAGAAATAACAACAGCTTATCTTGTTGAGAGCAAAGAACAAACAGTGAAAAATCAGGGTCCGCTCCTAAAAGCTACAGTTGCTGTCACTGTGCTAAAGAGATGATTCATGTCCTCAGAGCAACGCGGCTACAAACAAGAGCGCGATGTGAAAAGGGTTCAGTTGCAATGGTTAAAAACCTTTTCAAAATCAGCCCAAACGGAGCTAAAACTCTATTTTTATCGCCAAACTCAACTCTCTGCCTGCCCCCACCCCAACCATATCTTCTTACATCTACTGATTTACATAGGCTTAAATAATTCTTTCAAGTAACACATTTCATTAGAATAGGGTAATGGACAAAGCACCAAATGCTTTTAATCCCCTCTCCAAAGAAACTTAAGGACTGCTAATGCTTTCAGATGCTGGAAGAACCCTTGAAAAGAAGCCAGAAGGCAGTGCAAGGGTTAAAGTGAACGAGGTTGAAAAGGCTTCCCTTCTCATCAAACCAGGCAGCCAGAGCTTCTACAGGACAGTACTCCCAGGCAGCACCTTTTCCCCAGATGTCCTTTCCCTCAATAAGATCCACCGACCAATAAGAAACCAAGGGATATTATTTTTTTCATAGACTTGGTCTTGAACCAACGTGCACTCCATTTCCTGACCTGTTACTGGAATTCCTGGCACCCTGCATTACCTCTTGGTGACCCCTGGAGAAGACAATGGGTTCTTGTTTGGGTACCAATGCCTGGTCCTCTCCTTAGCTGCGTCTATCCCTGTCCTCTTCAAGTCACCTGCATGCTGGAGCCAGTTCAGTTGCTAGGACTTGGTTCCAGCCAACAGGGCTTGGCCCTGGTGCCATAAACAGGGGACTCGGCTGAAGGGCTCAGTCCCCAGGAGCCATCACTATCTGAGGGACCATAGCGGGAGAACAGTGGCATCGACATACCCATGTCAGGACAGGAGGGTCTTGTTCTCTTCTGACCCATCTACCCAAGCAGGTTGTGGAAGAGCCGGGCTGCAGGTTTTATTAGCAATTGCAGAGTGAGAGATTTGGGCTCCCAAATAAAACTGTGCAAAGGGCCCCTGAGGAATATTTGAACCCAGAGGGGATAAGAAGAAGGAGACAGTTGGGAAGCTGCCTGGACCAAACCCAGAAGAATTATTAACTTCTGTAAAGGGGATCATTTGTTGCAAGTGAGACTCAGTTTGACATCTAGAACTATTTTTATGGTAATGTGGTGCCTTACAGATGCCAGTGGTCTCTATTCAGCCAAAGATTCTGTTCAACAAAGTGATTAGCATTTACTGATATACCCAAGACTGAACTTTGCTGCTAGAAGCAAGATGAATAAGACAGTTTCTTAAAAAAATAAATAAATAAAAAAAATAAGACAGTTTCTTTCCACCCCTAATGTACAATTTAAAACAGGAGTCAGAAGGATAAATATAAAATTATAATATAACAACAAAATCAACAATAGACATAAATGCAGAGTATATAGATAAGGGAGGAAGTAATTTACACTATTGGGGAAGAAATAACATCCCAGGAAGGGACTCCAGAGTAAATGATGTCTAAGAGAGGTTTTGAAAGATGAAGAGGAGTTTGCCATATGTAGAAAGGGAGTGGAAGTACACTCCAGGCAGAGGGAACTATATTCCAACAACGTGGAAAGCGTGGATATTTTTAAGATCCACATTGCTGGATTGGACAACTGAGAAAAGAGAAAAGTAGAAAATAAAGCTGGGAAGGCAGGGAGTGATTCTGAAAGATGTTTTCCACTTTGCCAAGGAACTTGGGTTTTATCCCGAGAAGATAAGGAACCATTGAAATGTATTCAGAAGGCATGCAACATGGTAAGTTTTGCAATTTAAAAAGTGTAGAAACAGTAGAGCAGTTAAATAATTACTCAATAAGTTTTTATTGCATTATTATGTCTCAAAATTTTGCTAAACACTTTGGGATATACAAATAAAGCATAAGAAATGAAACCCATTTTTCAAAGCAAAATGCAATTAGTAACATCATCATCAATAACGACATTTATTAAGGTGTTACTACCTGCCTGGCACTGTTCTATGTGCCTTGTGGGAATTAACTCACCTTGAACAATGACCTTGTGAGGTGGTCTTATTACTATCCCCACTTTCCAGGTAAGGAAACCGAGGCACAGTGAGGTTGAGTAAGTTTCTCAAGGCCACACAGCCAGGAAGGTTCAGACAAAAAGTCTGGAACTGATAATTAGTGTAAGATGAAAGAGTTCAAAACGGATATCAATTCTACATGTAACTTGACACCCTCAAAGAACAAAGGAAAGATTTCTCAAGTCTGCTACACTGTAGCCATTGGGCTTATTCTTTCCAGCATTGTACACTGTCATTTTAGTGACGGAAGCCCCAACCTAAAGAATCCCACTGGGTCACACGTCCACTGCCCCCTCGCAGACTGGTCTTTTCTAAACATCTACACATTATTGGAAACAAAAGTTGTCAAACTTTCTTGATGTCTTCACAGATCTCTTCCTTACATTCCATTTTCACCATCCTCATTTTATTTCAGGTGCTGATTTTCCTCATTTTAAGATCAGCTTCTTATCACAGATGACTACAAAACCAGCCTCAGAGTCCCTCCTCTTTCGCTTAGAACGGCTCTGATTGTGCTTGTTACCACCCCATGAATTCTTCCCTGAAATTAAATTTAAATTATAAAAGACATCGCCTCATAAAAGAAAATTATGAAAACTGGCAAAAGAAAAATCACTATATTAACCATCAATTTAACATATCAACAGTTAACCATTATTTCTTATTTGTAATATTTCTCATAGAATAAAATATATATGCCTGATAAAATGGAAAACTCCAGAGAAGTCCCTTTCTCTCTGTCCACACACATGCACACGCACACACACACACAATTACACAGGTATAAAGAAAACCCAATCTTGTATATATAGCACTGTAGCTGCGGCAGACACAGCCGGTTCTACTTTTCTGTTGTTAACAGAACCTGATTTCATTTTCCAAGCACCAATGCACCCAGTCCAAGGAGATGAATCATGGTCTCTCTAAGCCAAGAATGTAATCTTATTACCCTTTGTCAAAAGCTAGCTTACGCTTGTATCCAAGGGCAGCCATGTGTTCTAATTCTGGTCAGTGGTATGTACTGGAGTCTGCCGGAGAACTTTGGGAAACGTTTGATCATCCTGATAAAAGCAAATTCTTTTCTTCTTACCCCCTTAACTGTTTTTGAATGCAGAGTGTGGAGGCAATGCCTAGAGCTGTGGCAGCCATCTTGTAACCATGAGCCAACATACTTGAAAACAAAAAACCATCAGCATGTGGATGGCAAAGCAAAAGACTTGATAAAAGCCAGAGTCCTTGATGACTTCATGGAGTCACCGAGGCACCCTAATTCCAATCTCCTTGTTAAGTGACGTAGCACATATTTGTATTATTTAAGCTGTTGTTAGTTGACCTTTCTCACTTGCAATGAATATAACCTAAATGATGCAGTAGTTTACCTTTATTTTTCACAGCCTCCTTCGCCTTCAATAAACTATAAAATTCCTTCAAGTTCATTCAGGACTATTCACAGTTTGACTCTAATTTTAGCCCCATCTCCATGCACCAGTTGAATATTTCCAACCCTGGGCCACTGCTTATCCATATAGCTCCCTATACCTATCTCTGCTAATTTAATTTCACCCATACCTCAAGGACCATCTCAAATACCACCTCCTCCCTGAAGCAGTCTTTGTTTTTTCCATCCAGATATGCTTCCCCAACTCCTTTTTCTAAAATATTTTGTACATTTTGGAACAGTTTTTGATTTACTGAAAAATGGCAAAGATAGTACAAAGAGTTCCCAAATACAGTGTACCCAGTTTCCCCTATTATTAACAGCTTACATTAGTGTGGTACATTTATTACAATCAATGAATCAATGTTGATCCATTATTACTAAGTAAAGTCTATACTTTATTCATATTTCCCAGGTTTCCACCTGGGATCCTTGTTTCTGATGACTTGACAGTTTTGAGGTGCGCTGGTCAGGCATTTTTACGATGTCCCTCTATTGGGATTTGTCTGGTATTTTTCTCATGATTAGACTGGGATGATGGGTTTGGGGGAGAAAGAGCACAGGGATAAAGTGCCCTTCTCATCCCAGCATATCAAGGATCCATTGCTATCAACATGCTTTTCTCTGTTAATGTTGACCTTGATCACCTGGCTGAGGTCATATTTGCCAGGTTTCTCCACTGTGAAGTTAGTCTTTTTTCCTTCCTTCCATTCTGTGCTCTTTGGAAGAAAGTCAATCTGCACAGCCCACACCTAAGGTACCCGACTTCTTTTTGAAGTTTTTTTCATGACACTTAAGTCTCCTCATCTGTAAAATCAAAGCAGCCACCTCACAGGATAGGTTTAAGCCTTAAAAACAGTTAAGAGGGCAGAAAGACTAAAAGTTATTCACTGTCCCAGACCTCTGGCTGGCTACTTGGCTGGGGCAGTGAGGTGCCCAGGGAAGCTTCAGCTCAGTAACCAGGGGTGTGTCATAGGTCAACAGAGGAGAAACCCCTGTCTCTCCACCTCTCCAGGGTTCTTATAGACTTTTGTTTTTGAGTTCCCTAGGATGGGAGGGTAAAGGGAAGATGAGAAAAGTGGGACGAGGGAGGGAAGGAACCTTGACCCTGGTCTGTGTGACGTCTCTGAGGCAGGAAAGCCAGGGACAGATAGGGCCGAGGTGGGAGCTGCTGAAGGAAGGCTGGGGGAGGTGGGAAACGCTCCCTACACCCCTCCCCTGGATGTAGTCTTTTGGAGCCAGGGACTGCTGGGACCTTCAACCTTGATCTTTTGTCTTCCACCTTCTTTTAGTGCCCTGCTCCTTGGCGTTCTTCTCTTCTGGTTCCTCTTTCGGGTGTTCTCTTCCCAGCCCTCCTCTTGGCCACTGCTTTGTATCTGGGTTTTTCATGCTTTTGTAGAATTGAGGTTTCAATAAAGAGTTGTTGTTTTTTTTTTTTTTTTTTTTAATTAAAACAAAACAAAAACAGTTAAGAGTCTGTCATCTGGTAGGTTCTACCTCGATACCAGCTATATAGTATTAAACTAGATATTATGGATAAGTGCTTAGCTCAGTCCATAAGAAGTTGGTATTTTTCCTCCCTTTTGACACACTTTATGCCCATTTATCCCTATAACGTAACCTCCTTGGTATCACCCATACCTCAAGGACCATCTCAATAGCTCATCACTCTAGCTTCATAAGGGACGTTAAATAAAACTGGATTACACAATAGCATAAGGTGGTTCTCCAACTGAGCAGGGCTCTCTGCTATCGTGCATCCCTCACCTGAGTGTTAGATGATGTGCTGCCGAATCAAAGTCTCTTTGCAGCAGCCCAAACCCAAGCTTTCATTCCAGCTGAGAAGCACTGCTCAGGGCTTGCCCCTCCCAGTGATACTTGCTCCAGTGGCTCTCAGATTCTGGGGAAGTCACAATGGCTCCACCAGACTGCAGGCTCAAGGAAGGCAGCTCTCACTTCTGTTCACGATGGTGCCGTGGGGCATAATACAGTGCAGGCATTCAAGAAACAACCGATGGGGGGGAAATGTATGCTTTGGCACCAGATCCTAAAGCAAACACCGCTGGCCTTTGAAATACTGTGTTTGCCCTTGATGTGTGCCATGCAGCTGCCACCTCCCTACACGGGCTGTCCTAATCAAGAAGAGATCCCCCGGCAACCTTAGCTTTCTCCCTCCCACTCCTCATCTAGCTTTCAGTCCCACTTCCCCTCAATCACAGCCAGAGATATTTTTCTAAAACCAAAATCTGAGATTATCTTTCCTTTGACATAAACCAGGATTTCTCAGCCTCAGCACTGTTGACATTTTGGGTCACACAGTTGTTTTGGGGCTTCCCTGTGCATTGCAGGGTATTAAGCAGCATCCCCAGGCTCTACCCACTAGATACCAGTAACAACCCCCCCTCCAGGTGTGACCACCAAAAATGTCTCCAGGTATGGCCAAATGTCCCCTGGAGAGCAAAACCAGCCCTGGCTGACAACCACTGAAACAAACAAAAACAGTACACCTTCCATGGACCCCCCACTCCCCACATGTTCCAGGCTCCCATTGGAAGGCTTTGAGACCATGGCAGAGGAAACGAACTTCTCCTGGTCTTAGTTTGCTTATTTGAAAATAAGGGTAAGAGAGTCAATCCAACCAATTTTGCAAAGAAGCTCTGAGTATCAGATCAGCTAATAGAGGGAAAAACCTGTTAAAGATCAGGCTCCATACTAGCTTTTCCCAAGGAGAGGCCTCTGAATATCAACCTCAAAATCCGCTCCCCCTCTAGGTCTATGGAAACAGGGCTACAGAATTAGCATTTTAAACAAGAATCTTGACTGTTTCTAATGCATATTCAAGTTTTAGAATGTACTGGCTTTTAAAATTCTGGGGTATTGTTATTTTTTAATGTCACAGGGACTTCCAGGGTTTATAAGAATAATGAAGCAAGATTGCACATTACCTAAAAGCTCCTGAATGTGAGAATGCAAATTTGGCACTAAGCGGGGGGATTTGATTCATGACTCCCCTATTCAGTCCAGTTACCCAAACTTTCTGAGCCTCGGTTTCCCCACCTGTAAAACAAACTAAAAATGCCAATTTTATAGGGTCATCGTAAGGGCTAGAAATAGTGCCTCTCAGGTGAATCAGGGACTCGGCTGACCCTCAGTCAGCGGTGGCCACCCCATTAGTGAAAACCGCTTCCCAATGTGTATTAAGAGGGCCAAGGCTCTAGAAAGCAGCTGCAGAAAGCAGAGCTGGGCTGCAGCTTGGCTGAATCAAAGTGAATTTCTGGCTGTTGAAAACTGAGGTAACAACTCTGATTCATCAGCAAACTATTTTTCTCCAAATGGCTTGGAGTCACAGAACAAAAGCCCCATGGCCTATTACTATTCAGACTTCACCAAAATCAGAGGCTTCTTTTTCAGCCATCCGGTTTGTCCCTTGACATCCATGTCCACTCTGTGTCTCTGCTAGGAGCAGCATCCTGAAAGCTGGGGTCTGTGGCTGCCTGGTTGACTGCTGTCCCCCCGGTGTTCAGAATAATGCCTGGCACTGTGTCGATAAATATTTGTGCAGGGAATGAATGAATGATGTATTCGGGGAGATTTTCCTTCCTAATTCTGCACCAATTCTTTGAACTGGCTGTCCAGGACATGTGATGTAATGACTTACATCTACTCTCTGCTGTGTTTGGGAAACATATGGTAGTGGATTTCAAAGTCTTGTGGGGAATCGAACGGTGAAGTTTCCCGAGGACTTCTGCCAATTGTCCGGGCCAGGCTCACCGAGGGGCTCCTCCTGGCTGGACTCTGGGCCTTCAGAGGAGCCGCAGCCTCTTTGACAGCGTCTCTTTGTTCTTATGCCTCTCCTTCTAGACGGCAAGGACTTTGGGAAAAGGCCCCTAGGTTTTATTCAAAGAAAAAAAGAATGAAAGAGGGAAGGAGAGATGAGGAGGGAGATGAAGGGGAAGAGAAAGGGGGAGGGGGAGAGGGAAAGAGGAGGAGGGGAAAGAGGAAGAGAGAGTGATTAAAAAGAAACCACGGGGGAAGCGGCTGTGGCTCAATCAGTAGGGCTCCCGTTTACCATATGGGAGGACCCGGGTTCGGTTCCCGGGGCCTCCTGGTGAAGGCAAGCCCGCCCGCACGGCGTGGTTAGCTGACCCAGCGAGCGCAAGCAGCAAGGGGGGGGATAAATGAATAAATAAATAAAATCTTTAAAAAAAAAAAAAAGAAAAAAAAAGAAACCACGGGAGCAGATGTAGCTCAAGGGGTTGAGTGCCTGCTTCCCACGTACCAGGTCCCGGATTCAATCCCCAGTACCTCCTAGGAAAAAAAAAAAAAAGAAAGAAACCAGCAAAAAAGAAAGAAAGAAAGACGGAGAGGGAATGGTGGGAAGAAAGAAAAACAGGAGTGGTCCCTGGCTTCCTGGGGACCTGAGACTAGAGACCCAGAAGCAGACACACCAAACCATCTCTACTTTGTGTGAACCATCCCTACTGCCCCCCGGGCTGCGTCACGAGCCTGCATTCTGTCCAGGCCTCTCACGGAGCCCCAAGGGCTGGAGAACATGGTCACAGGAAGAGCATTCCCTTCCTTCTGCCTTCTCAAGCCTTGGCTTGGTGCCTCCGATGAACATGCTGTGGACAGAGGCCAGACCCTCTCTCACAAACAACTCACCAGCAGCAGGCACAAGCCCGCCAAGAGGCTGACGGTTGCCTGGTGTGCGAGGCTTTGGTGTCAAATGAGTAATCCCCGGGGCTTCACACAGCGTGTGCTGTTTTATATCCCCAGCACACCCCCACTGGCTCCAAATCCAGGGACTCCGTTATTGATAGCTAGACTCCAGGCAGGACTTCCCCTGGGACAGTGTATACACAAGCATTTGGCAGAGCAGAGAAGGAAGATGGGAGACGGCTATGGGAGCTGCTTACTCTACCATCAGAATATTTCCAGAGGTGGTAGGGTGTAGTAGGTAAGGCTGGAGGCTCTAGAAACACCTGCATTCAAAGCCTGACTCTGACGTTTGCTAGCCATGTGTGGTGTCAGACAAGTTCTTTAACCACCCTGTGCCTCGGTTTCCCCATCTGACAAACAGGGATGCTTATCGAACTACCCCCATTAGGGTTCTTTTGAGGGTTACGAACTAGTCATGCATTTAAAAAATATTTGAGAACCTTCTATGCCCTTGGGATATCGCTTTGGGAGATGACTTGGGGGAAGATAATAATGAAAACAGCAAACCCCGCACATAAATTGTTGAGTACAGTACCTGGCACATAATAAGCAACCTGAGAAAAGTGAACTCTGATTCCTGAGGATCTGCTATGTAACTGGCACTGTGCTAGAACTTTAGCTAGATTCACTATCACATGGGGTCTTCTTAACAAAATTGTAAAGCAGTTAATAGTCTTGGTCTTTTACAAACGAAGCAACTGAACTCAGAGGGTTGAAGTGGGCTTGCCTTGGGTAACATAACTAGCAAAGAGTAGAGCCAGGTTTTGGACACAGGTAGAACTAAAACCCATGCCTTCAGATACCACGTAGCTACGTCTGCGCACGGCTCGGCACAACCAGTTCTGGCTGAGGCCGAGCGAGGGGCCACCTGACGTGCCGGGTTTTCTTGCATTTATTTGCCGAGCTTCTGCTGGAATCATTGGCTGGAATTTTAGTTCACCTCTTCCTCACTAGCCCCAATATACCCCTTTGCAGACTTGAAGGAAAAAGTTCCATTCTCTTAGACTGATCAGAGGGGGCAAAGGAGGAAGAAAACTCTGCACCTTGATTGCCTGAATTTCCAAGCCAGGTATTCAGTGTTCCCTTCACAACCCACTGAGGATGCCCAGTCCAATGGCCAGTGGGAGAGGCTGGGAGTCAACATCTAGTGATGTAGGTCAGGTCCCAGCTAGGGGGGTTAACCTGAGCCAAGCGTGGATCCAGACTTCAGCACAGCACCTGGCTGGAGTGGGCAGGTGGGGGTGGTGGGAGTTGGGGGGAGGCGGGACGAGATAGCAAGCACGCACACTAGCTGGCTTCTCCTCTAATGGCCAACATCCCAAATCGGCTAATGTCAGCTCTTGGCATCAACAACTATAACTATGTAAAGTTGCTATCACCAAATTAGTGTTTACTAAAAGTCTGTAATTATTACACTTACTGGTGGAGGTGGGTGTGCATGTGTGTGTCCCTCCTCTAGCCTCATTTAGAACCATCCTGTGTGTGTGTGTGTGATCAGACTGCATGGGCCAAACCACTTTAGCCAACATTGACATTGGCTGGCCATCGGCTGCTCAGGATTCGGAGAAAATGGAAGGCCTGATTTTCCTGCTCTGCCTTTTTCTTTTTTTACTTATTTTTTTTAACAATTAAATCCTACTTTCAAGCTCTACCCAACACCCCCCCTTCATTTCTTTCTCTACTCTGATTACATTGTCCCATTTTAAGTTGCTTATTATTTTCACTTACACTAAATTTATTCCTAGACTAGAACTGGAAGTTCTTTTCAACAGGAACTAAATTTCCTTCCTCTGTCCCTTATTTCCTGTGTTCCCCGGTGGATTTGAGATGTTTTCTAAAAAGTAGATAAAACGCAAAATAATAAAGGAATTGGGTAAAATGAGAGAATAAGGGTAGGGAAATGACAAAATCAGGGGTAATATCAGCACTACAGATTGTTCACCCGAGGATCCTGTGCAGTTTCAAGAAGTGGGATATGCCAGTGTGGTTCAGAGATGTCCAGCTCTCAGAGTAAGGCTGGACACACCTTCAGCCACTGAGTCAGCACTGCCTGAAAGGTACATCCAACTAGCCGCAACACGGGATTTCCTGGTGCTGAGGTCAGAGGGGAATTTCTACCATGAGGCCACGTAAGGAGAAACTGCGACAGAACCCAAATCATCTTCAGTGATGCTATTTTGGTCAGTACGAAGTTTTCTATATGATAACCTCAGCACATGCTTCCACTCAGGCCACAGGCCTGATGCCAGAACGACACTCTAGAAATGGGCAGTTTTCTACAGTTTCTCACAGGGACTGTGCCCCTTTGTCTTTGGTGTCTGCCATCGCAGGCATCTCGTTGCAGGCGCACATCTTGAATAGAAGTGCTCCAAGGTGACAGGACAAGGCCTCCCGGCATCCCCACCTGAGTGTCCTGGCAAAAGCTTCTCAGGGGCATCTTTCCTCTCTTGTTGCCAGGTCCCTCACTCACGCCGTTCCAAGCAGAAGGCAGCACTTTTCTAGCCAGCATCTAGGGTGGCGTTGTGGCGTTGCCTCCTTCCTCTTCTCCCATCCCCCAACCACGACCTCACAAATCGTTTTGCATCCGTCTTCTCACAGTAACACTGTACCCACCTCGCCCCGTCCTCACCACTCCGTCACTTGGCCAAGAGTCTCCTGCCTTGCTCCTCTCTCTAGTCTGGGACCTCCGAATCCAGCCTCCACATTGGAGCCAGAATGGTCTTTCATGGGTTTTTTTGTTTTTAAACTTATTTTTAAAGGAGCTTTAGACTACCTAAATGTTACATCGAAAATATGGGGATTCCCACATACCCCTCCCTCTACCCTTTCCCCTCTCCCTCCCTACCCTATTCCCCCATTAACAACATCTTTCATTAGTGTCCTACACTTATTACAATTAATGGACACATACAGAATGGTCTTTTTTTTTTTTTTTAAGATTTTTATTTATTTATTTCTCCCTGCCCCCACTGCCCCCCGCCATTGTTTTGCACCCACTGTCTGCTGTCTGTGTATTCTTCGGTGTCTGCTTGTCCTCTCTTTAGGCGGCACCGGGAACTGATCCTGGGACCTTCCGGAATGTGAGAGAGGCTGCTCAGTCTCTTGCGCCATCTCAGCTCCCTGGTCTGTTGGGTCTATTATTGTCTCTCTTCTGTCTCCCTTTTTGTTGCACCATCTTGCCACGCCAGCTCTCCACTTGGGCCAGCTTGCCTTCACCAGGAGGCCCCGGGAATCAAACCCTGGACCTCCTATACGGAAGACAGGAGCCCAATCGCTTAAGCCACATCCGTTTCCCCAGAATGGTCTTTTAAAAACCACTTCTGATCATGCTGTTCTCCTGCTGGTAAGTCTGTGGTTGTCCTCTCCTTACCAAAATATATCCTCCAAACTTACTCAAGCCTTCTTTGGACATCAGTCAGTAACCCTGATCTTTCAAATAAATTCATTCCATTTTGCCTAAGAGGCCCAAGTTGGTTTCTGATATCAACAAATTTAAAACAAAATTTAAAAATAAAAACCTTAATACTTCGTTTATATTTTACCCATTTTGTGAACATAAAAATTCCATTTTTAGTTACTGATTAAGTAATGCCAAAGGGATTCATGGGACAGGGAGGATTGAGAGCAGACATGCAAGACTGGGGGAAATGGGGGTGACTAAGAGAAGTGGAAGGTGCTGGGGCTTGGGGAGAAGAGGAGGAGGAGTTACAGGAAGGACTTGGGAGAGAGCAGGAGGTGCTGAGGAGGCCAGGGTCCTGCTGCAGGGGGAGGGAGTCGTGAGAGAGGGTCTGGGAGCACTGGGGGGACCAGGAGCGGCAGGGTCTTCATCCAAGGGGGGGGCGGGAAGGACTGGGAAGTCCTGAGAAACGGGAGCCACGGGTGTGCTGGGCTGGACAGCAGGCGTGCTGTGGCAGTGCTTCCCACTGCACATCCCACATGTCCCCAAGGGCATAGCAAGGTATGGTCTGGAAGGGAAGCCAGTGGGTTGGGCAGCCACTGAGGGGCTTAAAGTGGAGCAGTGACACCAAGAGGAGTGGGACTAGCCCCCAACTGGCAATAAGGCGGCTGGTGGCATCTCAGCAGCTCTGGGAGAAACAGTGCAGCTCCTGAATGAATAGCAAGCCCCACCCACCCAGCAGGTGTGGACCCCTGGCCTCGACATAAGTGGCAGCCTTCCTGGCTCCTTCAGGCTGCAAGAGCCACAAGGGGAAGGAACCACAGCATCACTAACTGCCCCAGACAAAAGTAGCCTTTGACTTCTCTTTGCATGTTTTCTTGTTTATTTTCTGCTACGCTGGGAGCTCCATCAGGGTAGAGAAGGTGGCTCTTTGGCTCCCCATGGTCCCCAACCTAAGTACAATAGTCACTCCATAAGCAGCATGTTGAGTGAGTACACGAAGAAACGAACAAGCGAGAACCAACACAAGGGAAAAATTTTGGAGTAGAATCAACTTATCTATGTCAATGAGTGACTTTCACTCAGCAAATATTTAAGTGAGGCTTATGTGTCAGCACAGGGCTGGGCCTTGGAACCGCTTCTGATTTGTCTCTCCCATCCCACCCCCATCATAGCCTCATCCAACCCAGCTTCTTGACCTCCCACTGTTCAATCTCTAGGCTGCCTCTCCCTTCATTTATATTTTTCCATGAACTAGTAATGTGGTCAAATTTTCATTGTCATGTCCCTGTCCTACTTTACCAAGAAGCACTTGCCATCTTGGAGAAAACGTTTCTTTTTCCTTATAAATTTGATGCAAAACTATTAGATTTAATCGTTTACATAGCAGGTCAACAATGTAAATGAAATGATCACCATCTGGCAACCTAGCATCCCTCAAAAACTCAGAGGGCTCCAGGAAGGACTCGGCACCAAACAGAACTCGGGGTGGGGGGGAGACCCAGCCTGCATTTCTGTCCGACTTTCAAAGCTGCCAGCATTTTTGACTCATGTCAGACTAGGAAAAGGAGAAGGGGGCATTTTGAAACCAAGAAGAGACATATATAAATCGACAGGCTGAACACGATGTCTAAACTGCTGTTTTATAGCCATATAATGCACTCAATTAAAAAAATGTTGAATGTAAAAAAATTTATAAAGATAAGGCATTGAGAAGGGGGTGGAACTCTGGAGAGGTTTCCCCCCCTCTTCTATTAGATACTTTTCTTGACTCAGACTGAAAATGCTACAGTCAGCACCAACTTAATTCCACATTGTAATTAGGGTTATGCATTAAACCAGGCCTCTCAACACCACTACCCTAAAGGAACTCAGAGACTAAAGGGAAACCAGGCTGTGGCCGGAGCAGCTGGCACCAGCCAGGATCCTAATATATAGTAACAGTATAGATTTAAAATGAAAATTAAAAGCAGTCATTACAGTTAAATTGATGTCATCTTTGCCAGCTGTTTATTCAAAAGGGAAAGAAACAGAGTGATGCGGGAATTCTGTAGGCTGCCATAAGCTCCAGCTTGGACTAATGTGCCTGCATTTTAAGAGCATTTTTAGCTATTTAGTGGGAAGAAGGGTTGCTAATACACAATTTTTTATTTTTTATTTTTTTTGCTAGCCCAAGCTGACTTTTAAAATTCTAGATAGGGGCTTCTCAATCTCAGGGTTGCATCAGAATAACCCAAGTTGCTTTTAGCATATCTCTACAGGTGCCCAGTAGAGATTCTGATGAACCAGGCTGGAGGTGACACATGAGGAATCTAGATTTTTACAATGTACTGCAAAGGTTTCTATAAAAGCCACCCTGGGGTGAAAAGAAATGAGTTCCCAAATTTGATCTCCTGGCAGCTGGCCCCGCCTGTGAACTTGGGATGCCCAGCTTCTAGAATCCATTTCCCCTGCTTTTCATAGGGCTGGTCCCATTTTTAGGATTCAACTCTCTCCCCACCCCATGCCTGCCCCAAGCTCTCCTTGGCTGCTCCCTTTAATTCACCGCCTTCGACCTGGTCAGTGATTCTCCATCCCGTCCCCCTTCCCTTTCTTTCATGACACTTACCACTTACTGAAGAAGCCCCAGGCTCCTCGGGTGACGTGAGAAGGCCGTTTCACAGGCCGAGGCGCGCGCCTGGCCTGCTGGGTTCAGCGGCCTCGGTACCCAGGGCAGCCCTCCAAGGATGAGTCTAGGACTGCACCAACAGCTGGGTAGTGTCATGCACTTTGTTAAAACAAAGGTAGGAAAAGTGTGCATGTGGGAGGGTCTCTGGGCAGGCAATGCTCAGATACAGGGCACCCTGGGCAATTCCTAGGCAGAGGAAGCTCTACAAGCCCACTGGTCTGGAGGATGTGCTGGTTCCAACAGGGCTGCAGAGTAGAATCACCTGGGGAGAGATGGAAATTTACCAATCTCAGGCCCCTTCCCACAAATTGAGCTCCAGTGGAGCTCAGCATCAGTGTTGAAAAGCTGCCCAGGAGTTTCTCATTGGTAACCAGTGTTGAGAATCAGTACGCTACTGTTTGTATAAAACTGTTCCAGTGGAGGAAGTTTGTGGGAAAAGTAGAAGAGAAATATTTCGAAATTTGCTAGTGAAACCTCAGACCAATGTCATAGGCGTTACTGGGAAGCTGGTGAGAAATGCAAATTCTCAGGCCCCTGCCCAGGCCTCCTGAAGGAAATTGGAGTAAGGTCCCAGGTGTTTGGTATGTACATTAAAGTTCAAAAAGAACTGAACTTGGAGGTAGGAAAGCTAATAAGCCCTTGCATCAGTCCTCCCTTGAAGACCAGATATAGAATGTCTTCAGTTGGGTGTGTCACATTTAATAAAACAATGGAATGTATGTGTATAGACATCTATTTCTTCTATCTGGTAAAACCAAATTTCACCTCTGGAGCTCTCAGCTTCCAGTTTCTTTAATTTCCCCTTTCTTGGCAGGGGACCTGATGCTCTCTTCTTCCTCCCGTCAGCCACTCTGCTAAACTTACTTTCATGCTAATGTGTACATGACTGGCGAGGGCGTAAGGAGTTTCCACTCAGGGGGTCATTGAGGTTTTGAGCCTTGGCCTTGCCACTCAATGACAATGAAAACCTGAGCAAGTCAATGTGGTCCTTCCTGACCCTCAGTTTCCTCATCTATAAAAGAGGGACAATAGATGATTCTTGCAAGATAACCCATCCTGCAGGGCCGCTGCAATTCTTAAATCAGATAATTTACATAAACAAAGGGAGGTGTAATTATCACCACTGCGCTTGTATGACTCACAGCATTCAAGTTCATGAGAGCCTTGTTTAGCAAGGAGGGAAGGGTGCGACTGTGTATATCATTTCAGTGTCATGCCAAAAAATAGTCCTTTGGGAATTCAGTGCCAGGAGAAAGCTTTTCTTCCCAAATGAACTCATGTGAATCCTAGATCTTCTAAAAAGATCCATATGATCCCAATGCATTTTCTTTTACCTTTTTTGCCTTAGCTATGAGGGAGATTAGTGTTAAATTAGGTGGTTCATTGAAATCATGACCTCTTCTCTATTTTCCCTAGCGAACCACCTAAAATGTTTTTTCTAAAGTAGGCCATGTACAAATCAATAATAATAGTAAATACCAACAAACATGTGTCACAACCCAAAACACATATATTCATAAGATTTTGTTTCATATTCATATGCTTTTCAACAGTGCTATTCAATAAAATCATAGCATGAGCCATTTCTGTAACTTTAAAAATATCCTAAGTAACCACATTTAAAAAGTAAAAAGAACCAGGTGAAATTGACTCTAGTATATTTAAGCCCTTATAGGCAAAAGATTTTCATTTCAAAATGCAATCAATATAGGAATTGGTATTTTACATATTTTTGTTCCTACCAAGTCCTCAAAAACAGGTTTTGTAAACTGTTATCTAGGGCGGGGTATATGGGAACTCTGTACTTTACGTAGGATTTTTCTGTAAACCTACAACTTCTCTAATAAAAACAAAACAAAACAAAAAAACCCCACTGGTGTGTATTTTACACTTCCAGCCCATCCCAATTGGGACTGGCCACACTTCAAGTGCTCAAAACATAACCACATGTGGCCAGTGACTGCCTCCTAGACAAGGGACCAGGCTTAGACAATGATGCTCAGGAGTGAGGGTTTAATTAATGCCTACTGTTTATTGCAGGTGCACTTTTTTGGCTTTTAAACATTGTTACTTTTCATTGCCTTCAGAACACTTTGAAGAAGGAGCCATGATCTTTCATTTACAGATGAGAACACAGTGCTTCAGAGGAATGAGGGAATTTGTCCAAAATCGAAAAGCAGAGCTGGAATCCAAACCCAGTTCCCAAAAACCAGAACCCAGAATCACCATTCTACACGGCTTTCTGATGGTTGAGACCCCTGGCGGGGTCCAGCTCTGCCTGAACTCAGGCCTGGCTCCAGCCGTTCGGTGCATGGACCCATGGACAGACAGGAGCCATGCCCCTACCCACCCGCTCAGTCTGCTTCTCTCCACGGAACCACTGACTTCAACCTGGACGGCTCAGATAAGAAGTTTGGAAGAAGCAATTATGATTTTATTGCACCCACTGTGCTGACGATTAATGCTGAGTGCTGGTGGAAAATGCACCCTCTCATTTGCTAACACACACTATAATTATGCATGCCTCTCCAGGTACTATAATTCAGGGCTTAAAAAAGCCCCATTTCGAGCAAGTGGTGCTGCACTTGTAAAACCTTACAGATGTGTTATCATGTAAATGAGATAGCTGTGACATGATAGTGTGATAATAAATCCCCAACTTAGATTTGGAGACAAGATATGTCAAAAGCAAATCCACGCTGCCACTTAATCTTCTACATAAACTGTTTATTTTTTCTGAGTCCTACAATAATACATGTCAGAAGGCTTTGATAGTTTCCAGATTAATGTGTTTTTCCCCTTCAGGTCATCACCAGACTACTCATTTCATTAAATTAACTCTGCTAGTTGCAAGGTGGAAACGTGCTGCAGAACATAATTGTTGCACCAAATAGGGAGCTGGCAAGATGGAATTAATACATAAAACTGATTTCCCCATTTCCGGGGAAGGCTAGAAATGCCATCCTGAATTGCATCTTGATTTCCCTGGCTCCCCTTGGGAGAGATGAGCCCCACAATTATGTATGTGCAGGCTGTAGGAAGCTCCTACCCAAAGTAGTTTGTTTGATGTCTGATGGATCCCACCCCATTCCCGTGATGCCTCTGGGGTGGAGTTAGGCCTCGTCGCCCACACCCTAATTAAAAAGAAAGGCACCTGCAAAACCTCGGGCCTCTCCACGAAGGCTTTCCTCATCTTTCTCTCTCTCTCTCTGCCACAATGCCAGCGGGGCAAGCTCTTTCACACCTGCACGAGCTCCCGGAGCTTCAGGCGAAAGTTCCGCCCGACTCCATGCCCCGCCCAAAGCCCAATTTCCAAATTGGACAACCCTCCAAAAACTACCCTATCCCTCCCAATAATTTAATAAGTAGCCACACTGAGGCTATGTCAATCCAGGAAGTCTCCTTGACAGCGTGGGAAAGTGTTACTACGAGCCTTTTGTTTCCCAGGGGTACAGTCTAGGGCCAACAAACTCTGTTTCAGAAGGGCCGGATGATGGGGTGGGTTTTGCACACTGTATGTTCTCCTTCTCAGCCACTCAGCTCCGCCACTGCGGAAGCCGCTGCCGACAATGTAGTCGCATGGCTCTAGCCCAATAAAACTTTATTCATGGATGCCAAAACTTGAATTTCACATAATTTCTTATGTGTCATGAAATGGTCTTTTGAATTTTCTTCTACCCCTTAATAATGGGGGAAAAAAATCTTTGCTCATGCGCTGTACAAAACAGGGTGGGCCAAATCTGGCCCATGGGCTGTAGTTTGCTGACCCCTGCTATAGAAGGCATCTGGTTAAATGGCCCCAGAAGCCTCTATGGGGCGCTCTGTTGAACGCAGAACGTCTGCTGGATGTGTCTGGCAGGCATGACGCGGCACTGCTCTCTCGTGCACCTTCTTCCTGAGTCACTAACGCTCGGAGAGGTCAACACAAAATTCCCACAGGAGACAGGAGTTCCTGGCTGGAATTCCTGAAGGAGCCTCTAAGAGATCCCAAGACCCCACTCTCCATGCATTTTCACGCTGGCAGGCAGGAACAGAAAGGGTGCGGGGTGCCAGGAGAAGAAGGCTCGCGGAAATAGCAAGCAAAGCACTAACCAGAACAAGGCTGCAAACGTGACACTTTCTCCAATTGTGTCACAGCAAAGCCTCAGGACCTTTCTCAACCCAGTGATCCAGGCAGCCGCCGGGAATGGTGTTGTGTAAATGCACAAAGTGAGGCCAGTTTTCCCTCCATAGAAAGTTTTTCTTCTTTTCCCTTTTCTTTCTTTCTTTTATTTATTTTCCTAGAGAGAGGGACACAGGGCCCTTGGCTGAAGGAACTTGCTGGTGGAGGTGCAGGCGTTGGTTTACTGGGGTCAGCCGAGGTTAAAGGTGTTTGGCTCTGGGTGGGACAAGGCAGTGTGAGAGGATCTACTTTTCCAGGTTTTCCTTCTCCAGGCCTTCCTCCCCATGGAAAAGCGATGTGACCAATTCTAGTACGAAGCTGTCAGACCCAAACAAGGAAAAAGTGGGTCTTTCGAAGTATTGTACCAAAAACCAAGACCTCTCCTGAGCCAGGCAGGATGGTCCCGGCCCCCTCCTCACACCACAGGAGAATGAAGACGTAATCCTAGTGTTGTTTTCTTGTGGCCACATGGAAGTTGCAGATCTCACCATTGATTATGAAAATAAGCTTCCCCCGGAGTGGGGGATTGAAAATACCTGGTAAAAGACGCCACTGAGCAGAAACCTGCGCCCATGTTTAACTGTGGATTGGTCACTGTAAGCCAGGCTGGCCGCTGTCACTAACCAACCCACACCCAGCAACTTAACCAGAGGAGTGTTTACTCTTCCCTCACCCCGGATGCAATGCCGCTGATATTACTCAGCAGGATCTCCTGAGTGGCTCTCTTCCACATGGTGACTCATTCCTTCCAGCATCTTCTACATGGGTGCTTCTCAAGCTTTAGTGTGCAAAGTAACCTGTAGGGTGACCCACCCCCAGAGCTTTGCATTCAGCAGGTGTAGGTGGGGCCATGAGTTTGCATTTTTAACAAGTCCCCAGGTGGTGCTGCTGGGCCATGAATCACAGTCTGAGAAGCGCTTTTCTGTACCATCCAGCTGCAAGATGAGGGAAAAGAAGCTCGAGGAGGTGCCTGGATGTGTCCAGCAAGCCCCCAGCCCCAACCTTCACATTTGATAAGTTATCAGGCCCTGACCCTCCCACCTTTGCAATGGATCCTGAGCCTCACCATCCACACTGCCACTGCCTTGTGCTCGTCCTGCCTGTGCCAGGGGCCAACGGCAGCTTTTTTTTTTATTTTTTTAACCTTTTATTGTAGTAACATATATACAACTCAAACTCTCCCGTTTTAACCACTTTTGAGTGTACAATTCAGTGGCATTAATTACATTCAAAATATTGTGCTACCATCACAATATCCATTAGCCAAATGTTTTCTTCACCTCAAACAGAAATTGAAAGGCAAACTTCCTCTGAACCCTTGGAACCTAAGAATGTCAGGTGCATCAGACGTGTAAGAAAGGCAGATTTCTTAGCTTGGTGTCCAGAGCCCTGCACCATGTGGCTCCACCACAGCACCCGGCCTCTTCCACCTCCCTCTGACAGTGCTTGCCGCTTGTGCCGCGATTGTCTCCTCTTCCCTGGTAAAGCCTTCATCGTCTTCTGAATCCAAGCCCCAGGATGTGCAAATGGCTGGAGTACATTTGAAATGATATTCTGGGGAAGAACAATTAGAGCTTGACACCAGCACATCCTGTTGGAAAATGACTAGACATTTTCACCCATCAATGGGGAGGTTCGGGGAAGGTTAATGATATCATGTCGATGAGATTGTGGAAAACTGGCCTTCCTATACCTAACTGGTGGAAGCCTACTGTGTGTGTACATGGCCCCTTTGGGGAAGAGGGGCGGTTGGTTGCACACGTACTGCTCAGCAAGTTCATATTTCCATATGTTCCTCCTTGAACTCTCACACGTATTTATAAGAAGGCAGGGACAGCATGTTTACTCTAGTGCCACTATTATGTGAGAGAGTAAAATGACGTAAATGCCCATCAACAGGAGAACAGCTGACGGCGTATGACCTTCCTGTCAATAGAGTCCTCTGTGGCAGGTAAGAACCAGCAGCTATAGAAGGTGGCTCTTCACAGCCTCACTTTGAAGAGCCCTCCACTCACTATGGCAAGAGACGTGAAGCAACCTGAGCATTGCTATGTTTAGGACGACAAAACTTACGGCACCATTTACAGACACACAGACACAGATCAGACACACCCTTACTATTTCCTAGAAAAATAACCTGAAAGGTTCACAAAACTAATAACTGTGGTTACCTCTGGGGATTGTCCCAGGGGGTCTTTAGTCTTATCATTAAACTTAATTTTTTAAAAGTGATATTTAATTCTTGTGTTATCTGTGAAACTAAAATTTACTAATAATTTTCTTAAAAGCTCAGATGTCTCTGAAGCTTTCCCTAAATCTCCCAAAAAACATCCATTTCTCTGTCATCCGCACACTCTTGATTTGCTTTAAGGTTGTCTTGCAGTTGACTGTTTGCACACCTGCTCTCCTTGCCTGACTGTAAGTTCCTTGCGGGCTGAGGCACTTTCTACCCACACTTCATGTGTAACCCAATGCTGAATGCACAGAAGGGGCGTAACAGGTGGGCATCACTCGGAGGGTCTCCCCTGGAACCTGTCTAGGTGGACCTGTAATTCTACCATGAACCCATGGCATTCTAACCCTTTCCATATAGGCTTCTGGTCCGATTAACAGCCCGTGGTACCAAGGTAGGTATTCAGACCGTTAGGATGGATTCAGGTCTTCTGGTTGTTAAAATACTGAAATACCTCTGTGCAAGCAAAGTGTCCTCCAACACCCTCCATCCTCCCCAGCGAGGCTTTTCCTGGGTAGCGCTACAATCCAGCAATCAAGGGGTTAAGCCTTGGCCCAGCAGAAGGCATCTAGAACCTTGCTCCAGAGCTAGGCCAGTGTCCAACTTGGTTGGTTGTCAAATATTGTGAGGGTCACTCCTGAATGGAACTAGCAGGCAGTTGCTGGGTTCTTGGTACCCATGTGTTACTTCCCATTTAGTGCTCATCAGGTCCCTCCAGTCTGGACCCAGGTGCTTGCGGACAGACTTGCACCTCAATCCCAGTCCCTTCTACCCTACAGGTTCTGCTGCCACTGGGAAAAGCCACCAGTCCTGGGACCTGCTGGAGCCAACCACAGGTGCACCATGCAAAGGTCTGGAACTCCAGCCCTGCCGGAGAGCACACCTCGGCAGGTCACCTTCCCTACCTGGCCACTGGCAGCCACTTCAAGCCCAGCCTGCCCCAGCAGGCACAGCACTTTCTGCAGCATTCTTTCCCTTCCTTTCAAGAGTTCACCACGTCCCCACATGCACAAGGAAGCTGCCTGTTGAACAGTTCAGCACATCAAGTTAAACAAAAATTTCTCCTGGATTGTGCAAGAACCTTTGGAGAACCTACTGAGACACAGCAGCTGCCCACTCCAGGGACCTAAACGTCCAGGTGCTTCTCCTTCCACGCTGTCCTGTTTATACAACATGAAAATAGGAGGAACACAGATAAATGTTATTTATCCACAAGACACTTTAATCAACTCTCCAAAATGAAGAAGTGTATGAAGCTAGTCAGCATCCCAGCAGCGACAAGTGACATTTGCAGATGACGCTAACCACTGCAGCTTCCTGCGTGTGTCGGGGAATGTGGCTCTGGGAGTGATCGGCCTTGGTGATGACGATGCAGCACGCAGGTCTGGGGTGACAGAATTCTGCTTTTAGGAAAAATCTGCTGCTGAGACAGACGGTGCCTCACACTCCCCTTAATCACGAATCAAGCTGAGTGACATTTGAAACAGTAATAATTTCCCCACGAACTGCAGCTGCACCTCTGTGCTTGGGTCCTCATTCCTGATCAGTCTGCCTTTACCCACCGCAAGGAGCAGCTGAACGTAATGCAAAAACCATCAGCAACAGGGCTGCAATTAATTCAGGAGAAAGGAATATTTCTCTGTCAAGAAATATATTTGAAAAAACAGTGCATGGGAGATGCTTTTTATTTAAAAAATGAAGGTATTAGTTCCGAGCCCCTATAGAAATGCATTCAGACGTTTCTCTGCCAGATAATCCTGGACTGGGTGAACTGCAGAGTGTGGAGTGTATCCCTCCAGCAAACCCGCAACCCCACCCCAGTCCTCACTCTCTCCCTTGAGGCAATGTTCTCAACTATAGTCGCTTAAAAATATATCAACGCCTGTGCCCATGTCACACCATTTGAATCAGCCGTGGGGTGCAGGAGGTTGGGAGGGGGCATGCAGATATTGCTATATTTTTTCACAGTGCTAAGGATCTGGATCTCAGAAACGTGAGGCTCATTGGAAGGAAAACCTTCCTCCTTTAACTCATGTTTGAATCCCTCTGTTAGAACTTTGTTCTATGGATTTACAGTGCTGTCTGTTCATTTTACTTCGTTTTCTTTTTTTCTCCATCTCCAGGTGCAAACTACTCCTTCAGAGCTCAAACTTGAAGTTGTTTTTAGTTACTTTTCTAATCTGAAGAAGACTGGGGATGATGAAGATAACCCAAAAGGACAAAAGGGACATTCAAGCATCACAGAGCTGAGAAAGGGGCAATTGGAGGAATACAATTTACCTGGTGGCAGGAGTTCTCTAGCTGGATCAGAATAAATAATTGAGGAGAGTGTCTGTGAAGTGATTTTTTTTTTAATTTTTAGTAAGTACCAGGGATTGAACCCAGGACCTCGTACATGGGAAGCAGGAGCTCAACCACTGAGCTTTATCAGTTCCCCGTGTGAAGTGATTTTGCAAAACACTTGGTACCTGCTCCTAAAGCCTGGTCTGGGACCTCCTGAGAATTGCAGTCTGGGGTCCTGTCCCAGACCTAGCAAATACATTTGCATCTGCATTTCAATAAGATCCTCCAGGTGAGGCACAGACAGCCTTGGGCGGGCATGTGCTGACACACCACGGTATTCCGGGAGAGCCAGGCAGAGCAAACCCTGTGCCTCTGTTTCTCTCCCTTTCCTTCACAGCTGGGTACAAATACCCACCTGGAATTTGCTGGACACTCGGCTGCTTCTGACTAGTTATAAAGAGCTGGAAAGTTGGTTCCATTTTCTCAGGACTCACAATATTAGGGCTTAACTGTGTAATTTTTGGAAATAGCCATATCCGAAGAAAAAAGATCATCTCTGTCCTTTCTCTCAACTACTTCCTAAAGGCTGCCACAGCTTTGTCCCTTGGTTTTCCTTTTCTTTCTTTCTTCTTTTTTTACACTTTAAAACAAGTATTGGTTGAGCTCATGAAAAGCAAGGCTAGGAAGGCTTCTGCCTCTGGGGCAGGACAGGCAGGAGCCAAAACCCAGCACTTTCTATGGGATGTCCTTTGTGTATTGCCCATTGATGGCCTTAACTACAATTCCCCAAAAGCTCATCTGTGAGGGTGTAAGACCTGTGGAAAGAACCTGTATATAACAGTGCTTTCCCAGTTACAAGTTATACACTTCATATACATTTTCTCAAAAGTTCACAATTACACTGCAATGTAGACTCAATTGCCTCCACGTTACAGAGGAGGAAAAAGAGGCTTGATGATCTTGGCAAGGTCACCCAGAGAGTACGTGGTAGGCTGGGGTCTGAACCAGGTGACCTGAGTCTCTCTGCCAGTACCCTCTCCACCACATCCGTCAAGTCCCTGCCATAAAACAGTCAGCCTTTCTTACGACAAAAAGGCAGTGTTATTTCCGTGGCCAAGAGAGCATATGAATGTTAATCAGACCTTTATCCTCTTTGTTAATAGATTATTAAACGAGGTTAATATAACTGTGATTCAGGGAAAAAGCATCCATCAAAATGCCCCCCGGAGGCTTTGTGTATACAATGCCAAAACCCAAGATGGAAAGAGAGAAAGCTGCTTGGCATCAGCCTGTGCTGCTTCGCTGCTGCCACACATATGGTTGGAGCGAGGGGACCTGGCTACAGGCAGGGGGAGCCGGGGAGGGGATGCTGGCCGAGGGGCAAGGCCATCACTGGGTTGAGTGCGATGGAGAGTTTTCTAGCAGAAGGTAGTGTTACTAAAGCATAGAAACGGAACTTTGGGAACCCATTCATTTGAAGATGTACTGGACATGAAAAATTGTGATCGCATTTGAATTCCGTTGTGTGGGGCGCACTATGTAGCACAGGAAGGTTATACAGCTGAGCAGACGGCTGGGGATCTAAATGAAGCAAAACAGATCTCCACTCTGCACCGGTAGGCTGAGGGGTGTCACAGGTGCAGCCCCGAGTTGTGATAAGAACCCTGGACTTGAGTCAGGAGGCAGCAGCTAACGTCTCGAGCCTTCCTCTTACCAGCGGCAGGGTTTTGGGCAAGTTCTTCCCTTTGCTAAACTTTAACAGCTTACTCTGTGGGTCTGAAGATAAGAGGTTTTGGGTTGTGTTTTTGCTTGTTTTGCTTTGCTTTGTGCGGGTGGTAGGAGTGCCTTTAATGAAACTCATTCTCTAGGCTTCAGTTACTACACCTAGGAATTGGGGGTACCATCACTGACCTCGTAATGTCCTTTCTTGTGAGTACTAAAGACAAAAAAAGTAATAAGCACTGAGCGAGGTGCAAAATATAAGATCCAGAATAGGTAGCTGCTACTATTGTTGTACCATTTTTACGAGAAAAAAAAAAAAAACAGCTCTGAATTTGAAGCAGAACTTATAATTTAAGGCGCCTCAAAGGCCACCATAGACGATACCGCCAATGGCCCTTTTTGATGAAATGTACAGAAACAGAAGATTCGTGATCCTTTTTTGTTGTTGATAAATGATATCCTTCCCCATCAAAGCCAAAATCTTACTATTTCTTATGCATCTGTGAAGGCATTTCTGCTAGAAATTGAGCTAACACGGTCCCAATATATGGCTTAGTTTGAATCTGTCCAAATAAGGAAGCAACGCTCAGAGAATGTCGGTCAGTGTCGGAGACACCCAGTGATTCTGGGTGTCAGAATCACCTGAGTGCTTGCCAAAAAGGCCGACTCGCATATCCCAGCGACCACCCTCCAGAAGGAGCCCAGAAATCTTAATTTTTAAGAAACCCCCAGGTCGTTTCCCCAGCACACTAAAGTTTGTCCAATACAGATTAAATCAGGACCTCCAAAAAGGCTTACACATAGTGATCTAATAGAGTGTAGAAAGAAAATTATTAAAATTCCCATTTAAATTTATTTTTCTTTCTTCTGTTTTTAAGTTCATTGTTCATGTATGTTTATATGTATATGTTAGTACAATAATATGAACGTATCATTTAGAGATAAACGTGTATGTGTGTATACAATTGCTACCTATCTATACACACACACCCATAGCTGCTCAAAAACAGTTTGGAGACAGCGATCGAGAATCGTGAATCCTTGGGGGGTACACCCCTTAGCCTATCTCTCTGGAATTTGTCTCAGCTCAACTTTTATCTAGAGGACAACAGCAAATCTCTCAAGGGAGAGAGCACCGGTGAGTGCCTGATGTCCAGGTTTTCTGTGTAGTCGGCTGAAAGCATCACGAGCCGGAGGTGCAAGGAATACGTGGCAAAGTTGAAGGCTATTATTGATTATATTTTAACGGCTGATGGATGTTCTTGTTCATATAGAGGACCAATGACTACTGCTTAAAGATGGATGGCCTGCATCAAATGAGGCCAAAACTTCTCCAGCTCCTTCCTTCATACATTCCTTCATTCAACAAATATTTATTGAGTGTCTATAATACCTGTTATTGTTCTTGACTCTGGGGCCAGAGCAGTGAGCAAAGCAGACAAGATCCCACACTGCTCATGATGTTAGTTTCTTCTGAGGAAGCCAGAAATGAAAGTAAGCTAATAAATAAATATGAAAATTGCCAGTTCAAGTAAAGATTATGCCGAGGACTACATTAGGGCAATGTTCTAGGGTGAAACTGGGAGCAGGCTACTTAGATGGCATGTTAGGGAAGGCTGCTTTCACAGGGCAGGCTGTAAAATTCTAATTCCCATGCATTCCTTTTCTGGAAGTTACTACAAGGTGGAGGGGGTATGCTCCATGAAACATGAGGGGGGGCGGGATTAAAAGGAGGGCATGAGATGCAGAAAATAGGGACTCCATAGTAGAGGTGAATGACACCTAGGATGTTGGTGAATGAATTCCCAAGACCACAGCTAAGAGGACCCAGCAAGTCACCAATCCAAACTGGAGCAGGTTCAAAGGCTCAAGAGTGCCTTGTTAAGAAGATGGTATTGATAGACTATCCCAATGTGAGGAGATCTGCACAAATGGTGAGTATGATTAGGAGAAAAATAATTATATGCAAATAGCAATAATGACAATAATGGTGACAACTGTCAGCTTGCAAAGAAATAAAGCTCTAGAGGAAAAAATGTCAGTGTATTAGAAAATACACATTGTCTCAGACGTGAAGAGTTTACATAATCATTAAAATGTAAACATCAAGCACTTCTCTTACTACAATTACAAAATAAGTATATTGGAAGGCAGGGTCCAGGTTGCAGTAGAGACTAGAGGCTGGGTGTGGCTTTGGGGTCACCAAACGAAAGCTCAATTCTCATCTTACATAGTGTGAGGAAAATAGAAAATGTTTACAACTGAGCAAATGGTACCCAGAACAGGACTTAGCTGTGGAGCTTAATACTTCTTTGTTCATGTGTATAATGATCAATCATGGCTTTATTTCAATATTCCTACATCCCATCCTTCTATTGCTTGCTACTTCCTGATTGAGCCATGTTAAAAAAAATACAAAAGACCAAGATATCTCCAATCAGAAGTTGACAACACAGTGACAGGGCCACATTTTGGCAAAGAATTAAATTTGTACAATTTCCCATTTAGATTCCTGCTACTCCTGTAAGCAGAAAAACAACCAATTTTCCTTCTATTTCTAAACACCTTTGAGCCTTTGTTTGAGACACGGTGAATATTTAGGTCTATACTTTTTTACTCTGAAGAGCAGAATTAGGAATTCAGGCTCAAAAACAGAAGGCAGGATCACCAGCTAAGCAAGAGGGCTGTGTCAGATACTACTGTGCGCCATTCTCCCACAGAATCTTTGGACAACTAGCAAAACCTGGCAGAGCCACCTTCCTCAAAACTCTGAAAAACTTTTAAAGGATTGCCACAACTGGGTGAGGGCCTAATCCCAAAAACAAAGGTTTAGAAACAGTAGGAGAAGCTTTTGGTGCCCTTGCTGCCCCACTCCTCCCCATGCCCAGAGTGGTATGGAGCCAGCCTGTGATCCCATGTCAGTCCTGGCCCCTGTTCTGAGGGAGCAGGGTAACCCCTATGCACATAAACTGGGGTGTCTATATGCCCATGCCAAACTATCGGATAGCAGCCTGAAAGGCTAAACCAGGAAGCTCGTTTTGGAGTCCTCCTCCCAAAACTTGTCCTGCAGGCAGAAGCAGTTTGCCAAGTGGCCAGGGGAAAGGGATCACCTGCTTTAAGTCATATAATAGAGTACCGAGGATGGGAAGGAAACCTATTTGATAGAGAATAGAAGGGGCATTTGAGTTCTTATAAAGGGGGAAATTCAGAAGGCCATGAGAAAGCCCAGGACAAGACACATGCTCTAAAAGACAGAGAAGACCCTGCACTTTGCATTCACCTGGAGCTGATCTTCCTGATAGGAGAGCTAAACTTTGAAGGAGAGCACCAGCCAATGCAGAGCCACCTTGAAAGACTGTAAAAGATGTTTTTTTTTTTTTTATTATGGGTAAAAATCAAAATTCTCACAATACATACAAACATTTGCAAAATGATATATAAATATATATGCATATATGTGTATTTGCTTACAAAAATTTTATTTATATAAAAATTATATAGCCAAATTTCTGTCTTATCCCTAGGTGGATACAAATTAAAGAAACAGAGAATTCAGGAAACAATCCCAGAATAAACACTTTAAAATTTAACAAAAGACATGAAAATGCACACTGAAGAAGCCCAATGAGCCCCAAACAGGATAAACTTGAAGACAACCATGCCCAGCCACACAGTAGTCAAACTGGCAAATGCCAAGGACAAAGAAAGAGTTCTGAAAGCTCTAAAAGAAAAGACTAGATTGAGCCCTGATAAGAATAAGTGCCAATTTTCATCAGAAACCATGGAGGCAGTAGGATGAAATATTTAAGACTGAAAGAATTTTATATCCAATGAGACTGTCTTTTGAAAATGAGGAGGAGATTAAGACATTCCCAGAGAAACAAAAACTGAGGGAGTACATCATTACTAGACCTACCCAACAAGTGATGAACAAGGGAGTTTTAGACTAAATGGGAAGGACACTGGCCAGTGGATTGAAGAGGCATAAAGAAATAAAGAACTCCAGTAAAGGTAGCCAGACAGGTAATTACAAATGCCAGTAATATTGTATTGTAATTTTGGGTATGTAACACCACTTTCTACTTTTACATATTCTAAAATGTAAATGCATATACTGTAATGATAAATCTATTTGGACCTACAGTGTATAAAGATACAATTTGTAATAAGTACAAAGAAAAGTTGGGAGGAAGAGGTGTATAGGAACAGTGGATGTGTATGTTATTGGAGTGAATTTGATATCAAAACAAACATTGTTGTTAAAGATTTAGGATGGTAAATTTGAGCCCCATGGTAATCACAAAGAAAATATTTGCAAGGTATTTACAGAAGAAATGGGAAGGGACTCAAAATGATATAATTAAAAAAATCAAATAAATACAAAAATAGGCAATAATGGAAGAATTCAGGGGCAAAAAGGTGTAAGACTTACAAAAACTTTCAATAATGGATAAAACATCTCAGTGAAGATCAATAGGGAAATAGGAGACTTGAACAATACTTTAGACCAATTAGATCTAGCAGGTACATACAGAGCACTTCACTCAACAGTAGCAGGATACACATTCTTCTCTAGTGCACATGGATTGCTCTCCAGAATAGACCATATGTTAGGTCACAAAACAAGTCTCAATGAATTCAAAAATGTTGAAATTATACCATGTATCTTCTCCAACTACAATGAAATTTAGCTAGAAATCAATAACAGAAGGAGAACTGGAAAATTCACAAATATGTGGAAATTAAACAAAACACTCTAATGACCAATGGGTTAAAGAAGAAGACACAGAAGAGTTAGGAAATATCTTGAAGAGAATGAAAATGAAAACACAACATAGCAAAATTTATGTGATACAGCAAAGGCAGTGCTGAGAGGTAAAATTATAGCTCTAAGTGCTTACATTGAAAAAAGAAGAAAGATCTCAAATCGGAGAAAAAGATGAGCAAACTAAACCAGAAGTAAGCAGAAGGAAGGAAAGAAGAAGGATTAGAGTGGAAACAAATGAAATAGAGAATTAAAAAAAAAAAAGAAAGAAAACAGTAGAGGGAATCAATGAAACTGAAAGCTGGTTCTTTGAAAGATCTATAAAATTCACAGAACTTTAGCTAGACTGACAAAGAAAAAAAGGGACACAAATAACCAAATTCAGAAATGAAAAGTGAGACATTGCAGAAACAAAAGGGACTATAAGTGGATACTATGACCAACTGTACACCAAAAAATTAGATAACCTAGATGAGATGAACAAATTCCTAAAAACACATGAACTACCTTTACTGACTCAAAAAGAAACAGAAGTTCTCAACAGACCAAAAACAAGTTAAGAGAGTAAAAAAGTAATATAAAAAACCACCCAAAAAAGGAAAGCTCCAGACCACATGGCTTCACTGGTGAATTTTACTGAACATTCCAAGAAGAATTAATACCAATCATACTCTAACTCTTCCAAAAAATTGAAGAAGTGGGAACACTCCCTAACTCATTCTATGAGGCCAACATTACCCTAACACAAAAGCTAGGTAAAGATACCACAAGAAAAGAAAATTACAAACCAATAGCCCTTGTGAATATAGATGTAAAAATCCTCAACAAAATATTAGCAAACAGAAAGCGGATGTTGCTCAAGCATTTGGACACCTGCCTACCACATGGGAGGTACCAGGTTCAGTTCCCAGTGGCTCCTAGAGAAGATGAGCAAGACAGCAAGCTGACCCGATGGGCTGGCGTGACAGGCTGGCGTGGCGAGATGACACAACAAGGAGACACAAAGAGGAAACACAATGAGAGATACAACAAGGTGGGGAGTGGAGGTGGCTCAAGCGATTGAGTGCCCCTCTCCCAATGGGAGGTCCCGGGTTCGGTTCCCAGTACCTCCTAAAAATCAGATGAGCAGACACAAAGAAGAGAGTGCACAAGGAATGAACACAGAGAGCAGACAGCGAGCACAAACAATGAGTGGGGGAGAAATAAATATATTAAATAAATCTTAAAAAAAAAACACCAGCAAATTGAATCAAATAGCACATTAAAAGAATTATATATCTCAATCAAGTGGGATTTATCCCAGGCATGCAAGGATGATTCAGCATAAGAAAATCAATTACTGTCATTTACCACATTAATAAAATGAAGAAAAAACCCCCATGATCATCTCAACTGATGCAGAAAAGGTATTTGACAAAATCCAGCACTTCTACTTTACAAAAACACTTAGAAAACTATGAATAGTAGGAAAATTCTTCAGCATGATAAAGGGCATATGTGAAAAAGCTCACAGCTAACCTCATACTCAATGGTGAAAGCCTGAAAGTTTTTCCTTTGACAATTAGGAACAAGACAAGGATGCCCACTGTCGCCACTGTTATTCAACAGTTTATTGGAAGTTCTAGTCAGGCAAGGAAAAGAAATGAAAAAGCATCCAAATTGGGAAGGAATTCCCTATTTGCAGATGACATGATATTATATTTAGAAAATCCTGAAAAATCCACAACAAAGCAACTAGATCTAATAAACAAATTCAGCAAGGTAGCAGTGTAAAAGATAAACAGGCAAAAATCAGTGTTTTTTCTATATACTTGTAATTAACAATCTGATGAGGAAATCAAGGAAAAAATTCCATTTATAATAGTACTAGTCAAATATCTAAGAATAAATTCACGCAAAGACGTGAAGGACTTGTATACAGAAAACTACAATATATTGCTAAAAGAAATCAAAGAAGACCTAAATAAAATGAAGGGCATTCCATGATCATGGATTGGGGGTCTAATGTTGGTAAGATCATTCTACCCAAAGAGATTTACAGATTAAATGCAATTCCAGTTAAAATTCTAATAGCCTTCTTTACAGAAATGGAAAAGCCAATCATCAAATTAATATGGAAGGATATGGGGCCCTGAATAGCCAACACCATCTTGACAATGTCTTTCAAATGAAGTTTGAGGACTTACACTTCCCAATTTTAAAACTTACTCTAAAGCTACGTAATCAAAATGCATGGTACTGGCACAGGACAGACACCTAGACAATGGAATGGAATTGAGAGTTCAGTAATAAACTCTCACATCTGTGACCAATTGATTTTTTTTTAATATATATATATTTTTAAAACGATACTTAGATTACATAAATGTTACACAAAAATGATAGGGATTCCCATGTTCCCCACCTCCCACACGTCCCACAACCTCCACAACATAAACATCTTTCATTAGTGTGGCCCATCACCTGCAATGGACATACACATCCTGGGGCTTTGCCATTAAGCATGGACCATAGTTCACATTGTAGACCACACTCTCTCCCACACAGTTCTGCATGTTATATGCTGATGTAAAATGGCCTATATCTGTCCTTTCAATGTCACTCAGGATAATCCCCAAGTCCTGAAAAATCCCCTGTATTACAATTGCTTTTCCCTCTCCCTGCCCCCAAAGCATCCAGTGGCCACTGGCTCCACATTAATGTTGTAATATCTTCCATTGCTTGATTCACAATATGTCTATAATAGAATACCAGTAAGTTCACTCTAGTCCATAGCTCTCCCCACAATCCTGAGGAGTCTGGGATGGTGATGTCCACTCCACCTCCAAGTGAGAGGGGACTTATATCCCACAGTGGGTGAAGAATCACTCAATAAATGAGAGAATTCTGAATTCCCATCCTGTAGAGCTCTGCCACATTCTCTAAGGGAGCAGCAACAGTCCCCCAAGTGCAGGGGCAGTGTCTGGCTAAGGAGGATGGTCCACTGATGGGCCCTTGTTATTGATGACTAGCCTTACGAGTCTTTGCTCTTGAAATTGAAACAAACTATTGTTATGGGGTGCCTAAGGGTTGCCTCCTGAGAGCCTCCTTGTTGCTCAAATGTGGCCTCTCTCTAAGCCAAAACTCAGCATATGAATGCATTACCTTCCTCCCAATGTGGGACATGACTCCTGGGTATGAGCCTCCCTGGCAACAAGGGATTACTACCTAGTGCCAAATGGCACTACGACTGGAAAAAGACCTTGAGTAAAAGGGGGAAAAGGAAAGACAAATGAGTTCATATGGCTAAGAGACTTCAAAGTGAGTCGGAAGGTCATCCCAGAGGTAACGCTTATGTACACCTCAGTAGGACCTTATAGGCTTCCAATGTGGATATCACCCCTAATAGAGGAGCTCCTGAGGACTCTGTAGATACCCAGGTCCTATATCAGGGCAGATAGCTCCATAGTTTGGTGCCTTATCAGTGGGCCCTACTTTGGAATCTGTGCTCCTGAGAGTGACAGAGTTGGACTCAAATATGTTCTCCCTGCATAAGGTCTATCAGTCCCTTCTATTCATACCTATATGTGGTGCTGGAGTTTGTAGGTGTACTTCCAGAGACTGGAGTCTTTGGCCTGCCTATGTGCCATCTGGGCCCGGAATCTCAGTGCAGCTGCAACTCCTTCTCTACAGCTCAATGGACTCACCCAGGACACCTGGTGGGGAGATGATGATGGACAATGGCCATCCCAGGGAATAGAGAGAGTCTGCAGCTGCAGGCAGGATAAACCCAACTGATTTTTGACAAGAGTGCCAAGTCCATTCAATGGGGAAAAAATAGTCTCTTCAACAAATGATGCTGGGAAAACTGGATATCCACATGCAAAAGAATGAAGGTGGACCCTACCTCATACCATATAAAAAATCAAATCAAAATGGATCAAAGACCTAAATATAAGTAACAAAACTGAAAATTCCTAGGAGGAAACACAGGGAAGCATCTGCAGGACTTTGTGTTAGATAATGCTTTCTAAAATTTTACACCAAAAGCACAAGCAACAATAGAAAAAAATAAATAAACTGGACTTCATAAATATTAAAAATTTTTGTGCATCAAAGGACTTCATCATAAAAGTAAAAAGACAACCTACAGAATGGGAGAAAATATTTGAGAACCACATATCCGATCAGTGTTTAATATCCAGAATATATAAAGAAATCCTACAACTCAACAGCAAAAAGACAAATAACCCAAAATAAAAAATAGGCAAAGGACTTGAACAGACATTTCTCCAAAGATGTACAAATGGCCAGAAAGCACATGGAAAGATGCCAACATCATTTGCCATTAGAGAAATGCAAATCAAAACCACAATGAGATACCATTTCCTACCCAATAGAGTGACTACTATTAAAAAAAAAACAAGTGCTACTGAAGACATGAAGAGACAGGAACACTCCTTCCCTGCTAGTGGGAGTGTAAAATGGTGCAGCCACTGTGGAAGACAGTTTTGCGGCTCCTCAGAAAGTTAAGTACAGAATGTGACCTGTCAATCCTTCTTCTAGGAATATGCCCAAATGAATTGAAATCAGGGACTCGAACAGATATTTGTATACAGATGTTCATAGCAACATTATACACAATTGCCAAAAGATGGAAACAAACCAAATGTCTATTAACAGATGAATGGATAAACAAAATGTGCTATATACATACAATGGAATACCACTCAGCAGTAAAAAGGAATGAAGTTCTGACCCATGCCACAACATGGCTGAACCTTGAAGACATAGTGTTGAGTGAAATAAGCCAGGCACAAAAGGACAAATATTGTATGATCTCACTGATATGAAGTAATTAGAACCAAGCAAATTTGGAGTCAGAAAGCAGAATAGAGGTTACCAGGGGCTGGGTTGGGGCCAGTGACTGCAGGGCTAATCTTAATTGGCACAGAATTTCTGTTTGGGATGATGGGACGATATTGGTAACGGATGGTGGCGATGGCAGCACAGCATTACGAAGGTGATTGCCACCACTGCATTGGATATTTGAACGTGGTTATAAGGGGAAATGTTAGATTGTATACATGTTACTAGAATAAAAATTTAAAAAAAAATAACACAATGAAACCTAATGTTAACTATAGACTACAGTCAATAGTACAATTATCATAATATTCTTTCACCAATTATAACAAAGTTTCCACACTAATGTAATAGGGGATGTTTATGGGAACTCTATTTTCTGCATTTTTCTATAAGCCTAAAATAACTTTAATTTTTAAAAATCATTTAAAAAGAGAGTGAGAAAGAGAAGGCAACCAGCAGAAGAACCCATCCTGGCTTAAAAAATAAATGCCCAGATCAAAAATGCAATAACATTAGCCAGGCTCATCTTTTAATTACATGTTTTGGCCATGCAAATATTCACAGACATTTTTAGTAAGGCAATGGACTTTTATATAAATGTGTAATATAAATAGCTCTGCTACAATTGCTGATCGCTGCTTCTTCCTTATTTATTACCTTCCCCTTCACTCATGCTCTGGCCTTGCCCCAATAATAAAATCCTACTTAGTACTTGCTTTAAAAAAAGACAAAAAAAACCCACATCATTTTTCACCATTTTAAGATTAAGGAAAAGAGGAGACAGGAGGAGCTTTCTTCTTTCTTTTCCTTTTTTAAGAAACAAACCTTTTTCTCTCCTAGCAAATATTTAATCATAATTATATTAAGAAACATTTATAAAAAGTTAAGTAATAAAATTAAGTAGGTTGGAGAAAAACAGAGAAGCAGACAGCAAGGATTAAGTGTAGTAATATAAAGAATAGATTATATTTAATGAAAATTTCCTCAGTGTTCAACATTTTTATTATAGTTAATAGTTCTGGGCTTCATTTTTGTCTCCAGTAATTGTGTGTCCATAATGAATGGCCATTCTTATTCCCCCATTGAGCCCTGGCAGAAATTAATAAACCTAATTCTGTAGGTTTAAGTTTAATTTTGTTGAAATATATAAAGTAGTTACATATTCACTTAGCAGCAACGGAAATGCAGTGGCCTTGAGCGTCCAAGCAACTTTAGAGAGAGTCAATTGTTTTCTGGATCTTTCTTCTCCTCTTCTTTCTTCTTCCCTTTCTGATTTTAGCCAGGAGCCTTGTTTGTGATGCATCAAGTACAGAGGACACGACACAGCCACGGAGGTGGAACAGAGGCTAGGGTAAACATTGTAAAACGTATAATTATGTGATCTTGTCTTTTTCCAGGAACAGCTGTTAATGATTGCTAAGGACTCTCTTGTTGGTTTGCAATTTGATCAAGAAAGTATGCAGTGAAAGAATGGGGGACGGACACCTCACAAGTGAGCAGTACTTTAGCAATAAATAATGCCTACAAACTGGTTGCCAGCACTAAGAGAGTATGGACTCTCCCCTTCAGGGATTCAAGTGCCAGAGGAGGGCTTTGGGATGACTTAGCACTGGGGAGTTAGGGATACATTTAAAGGAGTCACAGTGGCTGGGGTTCACATCTGACTGGTCAACCCCCTTGTAATCGACTATAATTGTCTTCCCCATAAAAGCCCATTTACATCTGGTGACCATCCCTCCCTCCATCCTTTCGTCTCTGCCTCTCTTCATCCCTTCCTCCATCTGTTATTTCATTCATTCAACAAATGTTTGACTCTAACACATGTTCTCAGTATAGGGACAAAATGAACATTAAAACAACAGAGGACTTCCGGGAAGATGGCGGACTAGTAAGACACGGGAATCTCTTCTCCAGAAAAATAGCTAGAGGACAGGCTGAAACAGCCCCGAAAAAGATCTTCTAGGGTTTAGGACAGCAGGTGAAGGCTGCACACCACCCAGAGGAGAGAGGGACAGAACTGTGAGTTGTAAGTAGCAGCTTCTGCTGCTGCCGGCACCCTCCCCCACACTCTTCAGAATTCTCGGGCCCCTGGGCCTGTGACCACAGACAAAGGGGGCTTCAGGGATCTGCCACTCCCGGAAAGGGGAGAGAGAGGGACACAGCGTTAGCCTGACTCAGGTTCTGACCTGAAATTTGGGCTTCAGAGCCCCACGGCCCCTTCCACACAGCGGTTTGCCCTGGGAACCCGGAAAGTACTGGAGAAATCCGATCCTCGCAATCTCCCTCTCTTCTAGCCTGGACTAATTGTTGAGGACTCCACGGGAGAGGGGAGAGAGAGCCTGGGGCTGACCCTGCTTTGGACTCCCAAGTTTGGTCTGCCCTGTCGCGAGAGCCCTTCCAGGCTGGGTAGGGCTGCGCCATTGTTTGCCTTGGAGCCTGCAAGGGGCTAAAGATATACAAACCTCCCAATCTCCTCCTCTACCAACAGGGACTGATTGTTGAGGATTCAGAAGGGAGTGGAAATATTTCCTAGCTGGGAAAAGGGGGGCGCTACGAGAGAAGTCTGGAGAACTGTCTCAGAAAGTTTGAATCACAGGGCTCTTAGCCCCCAGACAGGAAGCTCTATCACATTGATCTGGTCTGTGTCACAACAAATACGCTCCGACCAGGCATTGAATTGAGAGCAGCCAACAAGCGCCATCTCCTAGCCGACCAAGGAAGTACACATAAGAAAGTTAATAAGTAAGGGAGTCTTTTCCTGGCCTCTATAGCCTCCCTGCCCAAGGCCCTAGGAAACGACTCTACAACCAATTACTGGGTCCAGTGCCCAGTTTCGAGCAACCAGCAGAACAATCCTAACAATCAAGGTTGAGCCAAAAATCAAAGAGCGGTGGTAACTCACAGTCTCCTGCCACTAAAACCCCATAAAAGAGAAAGAGATAGAGCATCTAAGTAAAATACAAACTAACCAGATGCCTAAGCACCAATAAAAAATTACGGGACATACTAAGAAAATAGAAGACATGGCCCAAGAAAAGGAATACATCAAAGTCCCAGAAGAGATGCAGAATTTGAGAGAACTAATCAGTAAGATGAGCACACATTTCCAAAATCAATTTAATGAGATGAAAGAGAATATAGTTAAAGAGATCAATGACATCAAGAAGACATTGCACGAACGTAAAGAAGAATTTGAAATCATGAACAGAAAAGTAATGGAGTTCATGGGAATGAAAGACACAGTAGGTGAAGTAAAAAATACATTTGAAGCATACAACAGCAGACTCGAAATGATATAAGAAAGAATAAGTGATACTGAAGACAGAGCAGCTAAAATTGAAGGAGAAAAGAACAGAGAGAGAAAAGAATGGAAAAAATTGAGCAGGGGCTCAGAGAGTTGAATGACAACACAAAACACAAGAACATACGTGTCATTGGAGTTCCAGAAGGAGAAGAGAAAGGAAAAGGGGCAGAAAGAGTATTTGAGGAAATAATAGCTGAAAATTTCCGAACTCTCACGAAAGAAATGAACTTTCATGTCCAAGAAGCACACCGTACCCCAATAAGAATAAATCCAAATAGACCTACGCCAAGACACATATTATTCAGAATGTCAAATGTAAAAGATAAAGAGAAAGTGCTCAGAGCAGCAAGAGAGAAGCAAACGATCACGTACAAAGGACGTCCAGTAAGACTTTGTGCAGATTTCTCTTCAGAAACCATGGAGGTGAGAAGACAGTGGTATGATACAATTAGGAAACTGAAAGAGAAAAACTGCCAGCCGAGAATTCTTTACCCAGCAAAACTGTCCTTCAAATATGAAGGTGAATATAAAGTATTCACAAACAAACAGAAGCTAAGAGAGTTTGCAAAAAAGAATCCACCTTTGCAGGAAATATTAAAGGAAGCCTTAGAAACTGAAAGAAAAAGACAGGAGAGAGAGGCTTGGAGGAGAGTATAGAAGAAAGAAAAGCAGAAAGGATAACCAAAAGAGTAAAAAGAAAGACAAAAATAAGATGACATATGAAAACTAAAGAATAAAATGGAGGAAATAAATAGTGCATTTTCAGTAATATCATTGAATGTGAATGGATTAAATTCCCCAATCAAAAGATACAGGCTGACAGAATGGATAAAAAAACATGAGCCATCCATATGATGCTTACAAGAAACTCATCTCAGACACAAGGATACAAGCCGGCTGAAAGTAAAAGGTTGGAAAAAGATACTCCATGCGAATAGTAAACAGAAAAGAGCAGGGGTAGCTATACTAATATCAGACAAAACGGACTTCAAATGCAAAAAAGTGATAAGAGATGCGGAAGGCCATTATATATTAATAAAAGGGACGATCCTCCAGGAAGATATAACAGTCATAAATATCTACGCACCTAACCAGGGTGCCCCAAAATATATGAGACAAACTCTGGCAAAACTGAAGGGAGAAATAGACATTTCTACAATAATCGTCAGGGACTTCAACACCCCTCTCACATCATTGGATAGAACAACTAGACAGAAGATCAACAAGGAAACAGAGAACTTTAACAATATGATAAACAAGTTAGACCTAACAGACATATACGGAACACTGCATCCAAACTCAGCAGATTATACATTCTTCTCAAGTGCCCATGGATCTTTCTCCAGGATAGACCACATGTTAGGTCACAATACAGCTCTCAATAAATATAAAAAGATTGAAATTATACAAAGCACCTTCTCAGATCATAATGGAATGAAACTAGAAATCAATAACAGACAGGAAAAAAGGAAATTTGCAAATGTGTGGAGACTGAACAACACACTCCTAAATATTCAGTGGGTCAAAGAAGAAATTGCAAGTGAAATCAGTAAATATATTGAGACAAATGAAAATGAGAACACAACATATCAAAACTTAAGGGATACAGCAAAGGCAGTCTTGAGAGGGAAATTTATAGCCCTAAATGCCTATATTAAGAAACAAGAAAGAGCTAAACTCAAAGATTTAACTGAACAACTTGAGAAACTAGAGAAAGAACAGCAAACCAATCCCAAAGCAAAAAGAAGGAAAGAAATAATAAAAATTAGAGCGGAAATAAATGAAAATGAGAACAAAAAAGCAATAGAGAAAATCAACAAAACCAAAAGCTGGTTCTTTGAGAAGATCAATAAAATTGACAAACCCCTCGCTAGACTAACAAAGAAAAAAAGAGAGAAGATGCAAATAAATACAATCAGAAATGAAAGGGGGGAAATTACAAATGACCTCACAGAAATAAAAAGAATCATAAGAGGATATTATGAGAAACTATATGCCAACAAACTAGACAACCTGGATGAAATGGACAAATTTCTAGAAACTCATAACCAACCTACACTGACATGACAAGAAATACAAGAACTTAACAAACCAATCACAATTAAGGAGATTGAATCCGTCATCAAAAATCTCCCAGCAAAGAAAAGTCCAGGACAAGATGGCTTCACAGGTGAGTTCTACCAAGCATTTCTAAAAGAATTAACACCGATCCTGTTTAAACTCTTCCAAAAAATTGAAGAGGAGGGAAAATTACCCGACACATTTTATGAAGCCAACATCACCCTAATACCAAAGCCAGATAAAGATTCCACAAGAAAAGAAAATTACAGACCAATCTCTCTCATGAACATAGATGCAAAAATTCTCAACAAAATACTTGCAAATCGAATCCAACAGCATATCAAAAGACTTATACATCACGACCAAGTGGGATTTATTCCTGGTATGCAAGGCTGGTTCAACATAAGAAAATCAATCAATGTAATACACCACATTAACAAATTGAAGGGAAAAAACCACATGATCATCTCAATAGATGCAGAAAAGGCATTCGACAAAATCCAACATCCTTTTTTGATAAAAATACTTCAAAAGATAGGAATAAAAGGAAAATTCCTCAATATGATAAAAGGCATATATGAAAAACCCACAGCCAACATCATACTCAATGGGGAAAGGTTGAAAGCTTTCCCCCTAAAATCAGGAACAAGACAAGGATGCCCACTGTCACCATTGTTATTCAACATTGTACTAGAATTTCTAGCTAGGGCAATTAGACAAGACAAAAAAATTAAAGGCGTTCAAATAGTAAAAGAGGAAGTAAAACTCTCACTGTTTGCGGATGACATGATCCTGCATTTAGAAAATCCTGAAGTATCCACAACAAAGCTACTTGAACTAATAAATGAGTTCAGCAAAGTGGCAGGATATAAGATCAACACGCAAAAATCAGTAATGTTTTTGTGCACTAGTACTGAACAATCTGAGGAGGAAATCAGGAGGAAAATTCCATTTTCAATAGCAACAAAAAGACTCAAATACCTAGGAGTTAATTTAACCAAGGAAGTACAGGACCTATATGCAGAAAACTACAAAACAATGCTAAAATAAATTTAAAAAGACCTAAACAAATGGAAAGACATTCCGTGTTCATGGATTGGAAGAATAAATATCGTGAAGATGTCAATCTTGCCCAAACTGATTTATAGATTCAATGCAATACCAATCAAAATCCCAACAGCTTACTTTACAGAATTAGAGAAGGCAATTACCAAATTCATCTGGAAGGGTAAGTGCACCTGAATAGCCAAAAGTATTCTAAAAAAGAAGAGCAATGTGGGAGGAATTTCACTGCCTGACCTTGAAACATACTACAAAGCTACAGTGGTCAAAACAGCATGGTACTGGCATAAAGATAGACATATCGATCAGTGGAATAGAATAGAGAATCCAGAAATAAACCCTCACCTATACAGTCAACTGGTTTTTGACAAACCTACCAAGCCCACGCTGATGGGAAAAAACAGTCTCTTCAACAAATGGTGTTGGGAGAACTGGATATCTATAACCAAAAGAATGAAAGAGGACCCCTATCTCACCCCCTATACAAGAATCAACTCAAAATGGATCAAAGATCTAAATATAAAAGCCAGGACCATAAAACTACTAGAAGAAAATGTAGGGAAACATCTTCAAGACCTTGTAGTAGGTGGTGGTTTCTTGGACTTCACACCCAAAGCACGTGCAACAAAAGAAAAGGTAGATAAATGGGACCTCCTCAAAATTAAACACTTTTGCACCTCACAGGACTTTGTCAGAAGGGTGAAAAAGCAGCCGACACAATGGGAAAAAATATTTGGAAATCACATATCTGATAAGGGTTTAATATCCAGGATATATAAAGAGATGTTACAGCTCAACAATAAAAAGACAAATGACCCAATTAAAAAATGGGCCAAAGACTTGAAGAGACATTTCTCCGAAGAAGAAATACAAATGGCAAAAAAAACACATGAAGAAATGCTCAACATCAGTCATGATTAGGGAAATCCAAATCAAAACTACAATGAGATATCATTTCACACCTATCAGAATGGCCACTATTAAAAAGACAGAGAACTACAAGTGTTGGAGAGGATGTGGAGAGATAGGAACACTTCTTCACTGTTGGTGGGAATGCAGGATGGTACAACCACTGTGGAGGACTGTTTGGCAGTTCCTAAAGAGGCTGAATATAGACTTGCCATGTGACCCTGCAATACCACTACTGGGTATATACCCAGAAGAACAGAGAGCAGTGACACGAACAGACATCTGCACACCAATGTTCATAGCCACATTATTCACCATTGCCAAAAGTTGGAAACAACCCAGGTGTCCATCAACAGGTGAATGGATAAACAAACTGTGGTCTATTCACACGATGGAATATTATGCAGCTGTAAGAAGAAATGAAGTCATAAAGCATATGGCAACATGGATGAATCTGGAGGACATTATGTTGAGTGAAGCAAGCCAGACACAAAAGGACAAATACTGTATGAATGCATTACTATGAACCAAATATATCGTGTAATATATTGTTTGATTCACACACAATAAAAAACAAAAAAACAAACAAAAAACAAAACAACAAAATTTTACATGTATCCATTACATTTAATTGAGAATTGTATATATTTATTCATCTGTGTTTACTTTTTAGTTTTTTATTGCTTATGTTTTCAATTATTAAATGTACAAAATAAAGTAAAAAAAAAAAGAAAGAAATGCTAAAAGGAGTCCTTCAGGCTGAAATAAAAGGACACTAGATAGTAACTCAAAGCAATAAGAAAAAATAAAGAACATTGGTGAAGGTAACTACATAGGTAAACATAAAACCTTGTATCATTGTAAAAAAAAAACAACAACAACAACAACAATGTGGTCCCAGACCCGGGGGAGTCTATTATTCTGTTTTTAAGAAGTAATCCACAGGGGAGCTGATGTAGCTCAAGCAGTTGAGCGCCTGCTTCCCATGCACGAGGTCCAGGGTTCAATCCCCAGTACTTTCAAAAAAAAAAAAAAGTAACCCACAAATAAATACAGAAGAAGTATGATGACCAGTGCTGTGGGGCTGTGTGGGGCTGTGGGGGAGAAGACACAAGAGCATCAGGAATGATTCTCTGAGGAAACGGCAACAGGGCTGGGATGGGGGCGGGGGGAGGGATTAAGCAGGTGAGGGGCTAGACCTGAGTGTTCTAGGCCAGGGACTCTGCAGAGGAGGTGGCAGGACGGATCTGAGGACAGGATGGGGAGGTTCTGGGGTGTGAGAGGAGGATTCAAAATTAGCCAGGGGCCACACCCGAGGGCTGCAGGCCACTCTCAGCAGCCTGGTCCTTATCACAAGAAGGATGAGGACAATCGGGGGCTCTAAGGAGGCAAGAGGCTCCAACAGAGGCTCTGTTCCAGGAACATGAGGGGAAGAGGCCTAAGAAAGCTTGCTCACACATCCTTATTTGCTTTAAAAATGAGCAAACTGTCAAACAGGAACTTCGGTCAAGCTCAAGAGAAGACACATAAGTGAAGAGGAGTTGATACACACAAGAGGATCAAGAAATGTTCCACTGAGGAAAGAAGTTAGTTTTCCTGCCCTCCATCAGCCTCCTTCCCTGGAATCCCTATCAGCCAAGGGTCCAGCAATGCCAGTAAGGAGAGTTCATCAAAGCATGCCAGCGAATCCCTTTCTGGAGTCATAGGTCACTGCACATAATTTATATCTACTGAAAGCTTTCTAGCAATTTCTTCAAAATACTCTACTCATAGACTGAAATGAAGAGGGAGTGAGGACTGTTATGGACATGCCATACCGTAGTAAGCAGGTAGATAATTTGTAAAAGGAGTAAAGGGACACAGCAAGGAGAGACCCTGGGCTCTGAGGCCCACCCCAGCAGTGATCCCCAGTCAAGCCTTCCCAGGAAGGCCACAATCCACTTACCTCAGGGTTTTTCAACAGATTGAAGCTGCTATCTTGCTTCCCAAGGTTATAAGTTCAAGTACATTGAGTATGTGTGTTGGGGAAATGTGCTGTTGATAACAACAGCAGATTTATCTTGAGAGTATTCCACTGGCCCTGCCCTCCCTCATTTCTCCCTGAACCCTGACCTCTCCCCTGGGACCCTGTCACTGCCAAGCCACAGACTCGCTTTGCCTTTTGAACCACCAGCTCCCCACATACACACTGCAATGAAAGACCATCTTCTGATAAGCAGAGCAATTAACAGCCTGGTTATCAGTGTTTATCACTCCCCCTTCTTCTGACCAACACCAAAAAAAAAAAAATAGAAAGAAAAGAAAAAGTAGCCTAAGAAACTCCAGAAGTCAGAAGCAGCCCCTCTTCCTGGGTGGAGGACAAGTTGTAGTAATACTGAGTGATCCAGTTTGGCTTCCACTCTTGCCAAAAGGAATCTCCTACCCCCATGGCTTGTGAAGAAGGAGAAAGCTTAGGAAATGATTTTGCCTGTGGGGGTTGGGCTGGACAGTGCCCCTTATCTATGTGGGCAGAGCCACCCTTGGGCTTTGCTCCTGCCTAACCCAACATAGCAAAAGCAAGGAGTTAATAGTAAACAGAGTAGTGTTCATGAAAACAACAGTGTATAAGCATGTGAGACAGAATATTATAAAGGAAGGTACTTGAGCTGACCATTCAGTGATACATTCATCCATCCACTTACCCATGCATCTATTTGTCCATCTGTCCGTCCACCCATCGATCCTTTCATCCATTGATCTTTCCATCCATCTGAAAGCATCATTGAATACCAAGGAGCAAGTGAGGGGACCACAAAGCCCTCACCACCCACAAAATGTCTTTACCTACCAGATATACCTCCAAGGGCCAGGAAGCACCAAGCCTGTCTCCTAATCCCCATCCATCCATCCACCCATCCATCTAGCCATCCTTCCATTTATCCATCCTCCCATCCATCCACAGATATTTGTAGAGTTCCCTAACATTTTAGGCTTTCTTATAGGAGCTTGGGATTCCACAGCAAACAAGAAAGACACATTTCCTACCACACCAAGTTATCAGTTGAGAAGGGATATATGAATAATTAAACAATCTATATTATAATTGATAAGTATAGAGATAGGAGGAGTTCAAGGTGCAGAGAAAGAACATCTAACAGACACATAACTTGGTCTTAGAGTCACCAGCCACAGCACTGTGAGGAAATCCTTCCCGGGCAGGAGGAATCAACCCTTTAAGACAATCACCTCTAGCAGGGCAGGTGAGGAGATACAGAAAGAAAAGAAGTGCTCTAACATTTGTTGAAGACTTTTTGCATGCCATGCATGAGGATTGGCACATTAAAGATGATTTTTTTCAATTAGTTTTCATAGCAACTAGAGAAAACTAAGGCTCCAAGTAGTTGAGTCATTTGCCCAAATGCTTAGAGTAAGAAGCAGACTTCATAACTGACCCAGATTTCTCTTGTTCCTAAGCCCTTCCTTTCTGGCTTCCTCCACAAATCCTCCTCTCCCACATGTCTCTTTGGGATTATCAGGTTGTTGTGGAACTGAAGTCTTTTGACACATTCTTCAACCAAGATGAGTTAAGAGTGTGGGCTCTGGATTCAAACAAACCTGGATTTAAATTCCTCTCTGACATCTACTAGAAGTGCAACTGTGAATTTACTCAACCTCACTAAGCCTCAATGTCCTTATCTATAAAATGGGGATGATACTAGTTTCTATCTGGGAACCTTCTGAGAAAGTAAATGTGCAAAATGCTAAGTTAGCATAGTATCTGACCCCATAATGGTTCAATGTGTGTTGTTATATTATTACTTTTTTAAATTACCTCTACAGAAGTAGACTTGAGATGTAAGAGAAAAGCTACATGAGACAGAGAAGAAAGACTTGTCGGTGCTTTAGGTGAAGGCTAAACCAAAGGGCCTTTGTGGGTTTACTGTCCATCAGCAAGACGGCGTCAGGGGGGAGCAGCACAGCCACGGGGTAAGGCTCGGTGTCGTGGATCCTCAGCCTGGATGCTGGCCTCACGGTGACCCACAGCAAACAGGTCTCACCAGGTTTTTCTAGCCCTGACTTTCCTCTGGCTCAGACACCCGAGACTCTAGGGTGGCCTCCTGGGGCAGCTCTGGTCCTAGGCCTCGCCCAGCCCCTTAGGTCCGTCAAGACCAGGGAGGAGATAGCCCATCCTCCAGAACTTCCCAGTCTTGAGAGCCGAAGTCCCTGGGGCGCTGACTGCCAGCCCAGCTCCCCTCGCCACGGCCCCCTCTCAAATGTGTTTGGGGAGAGGCCTGGGGGTGGGTGCCAGTGGAGGCCACTCCAGCAGACCTGGAGGGGCCCTGCAGGGCTTTTTCCTTAGGCTGTCCCCACTCTGGGCCTCTTTCTCCCCTATTTTTACCCATGTAAATGTGCTTCTCAGATTCCTGCCAACACACTCGGTTTTGTAATGTTGTTTAATAACTTGAGCCACCTTAATGAAATATTCATACTCTGTTCTCTGTTGGAGCCCTTTCCCAGGTTCCCGGAAATTTCTCTCCCTTGTTTTGGAAGGCAGGCCCACAGGAGGAGTCCTCACCCCAGGGGGCCTCAGACGCCCCAGCGAAGCCCGCCGAGGGGCTGTGGGGGCCTTCCTTCTTGGAGAAGGGGACGAGGGGATTCCCCAGTACCAAGGTCTTCCAGGGCATCTGGGGAGCCCTACGTCTATCACCAGGGGTGTATCTGGGTGGGGACCCCAGGATGAGACCCCACTCAGGGGCCTGGAGAGACGTCGCCCCTCTAGATGAGCAGCTTGGCTAAGGCTGCTGTACAAAGCAGCCCCTGCGGCACGGCAGCCTCCGACGCTGAGCGAAGAGTGCCACCTGTTGAATCCTCACGATAGCATGTTCCTTCCAAGGGGCTCCAGGCTCCTGGCCTTATGCTGCAAGCACAGCATGTCCTGCACCCACTCAAGGCCAAGTATCAGGCGGTGCCAACTGCACAGACCTTCTGGTACCCACGTGTAAAAAGAGGCCCTTGGACTGAGTGACATCCTGCAGCTCAGAGAAGGGAGTCGACTTGCCCTAGCCACAAACCCAGTCAGGCTCTGCCGGCTGTCTCACACCAGCTGGGAACACCTGCCACTTGACACTCTCTTTTGATGCTGTTAGAGTTTTTATTAAAGTAACAAAAGCAAAGAAAGAGCCCAACTTAATAACAAAATGTCATGAACTGAACACCGTGTAACCAGTACCCACATGGGTATACAGAACACAATCTCCTCCCACCCCGAAGCAGCTCTCCTTCTCTCTTCCAGAGACTCTCGCCCCAAGGGGAACTTGCATCCTGACTTCTGACACCATCGTTGACTTTTGCCTGTTTTTGAACATCAGACATGTGGAACCCTACCTATGTCATGGCTTCTTCGACTCAATATCTCTTTTGTGCAATTCTCTCAGCCTTGTTGGTTTGTGAGGAACCATATTTTTGTGAGAAGGGACACAGGATCACATCAGAGAACTGGAGAGGCTTTGGAAACCACTGAGTTTAGCCCTGTCTTCTTTTTAGTGAAAGAACAAGACCCAGAGAGGGGAAAGGATTTGCCTGAGGTCACACAGCCTAGTCGAAAAGTCTCCTGCACTGGTAGCCAGAGAGAACACAGGACACGGCCACTTGTCTCACCTGACAAGCCACAGAGCCTCAGCTGCTTCCATTCCAAGAGCTCTTGTGAGCATGGCTATCCCTGTCACCTGGAGTGGCTTTTTGCACGTAGCCGTCATTCAACAGACAAATAATATTTGCTGAGTGAATAAATGAACCACAGTACCTCACTGCTGTCATCCAGAAAATGGACCTAATATTGCAAGTCATGAGTCTATCAACAAGTGTGATGACAACAAATGACATAAGAAGTGGGTGTGTGCGATGACATTAGTTAAAACTCGTGCAGTGGAAAGTGCCTGCTGGCTACACTCACAGGCTCTGCAGGTGGACTAGCCTGGAATCTATTGCAACACACTTGCGAGCTGCATTAAGTGATGTCTCAGTGCCTCAGTTCTCCCAGCTGTAAAATCAGCAGCTTACAACAAGGTTCCCGTAAGGATGAATGTGCCGCACAGGTAAAGTGCTTAGCAAGCGCTCAGCAATTGGCAGCTATTGTGTTTGTTTCTGATTGTGAACAGGCTTTAAACCAGGTGACTGGCTCTGTTTAACACCCTTCCCACCGGGAAGCGTCTCTGGGTACCCCTTACAGTCCAGCGTAAATCTCACCACTGCAAGAAGCCTTCCCCATCACCCCGGCCCCCCTTGTTTCCCAGCCTAAGAGTTCCTGTTGCTCTTGTTGGAAATGGGTCAGCTCCGTCATTGCTGCCGGGAAGCAAGGGGCCTTGGTGCTCCGGGGTGCTCACGCCTCCTGCTCTCTCAGCTCCCTTGTGGACCCCCTAGAAAGGCCCAGCTCAGGGAGGCCTGTCACCAGCCAGGCAGCTTTGGGGAGGCTGTTTCCCTGGAGCTCACACTGGCACACAAGCCCTCCCTTTCCTGATTGGAATAGATACAAAGAAAAACATTTTTAATGTTTTATGGCCCCTCCACCCCCTGATAACGACTTTAACCTTTTGCAATATTTACTTACTTTCTAGCTATGCACATTTTATTATGGAGTTGAGATTCTCTTCATAGCCAGTTGTATTCCCAGACCTTTTTCACTTGACGTTACACTGTGTGCATTTTTCTAAGTGATTTGATACTATTCTTGGATAAGGTTCTTAATAGCTATATAATCAAATCCATGTAAATATACTAAAATTTACTCCACAGTTCCTCTTTGTTTCAAGCTCTCCTACTGTTTTGATATAACAAACAGTTCTGCTTTATAAGGATAGATTTCCTGAATTGGGATCCATTGACCAAATAGTTTTTCATAATTTTAATTTACACTTAAAAAAAATGGACCATGTTCTCATTGCACCCAAGCTGATCTCAAACTCCTCAGCAAGAAAGACAATCAAGCATCTTCTCAAACTGGCCCTGACCGCACACCTTCCCCTCCTCGGCTCTGGCCACTGACACACACACACACACACACACTCACACCTCGTCTCAGCAATGCTAAAATACTTTGCCCTTCCTACAGCCTGTATTTCACATTAAGGATTTCACACATACTTTCCTTTGATCTCAGGGATGCTCGTTCCCTCTCTTTAACTTGGCCACATTCTCATCCTTTCAAGACTTAAATGTCACCTTCTCTCCCGGAAGCGTTCTCTGAGCTACCAGGCAAAATGAGCCACCCCCCACCCCCCGATGTTTCCACTGCAACCTGCTTACTTAATAATGATTTCATTGATCATAATAGCAATCAGGGTGTATTGAGGCCTTACCATGTGCTCAGACAGCAGCCTTGGATTGTCCCCCCCTCACTGCTCTGTGTGGAATGCTCAGTTAGCATGTGCATCTGTTTCTACCCTCCCCCTCTGGAAGCATGAGCGATTCCAGGGAGGGGGCTGCACCTTCTCCATCTCAGTACTTAATGCTGCACACGGGGTAAATGACACAGCAAATATTTCTTTAATGAATATACGACTGTCTGAACCAAGCCTCCACTCATGGCTCAGCTAATTTGGGGCTGTGTTAAAAATGACTGGAAAGCTGGGGAAACTGGTTTGATGCTAATCCCATGGTACACTTCCCTGGGCGATCCACACCCCTGCAGAAAAGCTGGAAGGCTTGATGCTCATCGCAATGCAAACAGCCCCTCCCTTCCACCCAGAGCCCCAGTGTTCACGCCCAGGATTGTATACACATCATTTCATTTAACACTCTAATTCCGACTCTTGGAAACCACCAGAAGACACAGCCCTTTGCTTGCAGAATGTTTGAAAGAGAAGAAAACAGATGCTCAGCAACAGAGATTTCTCTGAGTGCATTTTTAGCCTTTACTGCCTGCCCCAACTTTTATTTTTTGAGCCCCTGAATTCCTGTCACTTACAAAATAGTTCTCTTTGAGGAAAATCAGATTCAAAATGATAAAGTGGTTTCCCCAAGAAAGCAAGAAAATCTGGGGGAGATGTCCGGTTATTTGTATCTGCCAATTTCTCTACAGCCCTTGGTTTCTGCACTTTCCTGAGTTGGGATCTTCTCACTTCCTGACTCCAGACAGGCATGGCCACCTGATTTCTTGGTGAGGCCAGTCCCTTTTGGAATCACCCCGAGTTCAGTGAAGGGAGGATTCGTGACCACCATGCATTGAGAATGCCTTACGGGTCTAGCACCACGCAGACCACATTAGAAATCTCTCCAGGCCTCAAAGAATCTCGTGGGAGGCAGGTACTATTCACTTCTGATTTAATAGACAGAAAGCTGAGGCTCAAAGAAGCTGCTTGCAGCTCATAAAGAGCAGAGCTAGAACTTGGGTTTGGCTATATTTGAATCCAAAGTCCAAGCTCTTTCCACCTTCTTAGATTGTCAGAGATGCTAAAACAAAGTACAATAGTTTAATAGGCTTAAACAACAGAAATTTATTGTCTCACAGTTCTGGAGCCTAAAAGTCCAAAATCAAGGTTTCATCTGGGGTCTTCAGGGTCCTGGTGCTGGCAGTCCATGCTGTCCCTGGTATAACCCAATCCCTGCCTGCCACAGGGCCTTTTCTCCCTCTGTGTCTCAGCCTCCTACAAACTTTTTTCCTTATAAGTACACTAGTCGTATGAGAGTAGGACCCGCACTAGCAGGTAACGTTGTCAAAGATCCTGTTTCCAAGTAGGATCATATGAACAGGACTGGAGGGTAGGACTTGAGCATCATTTCCAGAGAAGGGACACAATTTAGTCCATAACACCACTAGGCTGCACCTCAAACAGATCTTCCACGGAATATGCTGCTACAGAATGTGCATATCATTATGCCAAAAATGCACGCTGCACTCAAAGCAGTGGGTGACGCAAACTTCAGTGGCTCTGTTGACCTCAAGACCTGTCAGAGCTTTAAATATGCCAATGCCCAGTTGGCAATCCCAAGACAGGGCTGGAGTATGCCATTAGGTTGCAAAATTATTTGATTGCAAATCCCTTGTTTTGGAAAGCATCTTGTGGAACTAGAATACGAAGAAAGCATTTGGGGAAAGGCTTTTGCATACCTGGGCTCTCATTCCCCAGCATTTAATTCCATTCTTGTTACATTTTTATTCCCTCTCCCAGTTCTACTGGATTGTGGTTTCATTCTGAAGTGATTAATGCCCTTTCATAAGATCTGTGAACTGTGGATCCTTCATATTCTGACTTGATCCTCTTCTCCCCTTACTACCTGATGGATCCATCTTCCTCCTGCAACCTCTCCCACCCCCACGTACATACTCAGTGTGCAGTCGGACCATCCTGCACCGCTGAGGCTTTGCCTAAGCCCCTCCTGCTCTAATCCAACTTTCTGAGCACGCCTCCTGTCCAATTGCTTATAGTTAATAACCACCATCAACAGACTTGCTTCCTGCATCTTGCTTGTATGCTGTTGTACACCGTTTCCCTACCTGCATCCTAATGCAGACAGCTTAAGATTCTGACCCTTGATTTATTTACATTTGATTACCATCACCACCCAAGGTGCTCCATCTGCAAAATGACAGACCAGACCCATTAATATGCTCTGGGGAGGTTTGGTTTAATCTAAGTCACTGCTTATTTAAAAATTGATGGGAACTAATTAAATTAATAAAATTTTATTGAACTTTAAAACAAAAGTCAATTTCTTAAAAATACCTCTCTTTCGTTGAATACAAAAACAATGGAATTCTTTTTTTTAATTAAATTGGATGGATTTCACTCCACTCTTTGGGAACTCAATAAGTATGTTCTAAATTTAAGTTTTTCACTAGTTTTAAGTACAAAAGTCATATTTGCCTATTGAATACAAAAATAAAATCGTTGTGTGTAATGTAAACAGCTCCTTCACCTTTTAATGAAGCTGTTAAAAACGCTTTCTTTCATTATCTGACTGGCCAGTGGTATGCTGGTAAACGATCACCCTTCAGAGAGGGTGGGGGGAGGTTGATTTGTGGCTTTTGCCGATTTCCAGGATGTAAATACCCCCAGCATGGCTCATGATTTCTGATTTCAAGCTTCTGACGTGATGTCAGTGAATACAGGGTCAGGAAGGGATGTGCTCTTTCTGCTGCCATGAGATGGTACGAGCCGGCTCAGGTATACCACAGTGTCTGCCCTTTTCTTTTTTTTTTTTTTTTTTACCGGGAGGTCCCGGGGATCGAACCTGTGTCCCTCCATATGGGAGACGGACGCCCAACCATTTGAGCCACATCCACCCCCCCCCCGTGTCTGCCCTTTTAAGTCTGACTCTGCCAATACTGTCCGTGCAGAATATGAACGACGACATGGCAACAACTTCATTCTTGCCTTTCCTTCATGCACACTGGTACCTGACGAGTGCTCCTTGACAATGGCAGTGGTGATCATGACGGTACCCAGACCATATACTTGGGAATAGAGCATTATTAGATTCAGGAAGTCCCTCTAATTCTGGCTTATCAGGAAACCACTAAAATATTTATTTATGTGACTTTAGGTGGATTCAATCTGTTCCAATTTCCCTTTATGCTTTTCTCTCATTTTCAAAATCAAGTGCATGGTACAAGTGCTACAATTTAAGGAAAATGTTGAAATCATTTTCACCCATTCCACTACCCCCTCCCCCCCCATAATTACTAAATAACTCAAAAGACCTTCCAAGTTTGTTTAATTCCATGAAAATATTTTGGAGATTTAATGAGTGTTTTTTAAGTGGATTTTGCATCTCCTTGCTAGACAAACTATCCAGGAGTACTGGCTAAATATAAGATCTTAGTTCTGTCATGTCATAGGATGGGAAAGAAAGGATGGATGTAGGTAATTTATTTATTTATTTATTTATTTTTAAAGATTTTATTTATTTATTCATTTATCCCCCCCTTGCTGCTTGTGCTCGCTAGGTCAGCTAACCACGCCGTGCGGGCGGGCTTGCCTTCACCAGGAGGCCCCGGGAACCGAACCCGGGGCCTCCCACATGGTAAACGGGAGCCCCACTGATTGAGCCACAGCCGCTTCCCGATGTAGGTAATTTAAAGAGAGGAAGGGACCTGACACTTTCGGAGCACTTGCTGTTAACTGTGCTAGAGGCATTGCATATGTCATCTCATTTAATTCTCAAAATATTCTTTGATGGTTTTTATCTTTTATTTTTTTAAGGACAGATTGAGATGCAACGTCTTTACATGTCCACAGCTACACAACTAGTGAGTGGTGGAGGCAGGATTCAAATCCACGACTCTGAGTGCCACGGCCATCATTTTTCCTTGATGACGTATAATCCTTTAAGGTCGTCAAAGAGCATGTAATCCAAGCTGGTTTGTCTTCCCCAATAAATTCTTCTTTTCTTTCATCTTGTGTACTTAATTCTCTCCCTTGCCTTCTCTCTGAGGCCCAGAAGAATAGAAAGCAGGTGCATCGGCTCTCCTCCACTCATTTCATCCAAATGTTTTCTGCCTCTGTGTAAGAGTGAGGGAATCTCTCCACACCGAGAGAAGATCTTCCTTTACTGTAAGAGCTAAGGCATGTTCCAACGGATCTTGCCTCTGTGTTCTTTCTTTGGGCAGTCTGGGTCTTCACCAGGAAGCCAGCAGTGCGCCCTGAGAAAACTAGTTTCTTCCACCCTCTTACTGCAGCACCTGTGTGTACAGAACTACTGAGGCTCAAGGCTAAATGTTCCAACAGCTCCTGGGCTTGCCCAGGTCTGGCAGCTGCATATGAACATGCAAAATATTGAAGGGACTTGGCATTTGATAAGTTTCTAGTATGTGCTGGGCACTTGACTTTCATAGGGTCACTGTCAGATATGCAACTACCCGTGTGTTTTAGTCCTAGGACAAGGGCATATTTGAAGTAACAAAGTTCATACAGTAATATAAGGTAAACAAAATAATAATAAGGCAAAAAGTAACCTAAGTCAGGTCATGTTACTCCTCTGCTCAAAACCGTATGATGGAAGAGAAAATCCAAAGGCCTGACCGCAGTGTCTGTGGCAGATTTAAATTTTCAAGATGGCCACCATAACATCTCCTGCCCCACATGCTCTTCTAGAGTCTTGCCACTCCCCAAACAAAAGGTGGGACTTAGTGATGGCCTCAACCAACAGAGCATGAAGGGACACTACATGACTTCTGAAACTAGGTAATACAAATGCCATGCATGTCTGACTTGCTCTTCTGGAACATTCACTCTTGGAACCCAGCCACCATGCTCCCAACCTCCCCTCGGAGAGATACACATCGTTGGCTGAGCTCCCAGTCAACAGGCAGCACCAACATGCCAGCCATGTAAGGGAGCCATCTTGAAAGTGAATTTCATGGCCCCCAGGCCAGTTGCTCCAGCTGATACCATGTGGAGAAGTTATGAATCATGGCTGCTGAGCCCTGCCCAAACTGCAGATTTGCAAGAAAAATAAATGTTGTCTTAACCCACAAAGTTTCAGGGTGGTTCGTTACACAGCAATAGATAACCAGGGCTTCCTGCAGGGTCTCATGTGAACTGATGCCCTATAAACTCTCTAATTTCCCCTCTGGCCACGCTCTCTAGTCCTTGGCTAGTCTGTACTCTGTTCTTCAGCAAATAGAGTGGGCAGAAGACCACCTTCAGGTATTTGCTGTAAATATTTAATCATCCAAGAGGACAGCTGAGGGAAGTGGTCCAGGCAAAATGTCTTATTCCTAAAAGTCCTGCCTCAAATCCAGTGAGGCTCACATTGACCACTATACTTTAAGTATAATGTGTAGTCTGAACAGTGTACAAATTGTAACTATACAGATTAATGTGTACAATTATGGACTCTGTTTCCTTGCCATGATTTTATTTTTCTTTCCTTGCACTAACGCCACACTCTTTCATTTACTGTAGCTCTGCAGTGTGTTGATATGTGATCGTTTTAAGTCTTCCACCTTTGTTCTTGAGGATTGTCTTGACTAATCTTCACCCTTGAAATTTCTAAAGAAGTTTTAGTGGTGGTCTGTCCATTTACAACACCCACATAAACCTGCTAATATTTTTATTGGGATTGCATTGAATAAATAGATTAGTTTGGAAAAATTAACATCTTTACACTATTCACTCCTGAATCTATGGATGTGATGTATACCTCCATTTATTGAGGTCTCTAATTTCTTTCCATGTAGTTTTGTAGTTTTCCATGTAGAAATCTTTCACATCTTTCATTAGATTTATTCCTAGGCATTTAAGATGTGTGGTGCTACTGTGAATGTCATAGTTGTCCTAATTCCATTTCTAATTATTTATTGCTGGCATAGAGAAATACTACTGATTTTTGCATATTGACTTTATATTTTGCAGCCTTGCTAAATTCACTTATTAGTTTTATAGTTAATTTGTAGACTTTTAGATTTTCTACATTCCAAAAGTTTGTCTGCTAATGATATTTTATTTCTGCTTTTCTTATCCTTATAATTTTTAAATTTCATTTTCATCCTTTATTGAACATTGTTACACTAAATAAGATAATGGGCATTCTTGTTTCATTCCTAATCTCAAGGGAAAGCTTTAAATATTTCACCACTATTTATGGTATTTGGTGTAGTTGTTTTATAGATATCCTTTATTAGAATAAAGAAGGCTCCTTCTGTTTCTAATTTGCCTAGAGTTTACTATCATGTGTGGATGTTGAATTTGGAGAATGATTTGTCTGCATCTATTGAGAAGAGCATGCAATATTTATTGTCTCTGTTCATGTAGTGAATTATATTGATTTATTTTTAAATCTTTTTTTTTGCTGTAAAATAAAACAAATATAGAAAACCAAAGTAAATATTTGGCTGAATGAATTATGAGGTGAAATACCCTCAAACCACCAGCCAGGTCAAAAGTAGAACTTTGCCAGCCACACCAGGAGTTCTCCATGAGTCCCATCCAAATCACAGCTTGCCTCCTTCTCCCCCAAAGTTACCACTCCCCTGACATGTAGAGTCCTCACTTCCTTGTGTTTTTTAATCGCTCTGTCTTCTCGGTGTGCACCCCTAGTCAATGTGGCAAAGTTTCTCAACCTCAGCACCATCGACATTTGGGGCCAGACTAATTTTTGTTGAGGGGGGGCATTATAGGATGTTAACAGAATTCCTGGCAACTACCCAATAGCTGCCAGTAACACCTCCCTCCCCTTCTCCCAGTTTCGACAATCAAAAATGTATAATATTTTAGGTAATCTAAGCACCTCTTAAAATATATGTATATATATATATAAAAATAACATTTTTGTAAGCAAATACACATATATGCATATATATTTATATATCATTTTACAAATGTTTGTATGTATTGTGAGAATTTTGATTTTTACCCATAATAAAAAAAAATAAATAAATAAATAAAAATTAAAAAAAAAAAAAAAAAAAATGTCTTCGGACATTGCTAAATGTTATGGGGGAGGGGAGAGCAAAATTGCCGGCAGTTGAGAACCACTGACCTATGGTTTAAGCTTGCCATTTCTTATTGATATATTTTTGGAGTGTCTTTTGATCTTCAGTTTCACCCTCCATCCCTGTTTTCTTTTTTTGTAATTAACTTTTGATGAGCCCAGGCTGTTTGTCTTGTAGAATTCTCCACCCTCTGGATATTGCTGACTGAATGCTCAAGATGCATTTCATCATGTCCCTTCTGTTCTTGGTTTCCCAGCAAGTTGGCAGCCAGACACAGAGGTACAATTTATGTGGGAGAAGAGGACTACATGCTTGATACTTATCCCTTACTTGCCACTTTTCAAGATAATGAATTTGTTCCCGATCATCCTCTGAAAGTGATCAGTTAGGTTCTTTGTTTCTTTTGTTTTCATTATCATTTTGAACTCATTGATTTAAACGAATTTGAAGGATTTGAATCCATGGATAGCATACCTATTGAATCTCAAGTTGTCCCAGTTTTGCCAGTTGGAATCTCTTCAAGTTGCACCTTTAATATTTTGACATGACCTTGGTAGCTTTTGATAGATTCCTTGCCATCTTGTATGACGGAATGTTCCAGGCTCTTCTTATACATCTCCTTCCCCAGCATGGAAACAGCTATTTCCCAAAGAAGCCCTGATTTCTTTTATTGGCAAATGGTATTTCAAGATCACAGTTTGGAAGCTGGAGATGCTTCTTACTACTGGATTGGCAGTTGTTTCTAGGCCGTTTCAGTGGACAGAAGCAGGAGGGAAATATATGTACATAAGGAAACTAGATAAACATATACCTCCTAAGTTCATAAGGTACTTCCAATTCAAATTTAGCACAGATTTTTACTTAAAGTCTGGGTTACATCTATATCTCTTCCACATCAAGAATTGTGATTTTTAGGTAGATGGATGGAGAATAACGGACTTAGAATAGCCTATAATTACTCATTTGTTTTATCTTATATTGTGCTAAAATGGACTCAAGAAAGCAATATTACCACTACTATTATGCTTACTAAAAATAGTTTTTGTTGCACATACTCTCCCCTTCTCCATGTTTTCATAATTGTAATACATTTACACTGTCAGAGCATCTAACCAGTATATAATATCCTCTCTCCCTTTTAAACTCTTTTAGTCTTATTTCAACACATAATGATATAGTTACTGTTCACCCCAGGACTTGTGACGATGGCTTTCTAGCCATTCGTTTCTGTGCTGTATCTCTGGTAGAGTCCCCATACAGGGCTCTTGGGAACACGCATCCCTGAGTCTTCACATGTTGATGATAACTTACCTAGGCCCTTTGTACTTGAAAGTCAGTTTTGCTGGAAATAAAATCCTTGGCTCACATTTCTTTCCTTGAGTTTCTTAACTATGTTAACCAATGTTCTTCTGGTATTAAAGCATTACTGTTGAAAAGTTTGATTATAGCTCATTTATTTTGCTGGCTCTTTTGGCCTAGATGCCCAAATAATTGTTTTATTTTTATTTAAAGTCCAGTAATTTTACTTTTAGCATTAGTCATTCTGGGTCAAAATGCTCAGGTACATGTTATACTCTTTCAATAGATAGACATATTTTCTTTTTATTTCAGGAATATTTAACTGAGTTATGTTTACTTAAATATTTGTTCTTTTGTCTTGCCTGATTTTCTTCTTCAGGGCCCGTATGTGCCTATATATTGGGCCTTTTTAATTTATCTTCAACATTAGTCACTTTCTCTCAAATCCATGTGCTCTATATCTTTGTTTTGATTTTTTAAAAATAATTTTTAAATAATTTATTTATTTTAAGGCAATATCCATTGTGTTTATTAGCTTCTTGTTCCTTCTACTTTATTCTTTTTTTTTTTTTTT